>CM060831.1:35672500-35845000 GCA_030762175.1 Metallyticus violacea | reverse complement strand
CCTAACTCCTACACCCAAGAACGCGGGTTCGAACCCGGCCAGGAACGATGGATTTTTTCGGGCGTAAAAATCCTAAGTATGGTTTCCTTCGGAAGGGAAGTAAAGCCGTGGGTCCCGTGTCGTACATTTACGGCACGAAAAAGAACCTCAAGCCTGAAAGAGAGCAAAATTTGTCGGCCGTTTCACGCCCTGAGTTGAATGGGACGCTGATGACCTGAGATGTTAAAGAGCGTCCATAAATAAATCAATAAAAAAAACTGATGCATAAGTAGTGCATGTATATAGAAAAAATTGTTATTACGTAATTAACTATATTTTGTGCCAAAAGGCGATGAGCAAGTACATATAAATATATTATTTTATACATACATATCTTAAAATCCATAAACAGTTTGTATATAGTGATCTTAGGAGACTAAAATTAAATGTTGAGCTAGAAGTGTTCAAGCATTGAGCACATATCATTTTGCTCAAATAGAAAATCAGCAACTAAATATTTGCTTAAATCGTAATATGTGATTAATGACTCAAAGTAGAATTGTAAAAGTGGCATGTAGTATTCTTTGCATTCTTATGATCAGAACAAAATTGCAAGTTGAGAGTTTAAGAATTACAAATCCCTTAATTTTCTTAGCTACATTATCTTTATTTATATACAATAATACAATAATATACAATCATTATAAACATATACATATACATTATATATACAATCATTTAACTTGCTGTTGTTTTATTATTCAAGCTATTCCTGTAACGTTTTGGATGTTTGCCCTAGAAGATCACTATTTTTGTTTTTCTAGGTGAAGTTTGTAAATTATAATATTTAATTTTATTCTTCTTCTGAAAATACAAAATGCATTCAAGAAACGCCTCTTTACAATAAGAAAATTGGAATTTGGTGTGCGATACGTGCAAGACGCATAAGGCGCGACCGGTTTGATATGTCCAGCTGCCGAGACGCAAAATTCATGAGAGCGGTAAGGGCATAATCTGAAAGATCTGTATTTTCCCCTTGCTCCATATATAAAATAAAGGTTCAATGAAACTAATGTAATTATTTTTACCTCCAATATCGCAAATTGAATATCGCGGCACACCTATTGAAAACTACTGACCTAGCCTTCTGGAAACAGGAACATATTTATAACTTTCAAAGTAATTTGCTATAATTGTTTGAAATTCTTTTTTTACAACTGCGTCAATTTAGGTAAAAACGCGAGAATTGCCATCTTTATCAACACCTTAGTCTATTAAATTATAATTTATAATTTCTTTTATTTAGTTATTTTTTAATTTAATTGTAGTGGTTAAATCTAGGTTAAGAATTGCTCTTAAAATTTTTTTAATCCATATATTATTATATGTATGTTATAATTTGTTCACTTTGTCGAAATCCTTTATAAAATATTTATAAAAAAGTTTTGTAGAGTTAAGTAATACGTGTTTCAGGTTATTTGTACCCACCTATGTTTGGTACTAAACCTTTTGCACCACGATCCATCACACGTTCATTCCAATTAAAGGAATAACAATTTTATTTCATAGCTGCACTGTTGAATACATGTCCTTATTTTGGCAACATTTTCATTGCAGAATTAATTTCATCTCAAAATACAGCTCTAGTTAGTGATAAATGTATTATATGCTTTATATAGTTTTCTTCTTCACTCATTGCTGTAGTTTTGCAGAACAGTTACAGCTATCACATTCGTTAGCAAATGTTCAACGTTGTATTTTTTACCTAATTAGTTACCCAGATACTGATGTTAGAACTTTTCTGGGTTGCAGCGTTACGCTGCAACGGTAAAGTATTCATGAAGTGAGTTTGGCGAAAGTTTATTAAGAAAATATTTTCCAAGATGTAGATCAGACAAGTGTAAAGTTTCCAAATTCAATTTAACATGGGGAATTTCCACTGACAAGAGACCGATCACAAGCAAGAGAAAATAAATTCCTCTTTTCAAAGTTGGGTCTTTGTCGGATGGTTCTAGGAAGCGTTTGCTTATTATAATTTGGATCCCAAAGAGCGAAGCAAAATCTCGAGTCGAACGTCGATTCTAATTTAATTAGTCGCGGAATTCTTGATGCTCTCAAGCAGCAAAGATCTACAACTTGGAAATTAGTTCTACCTTCACATAGCTTCCGATTATTTAAGTGCCAGCTTTTAGTATTATTAATGATCAAAGTTTGCATATCTTTAAGTATATATATTTTTTTTCGCAGTCATTAATAACGCAGAAAGAAGGTCTTAAATGAGTCAGTCATTATAATTAATGTTAATTTACATCTATTAGTTAAAATCTTATGCTTAAACTAATTTCAGAAATTAAATATATTTTTAATATCTCTTAGGAAAATAAAGCATCTGTTTCTATTTCAATTTTTTCCTTTACTTTTATAGACAACGAATGGTGTTCACCTGAAAAAGTATATCTTCAAAATTCTCGACGCAGGGACTTGAGTTAGGTCAAACATGATTCGCCATGTTTGCTACAACTCTGGATTTAGTAACTTTAACTATCACCTTTAACAACTTTGCCACAGGTTTTCCTGACGATAAATAAAATCCAAGCACTTGTAATTAAACTTGCATTAAGGCTATTAGCAGAAACATTAATTTTCCATTTTACTTCTTTACCAAAATTTGGCTTGCACAGGGAGAAGAACAAACCAGAACAATATGTCCTGAGGATGCAAACTGTTACAAAGTTAACTTCCCATCACACGTCCTGCATATGTTAATTTTGGTATCCTCTTTGATCTAGAGTAACATAGCTAGGTCACTTTGATATGTACCTGAATTAACTGCGGCGAGGGTTCCATTGAAGGAGGGGGGGCCTTCAAACGCAGTGTGCCCATAAAGGCCTTGCCCCGGGCAAACAGGGTTTTTGCGTACGCTTACCCTAGGGCATGATCGTGTACATAATGTCGAACTTAACAGTAAATACAACGCAAACTGAGATAACTGTGTTTTATATTCCACCAAGTTCTGCAAATTCTATCTAACTTAGGTTTCCCTTTACGTTACAGGCTTCTCGAAAATTATTATACATTTGAAATTTCTTTAACCAGTACTATTCAAGTTTGTAAAAAATGATTAGAACAATATTGTTGATAAATAATTTTGTAGTCACATAATTATTTTTGACCGAGGATTCTATAGGTCCAGATGTAGCGCAGGTTGAAACCCAATCAAGGCCAATAAATTTTTCTGAACATAAAAACCTTGAGCCCGTCTTCCGGTAGATACGTAAAGCCCACGCTGCCATTTCGTAGATTTATGGCACATATTAAAGTATTAAAGGGAAAGGAAAGGTCAAAAATCATATTTTTGTTTTTGCACTATTTTAATATTTTAAATTTTCTGTTTACTTTGATATGGTTTTTATTAATTTTTCTTGGTTATATATAATTTTAATTATTTCACTACGAAAGGCTTTTTTTATTTTTTTGCGAGCACTTGTTCAGTTAAAATTGAATATCTCAAAAAATTATTTCATCTAGAAGGCTGTGGTTTTTCTTGAATGATAGAAATAGTTGTATTTCTTAAACTGGCAGATTTTTTCCATGACATCAACCTTTGTTGTTTTACAGTGTTGGAGGGTTTTAGCTGGTGTTTCCCTCAAAAAGTTAGTTTTTCTATGAAAACATTTTTTGTTCCAGTTATTGAAAAAGTATTTTTTTCATACTTTTCCTGTATTTTAGGATGTGTATAAGCTATCACTTTGAAACTTTTATTACTTATTCATGATATTATTGTGTTGATGGGGATTTATTATGATAGAGCTAGGACAAAATTTGACAATGTAAAAAGTAAAATATTTAACAAATAGAAAAACATTAAAATAATTTATAATTTTCTTCAGAATCATTGGGTATTAATGAAAATAGATCAGTACATTTAAATTATGTGCATCTGTATCCTGTAAAAAACCATTTTATTGGTTTTAATAGTCCTTGAGAAAATGGGAACTGAAGTTAAAAGAATAGGCCTTTTACACCCCTCTTAAAGAACTCTACACCTGAAAACTGTTGTTCCTGGACAAAATTATGTACCAATTCCCGTTCAATAATACCTTAGTTCTGTGTCGTGTGGCGTTAAAGGCAATGGGTTTATTCCCTGTCTCTCTACTCTCTGTAGGGAAATGGGGATAATTCAATTCTCCTTGGTAGTCAAAACATCTTATACCATTTCTGACAGGCCTCCTAATTGTTGACCAGAAGCTACCTGCTGAGCCAGCCAGCGCTGTAGATGACCCAGACAGAGTGTTAGGAGATCTTAAAAACCGTGATGCCATTTTGTAACCTGTGCTATATTTTCACAAGCAACAAAACAAAAAAGAGCGATTTCTCTTCAGTTTAGATCACTTAATAAGTACACACGTGACTAAACAATACGCAATTTATGAGAATATGAATATAAAATTATTTCAAAATATATCCCAAAACTTATAATTAGAACAGGGAAATGTAGGTGGCAGCGGTATTTTGTTTGTGAAAGTCAATAGGGAAAACACAAGTTAACATTTGATTTTGTATATTGAGTGCGGAAAAACCATGTGCAGAAAATTGTAGAGTAGAAATGCAGTACCAAACTAAGTATTTTGAGGATAGGAACATGGGGAAGGAAAGCTTTTTACTGCGCTACATGTGCCAACTTAAATCCGTCATATTAGAATTTCAGATTGTGAAACTTGTTTGCGGCGTGTCATATGTAAACGAAATGCACTCTTGTACAGCACTAGCCAAAGTCTCTAGGTGCGTCTGTCTGATGGTCAATGCAGCATTTGTGTTTTCAGGCCTACTGAATGGTACTGTAATACCATTTTGAAATTTGGTGGAACTTATGGTTCCAACATGACGGCGCCCCTGCATATTTTTCACCTGCAGCTGAAATTCACCTAAACAGAACATTTGATGACATATTGACGGTCGGTGGGCAACACGGTGGTCTCTACGGTGCATCAATTAAGTAAGTGCATGTAATATTTAGTTTCTCAGTGTGCACCGGTACTCATTAATTGAGACAGTATATATATATATATATGACCGGCAAATGAAGATGCTTCATAACGTCATATTTCAATTATAACCTTGCAGCGCTACTGTTTATTATACTGCATCTGCGACCTCCATGCTCCTAACCTCAAAATGCTTACTTTGGTACTGTCTCTCTACTTTATAACCTTCTGCACACTGTTTTTCTGTACTCTGCGTATTGAACATTAAGTAACTACCTTGAAAACTACTACGCTTATAGATCAAACATAATAATAATAATAATAATAATAATAATAATAATAAATCTTTTAGGTCAGCTTATTATTATTATTATTATTATTATTATTAATCTTTTAGGTCAGCAAAAGTTATTGCTAAGCTATTTATTGCACTGGGATCAGTTATAAACTTAAACTTATCGCAGACGACGTGTCTCTACCTTCAACTCCACCTCCTAATACTATATCATACCTTATACAAGATGCCGGAATTGTCATCTATGCACGCTATACTTGCATTATATCCGGTAAAACACATTCTGATGAACACGATTAAGTTCGGCCGTGGTAATGTTTCTGATGTTTTTCTTTACGTTCCGAAACCCTCAATTTTTGCTAACTATGGGAGTAATTTTGTTGGCGAACGTTCCAGGTATGTGCCTATTCATTTTAGCTACTCCTCTGTTAAAACTTAAGTTCTTCCTCGTATCTTTTGTTTTATCCTGCACCAGTCGATTCATTATTGTGCACATTATCTTGAATTGCAGTTCAAGAAAGTTTTGAACCTCATGCATACAACTAGTTGATCATATTTGGAATAATGTTTACACATAAAAATGGGTTGCTCGTGATTCAACTGTATAATCATCTTCGCAAATGAATGTATAGGATGTAACAAAAATACTTGCACAAGCATTGGGGTCTGAAAAACATCATCTAACACAGCCATGCAACCTCGCGTCCATTACCATTCGTGCGACCTGTATTACATAGATATTAGAATAGATAACCACGTTTGTTTTAAAATTATATGTGTGCATTAACTTAAACAGATCGTATGTGCTATTATTTAACACCAATTTGCACAATATACCTATTTGCCAATAATATTTATATACAATTATTAAACAGAAACGATTATATTACATGAAAAATTTTAACTATTAATACGCAAATAATTATATTATACGAAAACAAAACCACACATCCACTTTCTGTCCTTTCATACATCTATTCATTACCATTATACATTGTTTAAACACACACAGCTTCTAATTAGGCACACTTTACATAAAAACTCACCCAGTCGGTCCTGGTGATGTCGTACATTTACGGCATGATCAAGAACCTCAAGCCTGAAAAAAGAGGCTTCTGAGCAAAATCTGTCGGCCATTATCACGCCCTGAGTTGAATGGGACACTGGTGACCTCAGATGTTAAAGAACATCTGCAAATAAACCTAATAAAAAAAAACTCACCCACTTTTGACCAATTTTCTTCCTAAGCAAGCAAGTCTCAGCGTGCTAACCTGCCCGTACTCGAGTATGTAAACTAGACTTCAAAATTCACCCGCCAATGTTTGGGCAATGAACCAATACTTTTTTTGCCAATCTTCCCGGTTTTCACAAAGAGGCAAAATCTATCGCCTGTTTTATTGTTTTGTGTGTGTGTGCGTGTGCTTTCTAAGCCCCCAATCTAAGCCAAGCTATACCTAATTCATTCTTCGAAGAGTTTGTCTCATCTCCCGAGACAAGGACTCAGTAGGAATAATATATTTTAAAATTTGTAGGGAAAACAACTAAAATATTTTTAATTTTCGAAGGAATTAATATAGGTGAACAAAGGTAAGGTTAAGGTTAAGTGAGAAAAAGATGAGACAGGAAATATGACCGTAACCGTGCGACGTGGACTGTATAACGGAGTGTACAAAATGAGCCTTGCATGTCGAGGCCTTTTAAAGGGAACGTTGGGTGTGTCGCGCGGACAAAATTCCACTCTGCTTCATTTCCTTTTTTGATATTAAAGCATTAAGAAGCCTTCCAGAAGCCATTGTTACTAACAAGAAATCTTAGTTCAACCGCACATGTCTAGACCCCCTTTTACTAATTCTCGCGAATGTGCAGTCCTTCTATTCTCAATGCAATCGTTGATTACAATTACACACGAAATTTGCTTACTTTGAACCGTCAATGTGTAATTTCTCTAAATAAATAAATAATTTCAAATTAACAATTTTTAAACTGAGAAGTTTAAAAAGTTTAACTTACACTTTATACATCATACTTTGATACTTTCACACAACGAACAAAGACAGATAGGTATATTACATCAAGCTTAGTTAAGTTGTCACTCTACCCTCTGTAGGAAAATAAGCGTAACTAAATTCTCCTTTGTAATTTAAACCTATCACATGGAGGCGTCTATATTCCAGAACGGAACTACGGGTACAGTATTTCTTTCAGTAGCCCCCCTCCCCCCTTCTCGGGCGTCTCAAACGCCCTACTACGGGGTGAACGATCTTTCAGGCAACCAGTTTCGCGGCTTGCGGCCGGCCGGCGAGGCTGCTGCTGTGTGGGCGGTGTGGGTGACAGGAAGTTCGCGTTTGTCACGTAAGTTATTTCTATCATATATATCATAAACACTTGAAGAGAAAAGCAAATTACTCACGTATAATAAGCAAGGAGATGCTAGAAAGCATCAGGAAATTCCTCTTGAAATTATATCCTTACAGCACGTGCTGATTCTGTATGCACGTATGAATCATACATGAATACTCTTTGGGGAATAGAGTACTTGTGTTGCCCCGTTTCATTTGATACACTTTCATTCAATATACTGTATTGCGTCGCCTAACAAAGACGTGCTACTTGCACAAGATATCACTTCACACTAAAGCCTCGCGCTGCGGAGAAGAAATATACTCCCCACATCCGCCGACCGGTCCCACGGTTGCGTCAAGCATTGCTCACCTAGTAGAAGAAATATAACAGATAATGAAATAGCTTTCGATACAACAAATAGTAAAAGTTGGATGTAATAATGTGACTAGTGCTCTACCTCAGACATCCAATATACAGAATGAATAATGACTCTTTTCCTCTTACTATTTTTTGCTATATATTCCTCCACTAATACTTAAGTCTTTTGAATACATGCTTTATTCAATATTTAAACACTGACAGAATGCAAGTTTACGAATATCTAATTATTTATTGTTATATTAAGTACGCCCACATCTGCTGCAAGCTGAACCACCACTCTTACATTCTTTGTTGATTGTGCTCCCCCTCCTCGCGGATAAAAGTCTCTGAAAGAAATACTGAACGAGTACCAAGTCAAGTGAAGCTCCGTTGTGTATGAAAAAATATAACGTTATGTTTACATAAATTGAAAATATTAACGGAAATCAAGTTACGTTCATATTCTCAGCAAACCACCAAATACAACGAATCTTGCAGAAACGAAGGAAGTATTTTACAAGTACTAATAGTTTCCATTGTTTCTTACATTCCTACAGGGTACAGTACCTACCCTGGTATGTCATATTGTCAACATAACTGATATTTGCAGCATTTCCTCTACTTTATTTTTAACTGTGAATCTGTTCTTTATGTAATTAGCTTATTTTCTCATTTCTTATGCTTTTAACACCAATTTCACTTTATTTCTTGCCGCAATAGATATTACTTCATCGTTTTAATTCAATTTTATCCCTACCATTATTAAACAGATCCTTGTTTTAGAAGGAATGTAGGAATGTTTATTGTGATTACGAAGGGGAGTTTAAAAGTTGATCATCCATGAAAGGACTTTCGCGCACGCAGTAACTGGCGGAATTTCGGTCGAGGCATTGTCAACGGGGCTGAATTTAGTGCCCTGCACTGGTTTAAATGGCTCTCCAGCGGTGGCATATTTCACTCGACGGACAGCCAGAAGTTGCAAGAGGCAATGAGGATTGTTTGGGTACTCAAGCACCTGGGCGTTCCCTTCCTACGGTTTCTTCATACCTGTCTTTACGCGAGGTTGTTTCACCTCTTTGAGACAGATGTCTAATCCAAGAGCCGCTTCCGAAAGTGAAAACCCTTGAAGAACTGTTAAGTTCACGTAGTGAAAATGCCTCTGTACTGAGCTGCAAAATATTCATGTTTTTCTACCAGCTTCTAGTTTAACTAACTTCTAAGATATCTCCCCCACTCATTCTAAATTATCACTGGCTTATGATGATTTTGCTGTCTTGGCGAAAAGAAATAATTTATAGGGAAAACGGCCTGCTGATTTCGAAAATGATTTTTCATAACACGTACACGTACACGTGCAAGAACATCTGAAGAAAAATAATAAGAGAAACTAAAAAATAAGCATTTATCGCTTACGTATATACACAAAAAGTTAAGAAATAATACACAAAATAAGCCACGTTACAAATAATAAATTTCTTGATCGATTCGGGTACCCCACGAAGAGGAATGCATGGTTTCCGAAATATCGTTGTTTAGCTTATTATTTTATACGCTTTATTATTAAAATGGGAACCTTTAGAGACCTATAACGAAAACTTCAATTTAGATCGCTAATATTAATTATGTGATTTATCACACATCATACAATTAATAACGTATTACTTCTATGTTGTGATTTCAAAGAAAGCAAAAATTGGAGAAATAACTTTTTAGGACACTAAAGTGTTGCACTGTTTTATTTCCGTCTTTATTATTATTATTATTATTATTATTATTATTATTATTATTATTATTATTATTATTATTAAAAACTTACATTACGCTTCCCTATATGAATCAGTCAAGGTTTATTCCTCGTTCTTATTCACTCATTGTTTTCACACATCACAGTTTTTGTGTTAAGTTTTTCTCGCTGGTGTACGCTGCACTTCCAACAAGTAGAGGAAAAGGTAATAATATGCCACCCACCTTTATTTCTAATTCTTTGAGGGGAGCCCTTACCCGTTACGTTTTCAAAATGCATTAGTAGATAGATAGATAATATATTTTGCATCACATATAATCATATAAAGCATGTATGTTAAGTAGTTATTTATATTTTATTTATAGTAAATATACCTAACTATTCTCTCACGACCAAATGTAGTGGAAATATAACGCCTATGTATTAAGTACAATTATGGACAGAAAAGAGAAATAAAAAAGTAAGACTAAATTGAACGAGTTAAACTATGTTTATATGCTTTTCTAATACACAAATTTATGCATAAAAAGATAAAAAAAAAACACCTTTATTAGTCTTTGCACTAATTTGACTATAATTTACAGTGATCTCAAATATAGGCTGCTCTTTCACATCCAACACAGGTGCTATGAATCCACATTTTACCCCCTCTTCTCCTCAATTTTCTTTCAAAAATTTTCCTTTGCAGAAAAAGCACCCTGGTCCTCCTCATTTGGGAACGGCTCTCGACCTCAGTGCTGTCAGTAGCATGGACACGTGATCATCAGAAACTTCAGATTCGTCATATTTATCACAGTGTTCTTTTCTTCCTTCCTCTTGGATTTTTCGCCTTATTCTGTGCATTAGGAAGTGATGCCTGAGCAGGTCTACCTTTCTTGATTCTGCGTTTATTCTCCCCATCTGCTAAATTTCTTTTATATGGCGAAGCTGTAATAAGTGCTGCTGTAGATGCCTTCCGACCACGGTTTGAGCTCTTCTTCTTTGGTTGAGGAACAGGACGTGTATGTTCTGGAGAAATATGCCCGTTTAACATCTGAAGTGGAAGGAACTTTAAGACTGACCTCAGACAGGTGTCCCATTTTGTTCAGCAAGTTGATAACCCATAAAACGGGCGTTTTTTCTAGGGAAACTACAATATTTACTTTCCATAACAAGCGCAGATATTTTAGGAGTTCTTCTTCTAACCCAGCAGGCAAATTTGTCTTCCTACAAACTTCTTAGATGCTACATCCTCTGGAGATGTCTCCGTTTCTACAACCAAACGCCTTAAAGTAGTCACAGGAACTCATAACTCCCGTACAACCTTTTTAAATCCCATTCTTTTGTCCCTGACGACCTTAATCATTGCTTCTAGATCCCGTTGTTTTTCTTTCTTTTTATCTTCTTCTTGTGTTGCGGGGGAGTCGGTCCTGGTGGTGGAGGAGTGGTTACCATACTTGCCTCCTAAACCCAAGATCGCGAGTTCGAACCCGGCCAGGACCGATGGATTTTTTCGGGGTAAAAATTCTAAGTATGGCTTCCTTCGGAAGGGAAGTAAAGCCGTGGGTCCCGTGTCGTACATTTACGGCACGAAAAAGAACCTCAGGCCTGAAAGAAAGGCCTCTGAGCAAAATTTGTCGGCCGTTTCACGCCCTGAGTTGAATGGGACGCTGATGACCTGAGATGTTAAAGAGCGTCCATAAATAAATCAATCAAAAAAAAAATGTTGCGGGGGTCAAGTTGCTTTCAAGGCAAATCTTAACTAATGCAATCTCATCACTTGGTATTTAAAAGAGCTGCATAAGATATGGTACCCCAAACATGGAGGGGTGCCATATTACCATCACCGCCATGCTATACAACAACCTAAAAGAAATACTTTTTTTTTTTTATGCAGGTTTTCAGGCTACATATTAGTAAAATTAGTTCATGCAATACATTCCTGGAAGCATAGGATCCTCAGTAATAAACAAACCATGACATAATATGGAGTTCTTTACCTATCAACAATAGCTCAATAATTCTTAAAACAGAAAATCGCATAATGTGTCTACAATACTTGCAGAAAGAGCTCGGCAGCATAACTGCTGTGTCAACGGTCACGATAAGAACCTTTTGAAGTAGCATGCACTAGCTAGGGGTGCTATATTTATTACAAGCAGGGGCCATATTACCCTACTACTCTAACATTTGATTTTCTTGATTTGTACTGCTTAATTTTCTTAGATGCAGCATCTTGCAGCACTTTTCATGTTTCTGTGTTTAAGCTGGCATCGTAATTGTTCTGCAGAGCAGCGAAGTTTCCTTTTCTGTTTTGCATACACACTTCAAGCCCGCTTATGTATATAAGATCTAATTATCTCAAGTCATAGATTAGAATGCAAAATCGTTCTAAGATTTATCAATACTTTTCTCCAAATCGGAAAGTTCAAAAGTTGCAATATCAGCCTGAGTGTAGAGCAGAGATGGGACGATCTTCTTGTTCCTCTCATGTACAGCTCTTTACCATCTGATCTATTGAGTTGCACTGTAAGTTGTAAGTACCATTTTTCAGGCTAGGGTTTTACGAGAGCAACTGAAAGTTAAAAGGGTATAAAGGTCTGTTTTGTTTGTTTTAAAAAAAAGAAAGGTTTGTATTTTATGACATAAAATTCCTGTCCATTATAGTTGGAATTGTTTATTTCATAATGCACTCTTAGGTGCATGGTAAAAAATAGCAAACATCGCACAAGTTTTTACCTACCCAGAGCCACCTGGATTAACCAACCTACCGTGGACAAGGTCTGCTTTGTTTCATACGTTCTAATTAGTCGGGATTAGACTGGAAAAGCTTTTTTCACCCGTTGGTCAAAGTGAAAGAAAATATGGGAACCTGGCTTGAGAGTTGAGCTTTGTCAGTCTCTATGTATTTAGATGTACATGTCTCGTGGAAAAGGAAGCATATGTTAGATAGCACAATGGTGAAGTTTACTGGTAGTTGTGTGTGCGGTTATCAGGGTTTCTACGACTATTTTTCACACTTTTAGAGTTGATCAATATGAACAAATTCCTTACAGAAAACCATCTAGAAATATTCCCTTTGGACATACAGGAGTTGAAATGGTAAATAAGGAAAGATATTCTGGGAAGGAAGGCGTTCTAGACCTACGTTTAGGAATCTTCCCCGCATTTGCCAATGATACGGGCTAAGCAGAAACCTCTTCAGTCAGTCAGGACCTTTAATTCATGTATCCATGTCTGAGAGACGTCTGTCGGGAAACTTCGAAAGTGTTTAAAACAATACTAGCGCGAAATTGTAATGTTTGTATTGAAGCTAATGGAAGAGCATTTGCTTTAGTGCGAAATAGATAGGAATTACGTTCAATTCGGTATTTTAGATATCAATATGGTTTAACCAAAGGTTTAAATTAAATCAGTAAAATGTTTAGCCCTTATTAAAGCTAATGATAATGATGATAATGATGATGATGATGATGATAATAATAATAATAATAATAATAATAATAATAATTTTAGGACTTGCTTTCCTACATGAAGCTTCCTTTAAAGAATCCTCCATTCCATTTAGACACCGCTGTACTCTATAATTCAGCCCCATTTTGTTTTTAGATATAAACTTACACAGAAAACGGGGTAAATTATACAGTGTATTTGTTGATTTGAAAATAGTCTTCGACATTGTTCAGAGAGATGCTCTGTAAGTAAAACTGTGGAAGTAAGATGTCTCCAACAAAATGATACAAGCTCTGATGTAGATATACAATGATGTGGGATTGAATATTAAGATAGACCAAAACAGTAAATCAGCTAGTAGAGGAGTTCGTCAAGGGATATGTTCTATCTTCGTTATTGTTTAATGTATTTATAGATTATATAGATGCGTTGTTAGAGAAGGGAAGGAATGCTCCTGAAGTGGATGGTACATGCATTCCTATATTTTTGTATGCTGACGATCTAATGCGTTTATCTCTAATAAGAGAGGTTTGCAATCCTAGAAGAGTAATTGTCTGAAATGGGGTGGTAGGAAATGTTAACAAAACCAAAACAATGATTGTTAAGGCTACTCATAAGGCAGAAATGGAAATGACTCTACTGTGGGCAAGAAATACAAAATGTTAAACATTGTTATTATTTAGAAGTAGCCTTTAATATGGGTGGCAAATGGAATAAGAACTTTTCTGTTATTAATTATAAAGCGCGAGGTTAACTAAATGAGATATTGCGTGTTCTGACTCGCGTTCTAGGTATAGCATTTAGATACATTAGAGAGGATGTACAATGCTATGGTTAAAAATATTCTGCTATATAGAAGTGAAATATGGATAGGGGAGAGCTGAACATGTAAATAAAATTCAAGTCGATTTTTGGAAAAGAGCTCTCGAGCTCTCCAAAGAAACGTCAAACTGTGGGGTCATGAGGGAGGTGGGTTGTTATGAAGATACGGTTAACAGTAAAACAAGGATGGTAAAATACTTGCTTAGAGCTAATGCACGATCAGTCAACACATCGCGCTAAATGTTATAAACACCAGATGCAAAATATATCAACAACGTTTTGGGCTGCAGAGGTGGAAAGAGGACTCAGAGGATTTGTCCAGGATCTGATATGGCAACGAAGCTATAAAAAGAATAAAAATGTATGGAAGAAGGTTAAAACAAGGCTAGAGGCCATCAGCAGGCAGGAAATCGAGGCAGAATGTAACAGGAAAATCTCCTTGAGCCTATCAATTTAACCTGTGGTAAAGAGGTGTATATGCTTCTTGTAGGGAGAAAGCCGAGATCAGGAATGGCTGGTTTAGAGTGGGAGGTTGGAAGACTAAAAAACAACGGATACTCGGATCACGCGAGGAAAATGCTGTTCCCAGAAAACTTTTTAAGGCAATTAGAGGTCTATTGGCACTCTGGGATCTGCTTGCGAACCACACTAGTTGGTTGAATATGGGCATTTTACTAGCCAAAGTGCGAAGCTAGAAGCAATTTATTTTCTGGTTAGAATGCAAAAACTAGTGCATTTATACATAATATATTATATGTTTCCATTCATATATCTGTAAATATGGTTCTTCCTATTTTAATGTTTGTTTATTTATTTATTTAGTTATTCATTATTAATATTGTTTTATTTGTATTATTATTTGCTCCTTCTAATTGTGTATCATATTTAAGCATGTACGATCTATGACCCATGCATAAATATGTATAAAGACTTTTAAACAAAAAAGATACACCTACTAATCCTATAAATCTAATCTTATCCTAAGAGTTAACCTATTCATACAATGTTTGAAGAATTTCAGAGCTTTCAGATTATATTCTAAACTCTGTTCTATAGATAAATAGTATTATAACTTCATCATTGGGCTATATAGAAACGTCACGTCTCCAACCATTTATTCTTCAGCAGAACTAAAATCCTTTTTCCAGTTGGCCTATATTTTAAAATGTGTTTTGGTATTCTAAAATTTGCTTCTTCGTTTGAATATTGTATGTTCTCCATCTTATCTTTCTTATTAAACCTTCATTTCTAATTTCTTCAATTCATGTTTCCTTCTGCATTTATCAGAAATTTTATTTCTTCTGTTTACAACCTTTGATGTTTATTTTAAGCATCAGAATTTTTGCTCCATATAAACAAGTTGGAACCGCAATATTTTTACGTAGGTTTTTTTTTTCTTTCACAACTTTGCGTTTTTTTTTTATTTCTATAAATTTCTACCATTAATTTGATTAATTTACTGATTTCTTGCATATATCAGAATTGTAGGATACTTACAGTCAAGAAAACGAAAATATATAACTTAGTCAATAAGTTTATTTCCAGCAACAATCTTACTTCTTATTACATAAAGAACCCAGAATACCAAGTGTTTGTCATTTGAGAATACACTTTTAAATTGTATGCTTTAATAATTCTTTCCCATTTGAATAATAATCTAAGTAATATTGTTTTCATTTTCAGCAATTATAATCCAATTATTAGCAAATACTACAGTAACTAACTAATAAATCCATATTTATTAAATTCACTAACTTTAGCTTTCCATTGTTATAGAACTTTGTCAACGTAAAAATTAAAAAGGCTTGCCTTACTACCTTGCTCTCTATTATAGGTTTTGACTTATTTTATTCAACCAATTTTATTTTAATATTTGTTTCTTTTTATAAATTAATATAATGATTGTTAAAACATTCAAAATAATGTCTTATTATAACATATTCTAACTATACCAAATGCCATTAAAATTCGTTCTTTAACTAACCAAATTATTCCAAATGTGAACCTTGAAAATCTTTATAACTATTACGTATATGGAATAAATTTATTGGGACGTATTTAAGAGAAGCTACAAACATTGTAAATATCAAGCAAAAGTTTTGAAAATTGTAAAGTTCCTGGAAGAAGCAGAATAAGTTAATTAAACCAAAAAAGTATTCCAAATAATCAGATTGTTTTTGTATTATTTAGCTTCATTCGCTAGAACAAAGAGAAACAAATGTGTGCAAGAATACAAAGAGAAAAATAATAAGAATAAGTGAAACTAAAAAAAAAAATCGTTTATCGCTCACGCATGTATATACAAATAGTTATGAAATACACAATATAAGGCAGATTTGAGATAATTACTTTCTTGTTCGATTTCGGCCTTTTACGAAGAGGAATGCATGACTTCTGGAATATCGTCGTTTTGCTCATTGTTTTATATGGTTTATTTTTATTATATTTCAGCAATATTTTGTCGTTAATTGATTTATATGCAGTATATTGTCGGAGTTTGAAAAAAAATTGGATATACTACAACTGAGATAGGACGAATGTTGTTTTATTGCATAGTATATTTCAAAACTTGTTTTACATTCTCAATGTGTACTCCCTTGACACTACGCAAATATGAAAACGATAGTCCACAAGTTTCCAGCGTACCTTCAGTAAGTGTTTAGAAAAGTGGTTCCGATATACACATCCATATATAGAATAGTTGAAGATAGAGAAGGAGAAAACCTGGCCTTTCACATAACCTCACGAAAAAAATCGTATAAGAGACCGTTGGAATCGTGTCCAATACATAGCTGCGGTAAGTTCTGATTTAAAATTTCCGATGGAAATGAGGTGGAGCGCCATCTTGTTGCAGTGTGAAATCATCTCCATTCTTATTTAACCGTAGGAGCGATGGTGTTTAGATAAGTCTACTCTGTTACTCTTTCGGCAAAATTCATGATTTTCAACGCAATAATGGGTATTTTCTGTTCTCAACATGCGAATATTACTTTTGTTGGTTTTTTCCACTTAAAAATTAAGTTCGTCACTAAAACAATCGTCTTCCTTCCGCAGCTGCAGTGCAATGTCAGATCCAAAATTAATTATTAAAGTAGTAAGCTTTATTTATTTCAATATTGGCTTACCAGATACATAAATTGAATATTACACAGCACATGGGTACAGCATGGATTCGTGCTTCTATGTACATACCCGAAATGTTGAGGAAAAAATACAGAAATGCACGGAATTACATATATACAAATATATAAGTGATGTACTACCTTAAATTTATTTTAAATTTATCATTGCAGGATATTAAACAAGAGAAATACATAATTCAATATATATATATATATAATATTAATGAAAAATAAAAATAAAGAAACACTATTAACAATGTAACAAATTAACATTAATAATAAAAGTAGATAAAGATAAAACATAGAGAAAGAGTCACACTTGAAATTGCTATATTTCGAACTAATGTGAGTTCTTCAATGGCAAGAAGCTAGCTCGCAGTAGTTCGAAATATAGCAATTTCAAGTGTGACTCTTTCTCTGTGTTTTATCTTTATCTACTTTTATTATTAATGTTAATTTATATATATATATATAACGTCAGAAAATAAAAAATAAATAGATGTACACTTGAAATATATATGTGAGTGTGTGTATGTATGTTATATGTTCTGCTCTCTCTGGTCAGAGATTTTCTTTCGCCCATCTTATCTTCTTAATAAATTTACATAGTACCTGCCAGTTATTCTTATCCAATACCCGATTTAGACATACCGCCCCACTCTTCCACCTCAAAATGTTTTCGGAGATAATCTGCGACCTCCACCACGCTATAGCCTCACATTCTGCAAGAATATGTATCTACCCAATTAGGTAGAAAAATACCTATCCGGCATTTTCTCTTTTTTAAAATCGGCTGAAGAAAATACCGGAAAATATCAATAAAGTTAGCCGGTCGGAGGTTTTCAAACTGGACCAGCCGAATTCTATTCCCAACAAATGTTACCCCGGGTAAAATCCTTGGGTCCTAAGCAGAATTAACAGAATTGGTCTTATATAGTGCGTTGTTAACAAAACCTATGTACAAAATATCAATTTTATTCCGGCTATTCTAAAACTAGAAATTTTATTCTATATTTTGAACTAAGAATTATGTTTGTCGCAACATCTAAAACTTATGATTTCAGCTGTAAACTCAGGTGACCTTACATTCTGTGTTACGTTTTATTTTGAGTATATTGCCCTCACTGCTATTGTGCAATGCCAATATTAAACAGAACAAGCTTAATCGTGACTATAATGCATGAAGCTACTTCAACTTTTGTACGGTAATTATGAATGAAAAGTATGATTTTTTGTTCTGTTGCCATGTCCAATAACGTCTTCTCAGACTCATGTCTAATAGCGCATGAATGCTACACTCAAACGCAGAAAATTCCAGCCTATCCATAGCTGTACGAGTGTAATGGAAGAGGGATAAAAGTATGACTACACCTACAGAGAACAATGCTGACGAAAGTGTTAGTCGTGACGTAACAAGAAATGCGCACCTCAAAGAAAATAAGGTTAATAAGACTTAGGCTGCGTTGGAGGATTTACCAGCACCTTCAAAAAGCCTGAAAGAAAATGGAAGAGGTAGAATGAAGGAGAAGTGCATACTACGTAATTTGAAAACCCTATACCGTAATGAAATTAGGTTCCCTGGTAATGCGGCTTCTTGTGATTGGACAAAGTAGCGAGAAAATGTGAGCGGACCTGCACCATGTCTCTCCGCCTTGAATTTTAAATACGAACTCTTGACCCAAATTTCTCTTTATATATGCACATTAGATTATTTTGCTCCACCTTGCGGTAGAAGAAAGAATCTTATATAGCTAAGTTTTCTTTCTGTTGCTATTCGTAGTAATTCTAGCTTAGGGTTCAATAATTTCATTTACTTGTGCCCTAAAACAGGCTTCTATAGAAATTGGGAAGGCTGCTCCTCATTTGGAAAGCCTTGGAGCTTTTGGAAAAATATAAGTGCACGTTCTTCTTCTTCTTCTTCTTCTTCTTCTTCTTCAATAGAATGTCTTTGAAAGCATTGGAGGTCGATAAATTCTTAAAGAAAACGTTTCAAAAAGATTTTATTTTTCGACAAGATTTGGGGGGTTGTTTAAAAGATTGTTTTTTAAAACATGCTATCGCTCAAAAGGTTCTAAATACATTATTGTAGGATTTTTTTTTTTGTTCTTTAATCAGCAAAGAGAATATGTTTGAAATTTATTTGGAAAGACTAAACACTACATTGTTTATTTTGGTCTCTTCATAGAAATTTCCATTTCTTTTTATGATACTCTCTGTACTCTCTAGTACCCGCAAGAGTGGCCGAGGTCTTTAAGGCACGGGCTTGTGAGCGGAAGTCTGGGGTTCGATTTCCACTAGGAACGTACTTCCTGCCTGAGGATTTTCTTCAGTCCTTATAAATAGCAAATGCCGGGAAGGTACATTAAGTTTAGGCCTTGAACGTTTCCTTCAATCGAAAAATCCATTCTCTAACCACTGTTTCAATCAAAATAGTCTGAGTTTCCTGGCAAATCTTCTTCTTTCTTTTTGGTGTAGATACGCCAGAGAAGTATCAAATCTGTTGAAGAAACTCCAGAGATACGTATATGGTTGCAGTGTGCAGTTTGAAGACTACATATCATATTGTTTATCTCTGTATTACTGGTGCATGGACCTGACAGCTTCAATGGCTTTATTTAGTTATAAATGAGGCTAGATGTTTATTCTCTTCAGATATTTTACACCATGCATTTGTGTTTCGCAAAAGCGTCAACCTTTGAAACTAATAATTACTTAGTATACGAAGCAAAGCTCAGTCATGTGGGTTGTTAGACTCAGCAAGCCAACTCTTGTGTCAAACTGTCACCATTACCAGAACGTTGTTTCAATTTGTTCACGTTGCATTATTACCGCCACGGGTGATCGAAGTCATTAAGCCGCCTCGTGATTGGGAGTTCTGGGGTTCGATTCCCACCAGGACTGTCCTCCCTGACTGAGATTTCTTCCAGGTTTTCCTCAGTCCTCATAAATGGCAAATTCCGGGTAGGTACACTAAACCTAGATTTGGAACGTTTCCTTCCTTGAAAAATATCCTTTTTCAATATATCATTTCAGCTCCTGTATCATCAGTGTCCACCGTCTAAGGTATTAGACAGAGAGGATATGAGAATCTACCTTATATGTGCGGAGAAAGATTGTTTGGAACATGTTATGGCTTACTGTAAGGAGAAACGGAAGAATGTAGAAAGAAATATATACCGGCCCCGTTTGTTATCATGGGAAGAGGGCAGTGACAGTGCTGGACTTTGCTGGCAGATAAAAAGGAGGAGGAGGGAATAGGTAAAAATTTAAACCAAGTGAGACAGCTCATATCAGAAGAGGCAGATACCGGGAAGGGGGGTAGGGGAGCATAAGTACAGTATTTTTTTTCGAATTAGTAGCATATATATGTGAGGGAGTGTAAATTATTCACATTTGTAAGGTTTTCTTTTTTATTTCATTTATGTATTTAGAAAGTTAAATATTGCTTTTTGGAATGTAATGCATTTCCCAATGTATTGGAAAGCACATACTGTCCCAGGATCCTTGCGACATGGGTGAGTTAGATTTGTGATCAATATATTTTGTAAATGCTACTACTAGTACTTACTGCTACTAATGCTATTACTGCTACTACTACTACTACTACTACTACTACTACTACTACTACTACTACTACTACTACTACTACTACTATTACTACTGCTACTACTACTACTGCTATTACTATTACTACTACTACTACTACTACTACTACTACTACTACTACTAATAATAATAATAATAATAATAATAATAATAATAATAATTACAGAAAAGTTTGATACCATTGATCCCGAGTAGATATTTACTGGTGCTCTATACAGAGTTTATTAATAGAAATCACTAGAAAAATGAGGATGAAGACTCTTAAAACATGTAATGAACATTTGTACATATTCTTCTTTTTATATCACTGGTCTTATTGTCTCCAAAACAGCCCCACACCAGCAATGAGCTCTATGATTTACCGTAGGGGCTAGGGATATGCACTGAAGCATCAATTGTTCTACTAATACCGTCGAACAAACTTACGGCGTTTTGTGCGGAGTAACTGGAACGTTGGATTCATAAGCAAATAGCGCCAAGTTGCAGATATTCCTCATTGCAGTCTGTTTTTCTTGTTGACTGTGCTCGCTAATGATTTCCTCGCAGCAACACACTCTGAGGATTTAATTCGTTAAATCTTCTCTTTGTTGCACCAAAGCTGATAGTTTATCTCCAGACTGATAATATGAGGCGCCACTTCGAGGAAGCACTTTCTAAATGTTAATCTAAGCGAGAATGGTACTTGTTATTACAATAGTTGCATATTTTTACTAAGTTGCAGGTTAACATTCAATTTTAGCTGTTGCTTGCATGTGTGAAATTTGAAAAATTTTCATTTTTTGTTCAATTCTTTTTAAATTCTCAGGATACACTACATATAAAGAATTAAAATTAAGTATGATTTGAACTTTGTATATTAAATACTTTTGGAAAAAAAGACGAATTCATGATTTTCATAAGCTTATAGTAAAAATGTTCTTTGGAATATATTTTTTAACCAAATACGTTTGAAATTTTAAAGGCAATTTATGAGATATAAAGTTACATAAGTTATTTAATTTTGTTTTTGTATGTTGTAATGTTTGCAAGAAAAAAATTATGAAAACTCCCACAATCCAATTTCTGAAAATTTGACTAAAATTGCAAAAACTGGTTGAAATAAAAAGTTTCAGACCTTAGAAATTCTTCTATTATTAATATTGCTATAATTATTATAATTCGCTAAAAACCTGTCCAAAACTTAAACACTCGTTATTTGTTTTTTCAACATTTTCAATGAACGGATGTTTGAATGACAATAAAAATAGAGACGAAAGAATTCGAAATCAGTTTCCGCTTAAGCTAATCTAATACAAAGAATCGGTTGATATATTTTTAGAACTTACGTACCGACGTATTAGATATTTGCATCAAAATCTCAGTTATTTCTGAAAACACGAGGGGCAGAAAGAAGAGATTAAATCCGGAATTAGATGCTACAAATTTGGGGTGTTTCTGACCAGACTGAGTACGCCGGACTACATTTCCGGGATCTTGTTAGTACTGCTTTCAGGTAAGTTAATCGTATAAGGCGGGATGGTGAGCATTTCTGGTACGAGCCTGGAGAGCTAGGTGACTAGATTAACTGGAAGCAGGACCGAATGGTTTTTTATGCATAAGAAACAGTGGCAACTTTTAGTGATTCAACCAGCGGACCTTCATGAACGTATTGCATTGTTATCAACGCTTATCTTATTTTTCTGAAAGAAGTCATATAACCTCACTAAGCGTATTATAATGTCCAAAATTCCACAGTTAACAATTATAACAAAGTAGGTAGAAAACAAGTTACTGGTTACTGTTTCAATAAGCGGCAAATCTTTGAGGGTAATTAGCAATTAGATCATAAGTGTCCCTTCATTGAGACAAATCTACTTATGAGTAAAGTTGTGTTTCTGCCTAAGAAAGTATCTAATAATCTTCTGGTGCATTTACCGGCCACATTTGTTAATGGGGGAGAGAGTGGTGGCAGTGCTGGTATATAGGAAGGAGAAAGAGGGAGTAGGTAAATTTTTAAACAAAGTGAGACAGCTCAGATCGAAAGAGGCAGACAACCTAGAAGGAGGGTACGGGAACACGAGTCACTGTATTTTTGGAATTATTTGAACGTGTATGTTAATTACTCTTACACTGTTCTCTTTTCTGCTTATTTTATGTATTTCGACTTTTTCTATTATTATACATATTTTTCATTTACTCATGTAATTATCATACATATATATGCCGATTATCTCTTAAGAGTTAAATTTGGGTTTGTGTAAATTTCATGTATTTCCTAGTGCATTGGGAAAGACTTACTGTCCCAGGATCCATGCGATATGGGTGAACTAGATTTGTAACCAATATTTTGTAATGCTACTGCTACCACTACTACTTCTACTACTACTACTACTACTATCACTACTACTACTGCTACTACTATACTACTACTACTACTACTATCACTACTACTACTACTACTACTACTTCTACTACTACTACTACTACTATACTACTACTAATACTACTACTACTTCTACTACTACTACTGCTACTACTACTATACTACTACTACTACTACTACTACTACTACTTCTACTACTACTACTACTACTATCACTACTACTACTACTACTATCACTACTACTACTACTACTATCACTACTACTACTACTACTTCTACTACTACTACTACTATCACTACTACTACTGCTACTACTATACTACTACTACTACTACTACTACTACTACTACTACTACTACTACTACTACTACTACTTTTTTCAAATCTTCATAGCTATAGCGTCAAGTAGTCCATGTTCTGTAGTTTTCGTAATAGCCAAAACATTTTTATCGGGTAAACGTAAATAATAATTGACTTAATGCCAAAATGTCAAAGGACAGTAAAGCTGCGGGATCCACATAATATCTGCTTTGTTTTGTTGTGTCACCAGAATGACAACTGAGGAATTACTGTCGTACTGGAACAGTTAACATTCTAAAAGTAGAGGATGGGTAAACATCACGTTACATTTAATTTTGTTTGACTCCTTTGTAGAGATCTATGCTTCAGAGAGAGAGAGAGAGAGAGAGAGAGAGAGAGAGAGAGAGAGAGAGAGAGAGAGAGCTTATGTTTACATTTTTATTATTTCCAGCTTGATGACCACGCCATTATTTCAACAAACACGACGAATAATTTACCTCGGGGTACAGTTTGTTATCACTTTTTTGTACATGTCTTTCAACTCGTGTACGTACTTCACAGTCACACTGCAACTGCCATACTTTTTATCATGCAGTAAATCTGAAAAGCAGGCCGCAAGTAATCCTAAATTTAATGGACCTTGTTCCTTCTGGCTATGCGCGATGGTGGATTAAAGCCACTGCTACTTACTTGAAACTACGACTAGCACCGCTAAATCCTTCCGCAGCACTCCAACTTTAGCTGTTAAAGCTTTATGCTATTATTATTATTATTATTATTATTATTATTATTATTATTATTATTATTATTATTACTATTATTATTATTATAATATTTTTATTCGCGACTTATTTTAACAATAACGCTTTTATCATAGACATGCCGGGTGTAAGAAGTAAAGGAGCTAAGTGGCCCAATCGATAATAAATGGAGTATAGACTGGGGACGGTCAGATAGACGTCTGTTTTATAAACCAGATAAAATTTTCTTTAGTTTTAAGGATAAGGTTGCTTTTCCTGTGGTACTAGAAGTACGAATCTTGTTCCCTGGTCATCATTTTTGCTCGCAGTGATCGTTTTGTGTTCGCATGCTCGTCTTAAATATTCTGCTATTAAAACACGAATATTTCTTCCACTACTTTTCATAGTGCTGTCAACCGTCACTTTTTAGGTACATATGAAGCATGTAGTTTCAAAACTCGCTTTATCCACTTATGTATTAAGAGTTAACATTGCAGGTATCTTCTCAGTTTAAAAACGATTTTGTTTCTTATACAGCTTTCACGCCTTATCGAATTCTTTGTGTTTTCATAACAGCGTCTTTACTGAACTTATATTTAAAAATCAAAACTCACCTGATTCACAATACTTTTGTATGTAGTTCTAACATATTTTTCCTAAACTGGCCTTATCCACAGCAGTTGAAGTGTGATTGTTCTAATAAGGTATTTTACTTTATTTTTATACATTCCATAATGGCAACCTTACATTATAACATAAAAAACAAAGCTAATATTGTATATTTTTAAAACTAGACTATACTAATTGTTAAGAACTACTTCACAGCTTTATTATTATTGTTAAATTTGATTCACTGCTATCTCATCATAAAAGCAACTTCACGGTGAAACTAGATGTTGTGTTAGGTTAAGGTTTGGAAATAGAGTCAGATAGGAAGTCACGACTGCAATCACTTACCATGCTCTGTCCTACCACAACCGAGAGATTTTATCCCTAAAAAGTTACTCGAATTTGTGTTTGTGACCCAGATTCGCTCAGATACTCAGTTTTATTCTCAAAATATTCTGTATTAAGTTTATTTTACACGCTTTATGAGGGAAATTAAACAAGAAATGTGTTTCAACTTCGAATCACCAAAACCAGCATTTCTAAGCAATGAATATCTGTATCATAAAGTATTACTCCTTAAACATAAAAATAGTAAATGTCAAACAAATTATTTTATCAGTTTATTCCAGTTAAGCTGGTAATGCTGAATTGATTTGATATCTTACTCATACAAATGTGAATTGCAAAAATAACGGACCAGTAGTCAATGCCTCTACTATTAATATATCTGCTTTCCGGTTTTTGCCGAGATAGTCTCAAATTTTGAATTTGTGAATAAATTTTGCTTATAAATTAATATTGAGCTGGATATTAAGAAAATCTGACAGGAAAATCTAGTTACAGCATAATTTGTTTCAATTCATCTTAATTATATAAATTGTATTTATGTTAAATGAATATATATATATATTTTTTTTTGAATTTAAGAAAAAATGTATATCAAGTTTATTAAGAAAATATTTTGATATAGTACATGTCATACTATTAACAGTGCTTTGTTACATATAACTTGAGCATCCTTAAGGTGAATGCACAGAATGGTAACGTTTACCCTAATGATACTGCTTGGAAGTGTTGCGGGATACGGGTGAGAGAATACTTCCGTGTTATTTGTTTGCAGGAACAGTGGTACTGGCAGCAAAAACAGCAATAACAAAATTGAATTCCTTCGCGCGCGGAAACAGTTTTAACTGTAAATGGTTGTCCTTTGCTGCCGGGTTATTGTGTGCTGGGACCCCAGTGTAAGTAAATAACATTTTTGTCGCCTAGGAGTGTGCTTTAACTCAAAGGTTGAGACTTGGAATTTCCAGAGGACGATGTCCACAGAACTGCATACAACAGGGTGTCGAACCTCGTGTCTAGACAGCCTTGGAGACAGTAGCGGCCCTTACAAAATGATCATTAGTACAATAAACTTCTGAAGACTTTCAACTTCAAGTAAAAATTTTGATTTTATTTGTGGTAGTGTTCGTTCGAATTCCACCACCTTTCTCAAATTTGAGTTAAGGATGTAAAATTTTGCTTAGATAAGCATGTGTTACATCCTGTAGTTCTAAAGCCGTTATCTGGGCAAAACAAAGACATTTGGAGAAAAAGTGCATTGTTTTAATTTACTGACTAGGTTGGAGAAAATTCTGGAACTTAAAATTCATTTTGAGAGACAATTTTCAAAAGGTAAGCATAAAGATGAAAGTTCTTGAAACATTGTGTAATACCAGTTTTTGTGTATCATATCATATCACCACAATCTGTAGATCTGTAATTAGTTTATCCAAATCTAAAATAGTTAGAGATAATATAAATTTAGGATGTAGGTCACGTCAGAAATCACATATATTATATACATTTGATAAATTTGTCACTTCCTTCATATTTACAAATGTTTAACTTTGGTGTAAAATTTGCCAGTGATGATCATTTTATACATTAAAATGCCTCCTTAGAAAAATACATATTAATATTAAGTTGCATTATTTATATCTAGAATATTATGATAATTTAAGGTAATTACCTTTACAAATATGAATTAATCTATTGGAGAAAAATTAGTACATTTATTTTTTGGTTGTATGAAATTCGTCTTTGTAAAAAAGGTGTGAGTGATAAGGTTATTTTTAATGCTACCCTGAACTTGTTTTTATTTACACGCAGTTTCGATATTGATGAGAAAGTGAATTATATAATGCTATACCATTGTTGCAAATACCTTTTTGGAGTACCTCAACTTGTTACCTGGTCTGTGTAGGTTCTGTCTATGCTGTATATATCTAGGTTTTACATGAACACTCCTGAGTTATCTACTGCAAATAAAAGTACAGAATGTACTCGCAAGCTAATGTTACAATAATAATTGTTTACAAAGAGCTTATCGTTTTCCCTCTACTATTATTCTTATTACTCTTTTCTGTATAAGATATATTATTAGCACTTGCCGATTTTCCCCAGAACATTATTCCACAAGTCTAATAAGGAGCAGAAGTAAACATAAATTACAGTTTTAAAATGTAGTTATTTGTAAAACAAATTAATGATATGATAGCAAAAGTGCCGAGCTTAGTTTAGGTAAGATGTAATCAATATGGCATTTCCAATATGTTATGGTCAATCGTATGTTACTAGATTATATGATATTACGGTCGTTAGGCCTGCAAATTTTTGTGTGAAAATTAATGCAATTAATTTTTTTCAAATTTTATATGAATTTTGTTTTTGTCAAACCAGCTATTTAGAGTACGGAAAAGATCATTGAATAAATCTGAGAGCCTACTGATTTTGTGTTCTTTAATGAGAATACTCTAGTATCCTCTACAAAAATAATTGGATAAGTACGATTGTTTATTACTTGGGAAAGATCATTTACATATAGTAAGAACAATAATTGATCCAAAATAGAACCTTGAGGAATAGAGTGCTTTACTATTGACCATGCCGAGTATGCACGCGGCCTTGGTAGAAGTATTTCGCCCTTATGGAATCTCTTCATTTCTGGAAAGACTTCATTTCTGTAATTTGCATTTCAAGCATATGTCCAAAAATAACTTTCGCCTTTGTAAATTTCGCTTATATGATTATCAACAAGAAATACATGTTAAACGCTAATAAAATAGCAACAATGAACGCCGACACAAAAATGTGTGAATTTTCAGATAATTGCATGCATACTTTATATATGCAGGCTTTCATTTCAAAACTATATTTGCATTTTTGGTTTCACCCACTCACCTCCGGCCAACCCTACTTTGAAATGTCAAATGTTACCCCGATTTTATGATACTCAGTCTTTAAATTGTTATAAAGCTTTATATATAATTTTGAAACATTTTAGTGTCTATATACTATTAAATTAAATGTTCAGTGAGTTTAATTCAGGTTACAGACTACGATAAAAACTGTGTTAACAATTGAATCCATTTTTAAGTGCAATTATTATGAGGAAGGGGTGCTATTTGAAATTTCGTAGGTTGGGAACTAACCGGAGGTTAGGGGAAGAAACCTAAAACATTGTTTTTAAACTTCTTGCTCAATAACTAAATTGAAGATTTTTGTTTAAATTTAATTGATTTTGAATATGTGGTTATTCATACTGGTAAGTTTTGCAGTGAAAGTTTCACAAACACAGCGCGATCAATTGAAATATGAACCAAAACATGGAGCTGTTATTATGTGCGCTTGCACAGCTGATTTCCTCATGGCCTTCCCTTGTAATGTGTCATCAATATGTCTATGGCAGCTTAAGTGAGAAGGTTCTGTATTAATTTATGAGCGGATTATGCTGTTCGCTTTTATCAATTGACCTTCATGACGTATGAAATATGAAATAGTTAACATGAACAAGATGTTCAAATGCATATATTAATAAAGGAGAATCAATGAGTACAACAACAAATAATAAATAAAATTATTACGAAGCATGTACAGTTATCTGAATATCGCAAGTTATGTATAACAGTTTTCTGCTTTATTGAATTAAATAAATAAATTAACTAAATGGCTAGCAAGAACAAGGTGTGCATATATGAGAATGGGAGCTTTCAGATAAATGTGCATACTTTTTCGTAGACGAACTGGGTTGTGGTTAACAGTTAACGAAAATTGCTTAAGAATAAAATGTTAACTACTCTAACAGATTAACATTAGATTTAGCCTGTCCACAGGAAAAAGGCGAGTTTCGCAATTGTTCAATTGAACAAAGGAAATTTTTGTTTATTAATTTGTTACAATCACAAGTGCCGTTGTAGTCTAAAACTTTCCTCAAGGAACGTAGAAAATAAAACTTTAGAAAAATTATTATTTTTATATTGCTTATTTATTTACTGTGAGTCTATAATTTGATTCAAAGCCATTGCGACAATCTTCATACTTAGTTTTCAGAAGTTTTCAGTTACCTGTTTGGTTTGGTTAGCTTCATGAGCTTTACATTATTATTGAAAGCCATTCATCTCTAACTGTCTAGTGTCCTTGTTTTAGAATCTTAAAATAATTTACTTGTGACCCAAGAAAACAAAATAGCACATTTCCGTCTTCATTATGCAAATTTTGAATGTTAGTTCTTCTTTAATTTCTAAATCTAGTCACGGATCTGTGTAATTTTTAAAATTACCACATTTGCTTAATATTTTAAATACATCCATGAACTCACTCCATCGGTATTATGAAGGCCAGTCCTTGTTCATATTTCTTTAGTACATGGATAGGCAAACATCAGGGTTTCTAAGCACTAAAAGCAGAATAAGACGGAATGAAGTTATTGTTGGTGCTGGAGTGTAGAAAGCAGTTGGGAGGAATACAATACGTCACAAGCTACAAACGACCCTCTCATCATACGAAGAAACATACAGGAGTTTCAACGAAGGGTATGAGTTGTATATTTATTATAAATGTTACAATGGGACCATTTCTTGGGAAATTCTTTGTTCACTTCGTCATTTCTCGCAAGGGTAAGAATGCACATTTATATATATCTGAATTATAATGCACTTGAGCTTAACAGCCGTCTCTGGAATTCTCTCTGGTCCCAGCAAGTAATCCTTTAAGCCAGGATGCACAGCTCTGACTTGGCTTCCAGAGAGGGGAGAGAAAGAAACGAGGATGATTTTAATGAAAAGCAGAAAGCGAAAGAGAACAGCAGGGCGGTTGTCCGGTGCTTGTCATTACAGAACACGAAATTCTGGATGAAAACTGCCTCGGCTTATGTATGGCAAGACAAAGGACAAAGGCTTTGGGGCAGAACGAGCTCGAGTTCCTGGGCAACAGCGATAGCTTAGCAAGAGGACTGTTATAATGGCAGTGCTTCTTCAAATTATATCACGCTGCTCACTGAAAGTTTCTAAGCACAGTGGATTTAATCCTTTTGATTGCTAAGTCTTCTCTAGAATTAATTCCAAGATTAGTGCCAAGCACTACACAGAAATAGAGGAAAGGAAGTGAATGGGCCAAAAGACCATGGGGCGCTGAAACACGATTGAAACCATGATTAAGAGTAGCGACCTTTTGAATGTCATCCCTAGCTAGTTTATATGTAACGTCGCATTTATTTTGGAAAATTCTCGTTCTAGGATTTTTGTAAATACACTATAGATAAAGGAAGGGTTTTACCTTGGTTTTAGTAGTAAACACTTTCCACATTTAAAATGCCATATAAAGGTAAGAAAATATTGCTGATCCTAATGGTTTCAGGGACATTGCCTTCGAATAAACCTTGTTTAAAACATTAACCAAAATCCTATTAGTCCGCCTGAAATGTCCGAGGTACATTTTAGGGTTAGGGAAGGAAAGCACGACATAGATCATTTAGTGCTTACAAGAGACAACTTTGGGGGCACCAAAGGGTATATTATATGCCATATTTACTGACTTTTCCAAAGCTTTAGACTCAATTAGTAAGAAGATTTTTATAAAAAATTAGAAAATATGAACGAATGAACGAATGTATTTATTCACATTAACATACATAGAGTATATGATGATATTAACTTTGCAACCTACGCACGGGTCCATGGGTACGTACCTTTCATAATTTACAAGGAACGCATTACTTAAATCAATAAATAAATAAATACGTTACACCTCCATTGTTTAATTAGCTAAAATAATTATAATAATAATAATAATAACAATAATAATCTCAATATTACCTTAATGTAAACTTCTAGAATACACCTTTCCCCTAGTCAGTAGAATAAGTACATGCAATTTAATCCAAACATACATATTTAATTCAGTTTAGTTTCCCCCCGCTTCTCACCGTCATGAGTGGCCGAGGTCGTTAAGGCGCGGGTTCGTAAGCGGGAGGTCTTAGGTTCGAATCCCGCATGGACCATCCTCCCTGACAAGAGGCTTTTTCCAGGTTTTCCTCAATCCTCATAAATGGCAAATGCGGGGAGGTAGCCTAAACTTAGGCCTGGAACGCTTCCTTCCTTGAAAATAAATCCTTTCCCAATATATCATTTCATCTCATGTATCATCTGTGTCCACCGCCTGTGGTGCCTCTGTAGCAAAAACGGGCATTAACACCATTCATTCATTCCCCGCTTCTCATCTCGGTTTTCAGCCTTTTCAGACCTGAACTGCTTCACTTTCAACATGAATTTGCCTACCGGCTCCTCATCCTTGCCTGCCAGCAGAGCCAACATGTCCCTTGCCCTGTGTTAAAAAGGAGGCAGGCACTTCTTCCTCTAAGACACAAGTCTGCTATAGTTCGCTAGAATGTGCGACCTGATTCTTCCTCCCCACTTAAAGGGTAAATTCTCAGTCCATGTTCACCTGAGATTCTGATCAGCTGCCATACTCCAAGCCTGAATCACGCGATTCCCTTTTTAATGAGTCTGTCCCCTGTTTTGATGCAAAATTTCTCCCCCAGCCAGATTTTAATCCCGTTTGTACTTCCAAACAAGATCTTCTTCCCAAATTGCGCGATTGAATGCTACCGGTTTATATCCTTCAGGCGGTTCCCCCCCCCCCTTTTTGAATGGTGTTTAATGCCCGTTTTAACTGAAGCACCACAAGTGGTGGATACTGATGATATGTGATATGAAATGATATTTTGGAAAGGCTTTTTTTTTTTTAAGGAAGGAAGAGTTCCAGGCCTAAGTTTACGGCACCTCCCCGGCATTTGCCATTTATAAGGACTGAGGAAAACCTGAAAAAAAACTTAATCAGGGAGGACAGTCCGAACCCCGGAATTCCCGCTCACCAGTTCGCGCCTTAACTACCTCGGCCAGTCATGGCGGTCAGAGGTGGTTCCTGATCTTTTTCCATGCAGCTCTCTTGTAACCTTGACCTGCTATCCAAATATAATTTTAACGCACTCCTTTCTAGTAAAATATGAAAGGAAATGTTTTCCATACTCATAGTCAATGCGTTGTTAATATCACTGGGTGAATGTCCTTCTTCAGTTAAATATTTAAGCATTACTTCTTGTTCACTTGTACACATCACACTGTATTATTCATTACATATTCACTTAAATGAGCTTTTTCAAGCAAATAAATACCGTAGCGAAAAAGAAAATACAGTATTTGCACTACTAAAATTATCACATAGCATTAACATCACAACAATAGGCCATGGCCTACGGTTAGTGATGCTTTCCCTGGCAGTGATAATTTAATAAATTATGAGTCTCTTATATAAGTTTGTTTATTACGTATGGTTGGTTTGTTTAATTGGTGTAATCTCCCGTTAATCACTCGAGGCTAAACGGCTAACGAGCGGCGCTCTTGCCAATAGGCAAAACACTCCGGTAGAAAACAAAACTGATCGCACTGTATTATCAGAAACTTTTGAACCGCACCTTCTAGGTGATGGTTGCATATTTTATGTACTGTATTGCATTTGAGCTCTTTCTTTTATTCCTTTGACTTTTCAGATTATTAACTTATTGGAATTGTTAAACTATGTATTTTCCAAAGTAAGCTCAATAAGTAATAATGTTTCACGCAAAAGCAGAAATTAGACAAATTTATTAAATATCATTAACTTTTTAGTGAAACAAGTGTCAATAGAGAGTGTATTTCTTCTAGGGACTAAACAGAGTTTTATTATAACAAGGACATTTACTTATCGAATATCACATGTATTAAAAAACTTGTTGTACTACCAGGCTTTACTTATTGGAGCTGTTTTCCACTCCTTCGCACTGGCCATGACAAAAAGTCTTGAAACACATCTGTTGATTGAACAAAGAGATATACAAGAACATGACAGTAGGCGATAATACCCACGGAACTTCATTATTCCCTTTTCCCCAAACGAAATTCTTGTTCTACAGAATTTAGAGAACGTCTGTAATATAACAGAAGAATATTATAAACTGTCTCTATCCCGCATTTTCCAGGAACCAGCTCTTTCCTGGGGCAAGGTGTGTTGGAGAGCACTTGACAGGATAGGAAGGAAACCAGTTAGAGCAGCAAGGGCGGATTTTTGGTAACCCTCTGCGCTTGTGCGTCAGGTATGTAGTACCTGTCCCTTTGCTTTCCTTATCTAAATACTAAGAGGGGGTTCATTTGAGGAACTTGCTAAGCTCGTATGGAGCAGAACGGCAGCTTTTAAAGGTGTACGTATAGCGCAAACGTGTGCCTGAGGTTAAAGAAAATATGGGGGGGGGGGGGTAATACAGGATGATTCACAAGTCTGGTGTCATAAGATAGCTTCGTCATTAGTACAGATAGCGAACACATTTAAATGGCTAAACACTCTCAAATGAAAAACAGAGTACAGTTCGCAGTGAATAATGTTGGCACCATTGGAACTGACGATGTATTAACCTGTTGGACACACGATTCAGTGTGGAGGAGGCGTGATAGTTGCAGTGGTAAAATATTTCAGTTTGCCATTGTATGGATGTTTGCCTCATGTGTTATTCACATTTTCAAACCCATAAGACCAAAACATATACGCACTCTTCTTTCATGTACTTCCATTTGTAACAACCCTTCCTCTCTTCCGACTGATGCGACAGCCCTCACGGATCTTGGCCGACCGCAATGACCGCAATGCGCCCTTTAACTTCGTCTTGCAACATCATCAGCAGAGGGCAGTATTGCAGGTGATCAGCACACTGACAACTCGCCGGACGCCATCACGTGACTTTCCAGATCAAATCAGGGAGAGCTCCCAATTTTTTTCGAGAAGCTAGATGGATCCCATTCCAGACCTCCGTAAATTAGAAAATTTCTGATCCCTGGACTTCCTAGACAAAAGCCAGCAATATCCACACTAGATCAATAAGGGAGTCATCTTTATTAATTAAGTACATTAAAAACCTATTATTTCCCTCTATTCAGTTCTATATCTATAATGGGTGTGTGTAATATAATAAGTGTAGTATAATTCCATCCTATGTCTTATGGGCCACCCTCTGTGAATTCTTGTATAAAATATTTCTATTAGCCTAACAAGTTTTAATATAATTAATGTAATATTAATCCCAAATGCAATAAATGCATCATATATCATGTACACCGAATGCATTTAAAACACATTGTATTGCAAATAGTATTTCTTAATTTTAGAAAGGAAAAGACATAAATATTTGTAATATATTTAACATAGTGAAATACTTTGCAAGTTTATTTAATTCAAAGCAAACTAAAATCTTCATTGAAAATAGTAGTATGTAATAGTTATATTATTATTAAAATTATTATTTTACTAAATGAACCTGGGAAAGATAAGTGCCTACCATAAACGAGAAGAATATATTTAAAGTTCAAATTTATTAATGAAAGAAAATGCCAAATTTGCAGCTGTTGTGTTTCTAGAAGCAGAACGTATAAGAAATTCAGGACATATAATTGCATATTACATTTCTAAAAATAAATCAGAACATAGTGTAGGCAGTTCTACCTGGTGAAGAAAAATGGATCATACATCCTGTTTTGTTGCAACCAGCGTCATCCCAGGTTGTCTTAAAAATTACTTCCACCAACATATTGGTTGTAAACCCAGGTGTGTCAAATTGTATATAGACATGTTTAAACATTTTTTTTAATTCTGGCTCTTAGATCTCTTCTAATTTATGGTATTAATAAACCTCAACAAGGGTTTAGGTCTGAAATACGATATTGCAAATGTAAACTACCGAAAAAATAGTAAAAGGGTAAATTATTGTGATATTTCAGGAATATTTTACTATGTCTTTTTATAACATATGTTTAATTTTAAAAATAATAACTTAACTCTCTTCGGTTAAGATTTCTCGCGGGACTGCTCCACGCATAACGGCCGATCGGTCGGCTCAAGCTGGAATCGGCTTATGAAATTAACTATTACCCTCTGAGAAAAGGAAGAAATTTCTTAATGAATGTTATTTTTCAGTTCTTCTACTGTGTGTGGGATTAATGCATACTGTTTCCTTTAATGGCCCTAAAGATAATAATAACAGCGTGCTAAATCGGGATCCGAGGAGATCCAATGTCGCTATTGTCGAATATTTCATGAATGGAATGCAAGGAGACATGGGCTGTAAATGCCGTTGCAGAGCACTATAGGAAAATTGCGATCTTAGGTTGCAAAACATTCTGCACATACATATCACTATTAATTGTTTCTTAAAAAAAATAGGTTTTATTATTCTCTCGCCGATATGGTGCACCACACTTCTATCTTTTGATCATGCAGGGGAACCAAGATTCGTTCGTAAAGAACAACGGATTAGGGTCAGATTCTCCGTTATGCACACTATTCATAATCCATTCACAAAATCTACTCCTAGATCACTCGGTTTAAGTTCTTGCACTACAGTAATTTTATAGGGTTTTAACAATAGTTTGCAGCCGTTTCGAACAGAGCAGTAGGAAACTCCCATTTGCTGAGAAAACGTCACGTAATTTTTTAAAGGAATATTCCAGAACATATCTAACGTTTTTCCTGTGAGTATCGCACTTGGTTGTGTACACTTTTTATGACGAACCCTTCCCGTTTCACGAAAATCATTTACAACTTGGAAGTTGAATATCAGGAATTGCTCTTGAAACAACCTACGTACATCACGAGTCGATAAATATTATGTGGGAAATAGAATAAATGAATAAATTACTACCCAACATGTCGGCTACAAAACATTTAGACGTTTTTAAATACATAAAACATGTAAAGTAATCACCTCTTGTAATTTATAGTATTAATAAACCTCAACTTGGGTTTGGTTTTGAAATATTGCAACTGCAGAAGGGGCTGAAAACAATTTCTTAAAATAACACATAGAAATAAAAGGAGCTACTAAGCGACTAAAATCCACCATCTTGGAAGCAACAAGAGCTGGTGGCCTAAGAAATAAAGACATAAGGGAACAATTGGAAGTACACACACAAACATACTAGATGAGTACCAGCGAACGTTGAAAGCCCATGTTCAAAGAAGTGGTCCTTTGAGATTCTCCAAATAAGATATTATATAAACCATGGGGACAAGCAGGTCACAAATGCCTACTCCTTGCAAGGGAAAAAGAAGAAGAAATCCACCGGAAAAGTACATAAAATCATCCAATAAAGGGGTGATTTAAGATAATGCAGAATAACATTTAATAACATTATAATATTTTTTTGACTTTTAGAAGTATAAGAGACGAGAAACAAAATGTTCCAAAATCCTTCTATAATCTTAAAGAAAAGCCTCAAAACCGAATATTTTGCTATAATGCTTCCTTAGAAACAATATCCACTATTTCCAAGTTTGATACAGTTATGTTACATTGTCTTTGAAAATCTATAGCTACCATGGCTGCTGCGCTTTGAACAAGTGAAAATCGCACCGCGGGGTATTCAAGCAAATGGAAAACAGTATGCTGAAGAAGAGAGGTTGTTTTATCAGCAAGGAACACGTCCCTAGCGGGAACATCTGTCTGATTCCCACGCTTTTGAGAGAGAGGGGGGGGACTAATAAGGATTAGTGTGGCGGTCACATTTAAAATGAAATAACATGAAATGGAAAATATAAAGCACGCCAGAAAACTTTTTATTTTTAATTTTGTTTTGGAACTGCAAAGCGGATATGGACGATGTAGCATAGAGTGATGTACGCTAGAGGGCGAGTTTAAACGCAATACTGTTGCAGGGAAATCAGAAACATATCGGGTTATAAAGCACTCTGTAACATTTTCACAGTTGCTTCAGCATCTGAACGTGAGAGAATAATTTCCGTCTCAGTGACAGGATCCTGCCTCTATTTCGTACCTACATAAAATGACAGTAGAAATGGCGAGGAGCAAATAACACTGGCTTGAAAAGGGTGCATGATTGCATTGTTGTTATGAATATGATGATAGATAAAGTAGTATTTTTGGTTAGTCATTTTTACTGCAAATATACTAAAAAAAACTCTGAAATTACGTAATAGTTTGCAGTTAAAAATGGTAAATGTATAGTAAAAAGATGATGTACTTATTTCTCTTATCAAATACAAAATCTAAGTTTATGCAGAAAGTATAGAATAAAAAGTGCTCTGATGGAACTTTCTAAATTATGGCGCGAAGATCGTATTGAGTACTAGAACTAGAAATAGTTTTGTCGGTCCTGGTGGTGTAGTGGTTACCATACTTGCCTCCTAAACCCAAGATCGCGGGTTCGAACCCGGCCAGGACCGATGGATTTTACCGGGCGTAAAAATCGTAAGTATGGCTTCCTTCGGAAGGGAAGTAAAGCCGTGGGTCCCGTGTCGTACATTTACGGCACAAAAAAGAACCTCAAGCGTGAAGGAGAGGTCTCTGAGCAAAATTTGTCGGCCGTTTCACGCCCTGAGTTGAATGGGACGCTGATGACCTGAGATGTTAAAGAGCGTCCATAAATCAATCAATCAATCAATCAATCAATAGAAATGGTTTTGTAGTTGATATCTATTTTATGCGAAATGAGCATTAAATTAATATGAATTAGTGGCTCCTATATATGTTTGTAGATTCAAATGTGTAGTCGTAGAATGGAGATAGATTTAAGATATTAAAATAATAATCTTCTTTTATACAATGTAATCTAAACTTTATAAGTATAGTAATTTAATTTCTGATAAATACCTGAGTGTCGTACGTTGTAGTGGGAGTACAATGACCACATTGTTATTACCGAGTGGCCATTTTAATATTTAACACCCGTTTTAATTACGGAGGCATCACAGGCGGTATCAACATGAGACGAAATAATAAATTGGGAAAGGACTTTTTTCAAGGAAGGAAGTGTTCCAGTCTGAATTAGGGTTTCTCTCTAGCATTTGCCATTTAAGAGAACTGAGGATAGTTTGAAGGAAATCTCAGTCAGGGAAAATGGTTCTGGCGGAAATAGAACCCCAGATCTACAGCTTACGAATCCGTGCCTTAATCACCTCGGAGGTTTAAGTCGACATGCCGATACGTTTTAACTCACGTAGAATCGTTAATAATTAGAATTTTTTTAAGGAACCTAAGGACAAAATTGAATTATTAAATTGGGTTAAAGTGATTGCAAGGATAGATCGCCTACTTTCAGTTGTGCTTTGCATTTCAGCGACACAGGTTCTTTCATAATTGAAAGAAAAAATGTCCAGAATGTGTTGGAAATTTAAACCAGGAGCAGAATCCTCATATATTCCTTGCTTGCCGAAATATTTTACAACAACGGTTAAACTCTCAAAGTCGAACTGAAATCTCTCCAAAGTTTAGTCCACATTCATTGCAGTAAACTATTTATTTCTTTGCACTAACTTTAGCACCTCATATATGGAGCCAAACACCACATTTCAAAGATCTGACCACCTCCTCTTTTCTGTTTTTATCACAGAGGGTACAGTACCAACAAGATTATGTTTCAAAACAATTATTTATTTATAATAATAAAATAAAATAGTCAAAACAGTTTAACAACAAGATAATTTGATAATACATTAAGAAATAAAGTGACAAAATAAGTAGATTGCGTTTGATCCATTGCACATGTAGCAGATTTCTTAATACAGTCTCCCACAGGACTGTTTTTACCGAAGAGGAACTTTTTTTTACTACTGAAAATTACAGCAGAGGAAGTAGGTAGGTTGGTAGTTCTCGGCTTCTTTCCAAAACTGGGCTAAGTGATAGTTGCTGAGGAAGCTGCTGATTGCCATTGCTCAGCACGTCACGTTTGGTGTAGTGACTAATTCTGTTTCTGTTTCATTCCTGTTTACACCAGTTAGAAATGACGTGGATACGAATTTCAAATTTAGAATCTTGGAAAATGTGAGGATCCAGATTCTTGCTTTAGAAAATCCATAAACTGCATTCTGAGCAGTAGCAGCTCTACCATGTCTTTACCCACGTTATTCATGTTTAGGTAATGTTACTTCCTGCATTGTTCGAAGCCATTTGTTCGCTACTTGGTTGTAGTGCTGCATCTACTGAAGAACCGCTCACTTGTCATCAGCCGCTGTCAGAGAGTGCAAACTGTGTTCCAAGTGGAACACCAGCCATGCCAGAAGCAGACACAAGTTGTGTTGGTTCTCTCTCAGCTCTGATTATAGCAAACACTTGATGCTTCCCTTTCAGAGCAAGAATTTGTTGTGCTTTCTGAACTGTGGAAAGGTCTGTTGAATATGTGATTGGCCCGCCATTGCTGTCAATAATGTCAGTGAGAATATCAAAGAACTTAGTTACAGCTTCTTTTTTAAAAGCAAAAGCTCTTGCTGCCGAAGTAGCCTCGGGATGACGAAACATGAAGCGGTAGTACCATGTTTTCCTGCTTTGACATTTCTCAACCTGTGTTTGACTCCATTAACTTCAGCTAACTTCCCAAGTATACAAACATATGAGATTCTAATAACAAAACGTGATTTACTAACTGAACTTCAAGCGCTTTTGGAAGATCTGTGCATGTAAAAAAATTTTGAAACCCTCGTGAGCTCTCAGATGTTTATTTTCTTATCTTCTCTTCAGTGTTGGTTTCGGGACATCGTAAGTTTGACATATCTCATTAATGTTTGCATCATCTTGTCTGAAAGGTACAATACACTCTCCAGAGACCGTAAGGCTTTGTTGCTGCCATCTCAAAACATCATTTAAGTGTTGTGTATGGTCAAAATATGCAAATTTGTTTTACGCTACATTTACTATAAAGTAAAGTAAACTATAAGTATTTACTATAAATACTATAAATGTTGCAATTGCGTAAATAAGTATGTAGTTAATATCGTTAAGCTTTATTAGAACAAGAATAGTAATTTGCAGTTTTAATTTCACAACAATTTCTTTCATTATTTAATTGATATTCCAAACATAAAAGTTTAATGGTAACTTGAGTTTAAATGTTGCAAAGACTCTTCCCTATAAAGTGTACAGGTCCAAAATAGAAGAAACGCTGCAGTACAATTTATGTGGCATTTTGTTAGCTGAAAACATTTCAAGTACTATTATTATTATTATTATTATTATTGTTATTATTATTATTGTTGTTGTTAATGAGGCTAGTCCATGTGTGTAGAGTGAAAACGAAATCATGCGGACCTGTGAAACTGTAGAAACTTAGCTGTTCGAGATGAAATTCACTTCGCAGATTAGAAAATCGAACAATCAACTGCAACCTGCTTGCGCCGCTGCTGCGTTCACATTCTCTCCGCTTTGTAGCGCCAGTGCACAAATACTCGTAGACTATTAGATATGTGACTGGCACAATTTAAACGCCGGTACTATATATGAGACTTTACTCTACCCTACATTTATCTACTTCATTTTATATTTTGCCATGGGTATCGGCAGAGTTTTCATAACAAGATGAATAAATATGCATACAAGGTGTAACAAAAAAGTTTTGTTAAAACTTGCAGGAAACTTTTCTTGCGTGTAGAGGATGCAATTAATATGTTGTATGAACACGGGTCTGGAAATGTTTTATCTTTCTTGTTAAAGCCCTTTGTCTGCAACTTCGCTTACACGGAGTGTCACACAAGCTTAGTTATCCTGTGGCAATAACCCCACAACAGAAAAGTTGCTTAATACGTACAGCAGGCATTCGCTTTTCCTCTGGTAAAATGGGGTGGGGGGTGTTGTAAATGCTATTACTTTTTTTTTAATGGTGTAACGTCCGTTTTTACTACTGAAGCACCACAAGCGGTGAACACTGATGATACATGAAATGAAATTATATATTAGGAAGGATTTTTTTTTAAGGAAACGTTCCAGGCCTAAGTTTAAGGTACCTTCCAGGCATTTGACATTTATGAGGACTGAGGAAAACCTGGATAAAACCTCAGTTAGGGAGGACGGTCCTGGCGGAATTCGAACCCCACGCCTCCCGCTCACAAGTTCACGTCTTAACGACCTCGGCCACTCTTACTTCCTAGGTTAACCGTTATTGTGCTCGTTCTGTATCACGTAGTTCGCTTGTTATGCTAATCACTTCATTGCTAGACGTAGCACCGAGCACTTAGTGTAAGTTCTGTGTGTTTACGGATCTCTTCCAGGTATAGTAAAAGAAGGTATTCAAATACGGCGTTGGCAGATGCTTCAATGACCTATGGATTAGCCGGAGGTGAGTCTTCGAGCTCGTATTGTGCAAGACTGCCAGACAACACTCCAGGGATGCATCAGTCCTTACGAGGGGGGTTAATGAATGTATTCGTGCTAACGAAGGATATTTTGAACATTTGTATGATGTTATATTTTCCACTATTCTATTTTTGAGTATTTTACTAAGTGGTATAGATGCAGAAAAATGATTCTTAACAAAGAAATAAATCAATTCCGGGACATATTATATATTTATCCTGCGTATATGAGGAAGAGCGTCAATTGTTATGGATAGCAGTATTAAATCCTCCGCAAAAAGGAGAGCTGATATGGATATGCCTCCCATATTCGAGGCATCAGATTCCGCAACACACATTTTCTGTGGTATGTCATGTACAAACAAATGGAAAAGGAGGGGTGATAGGATGCAGCCTTGCCTCACACCTCTCCGTGTTATTACACTTTTTGAAACCTTATCGCGATCGTATTTTATACAGAACTGTACCTTACTATATATTGCTTCTAATGCCTTGATCATTTTACCCGAGACTCCTTTCGTCCATAAGTTACTCCATAATGCTTGCCTTTCCACGGAAATCAAAAGCTTTTCGAAGATCGATGAAGGCACAATGCAGTTTTCCTCTCCTTTTCTGATTTTGTTTCACTCTTACAATACATAACTTGCTCTATATCAATTTCTCGCATACTATAGATTATTCTTTAGCTTTCATTAATTTCTTTTTACTTTATACTACCATAATACCGAGAGGGGCCGCGCTCCCTTTCTAATGCCTATAATATATTGAATTTTTAAATTTATTTGTAGACACAGTTATTAATATGAAGGGGGTGTTATCAAGTACATCTTTAAAATTTCTTTTTTCTTTATGCAAAAAGCGTGTGTTGTAACCTAAGCTACACTAATAGTTTCCATTCACATTTAGGCCTAAAATACTGTGTAATAGCATTACATAGTAAACAATCTGACTAGAGTAGACAACCCAGCTAGACACTAGCACTGCGCTGCGGCGATCCCTTAGGTAACATTGAGTCAGCGCACTATTTTCTTCTGTACGCCATGGTAGGGTTTGACAATACTCCAACTTTACTCTATTTTATTTCACAAACGTTGTGCACTCCTCTGTGTGATATTCCATATAGTGACTAGTATCTCGAGATGTGACTGCGATTGGAACTTGTTCCTAAAAAGAATGTTATTCTTCTTTTCTGCCTGCACCAAAGTCTTTTGTTGATACATGAAATTTCAAATGAAACTGGGGTCACTGAGCCGAGACATTGTTGCTACGGTTGTTTCCTGAGGTTACTGGAGAAATATGCATATTATTTTTCGGTGTTAAGCGCTATTTTATCTTGCCATGACTGGAAATTGTAAAATAAAGTATTAATAATATTATGCTACCCTTTAAAGTGTGACAATACATAGCTGCTTTCAAAAGACAACCCACTCTCTATTAACAATATATCGCAGTTGAAACGCAACTGCAACTGACCAGAAGTTGCTTAACTACTACGTCTTAATTCCGAGACGTTCTCTGATTATAGACGCAGGTATACTTAGTGCTGCCCTCTCGAACCGTGCCGCGAACTAATTAGCATGTATAAAGCCTTCTCCCACCTTTTCTACTCCTGCGGCACTCAAGGAACATCTGAATTTCTGCAATTATTATCTGCAGCACTTTAAGTGTATATAATCCGATTATGTCTTTAATGCAATATAGACGTACGTAAATGCGCGTATTCTTTATTAATTCGCTCCAAGCAAAGGGTTAATTTTGATAAAGCATACGAAAAATCATAATGAACATGGGTATAATAAACATTTAATTTTTAGGCAATACCTGGCACGATGACACCACCCTCCACTCTGTACTCGCCCACTGTGTGCCGCTCCAACGCTTGTCAGTATTTTTATTAATTGAGCGTATGCTTCAGACAGGCAGTTATCTCATAGTTCTCTTCGGTACTTAGTAAGCGAGGGCGTTTATTTAAAAATAGTACCTGAAAATCAGGGAAATCGGGGCATTAGGAGTGGGGTTTACCTGAAATCCAAAATTTTAAAAGAGCTCTTGCGTTTAATTTTCTCTATATCCTTTTAAAATAAAAGGACATTTTGATTCAGCATAAAAGCTGTATTTATAACAATGCATATTATGTTCTATATTAAACGAAATCATCTAAGAGATAGCAAAAATGTGAAATGTTAATGTAATAGTGTTTGAGAATTACCTTTGTATGTAAGAGCGCTCTGTAAACCTTCATAAATCTTTTGCTTTGCATTTTTTTCTACAAGTACTTTCGAATTAAATTTCATAGTCAATGAAAATTAATTAAGTAACTTTCGATTGTTTTCATTAGCCGATAATTTCCTTGATAAGCATGTGCACCATTTAGCTCAGATGCTTAGAGTGTCATGTTAATAACGAAATTGTGGACCCGTTCCCTTCATGCGCAGGCTTTTTTTTTCTCTCTCTCAGTTGTGAACTTTTTAATAGAATAACGTTTACTTTTTCAAAGATTAAGTTAGGTTAGTTTATTTAACAACAATAATAGAAGAAGAAAAAGAAGAAGAAGAAGATGATGATGATAATAGAAAACTCCACACTAACACTTTCTCACTGCCGTTCGGCGGACTCGGCTTTCTCCGCTACCGTTCGGGGCTTCGGCTGCAGAACAGAGTTGGTTTGTAACCGCAGGATAGGGTCAGTTAGCCACATCAAGTCTCAGCTGCTATGTGCTAGGTACTTCGCGCAAGCGCATTTAATTTCATAGCACTTCTGAACTGTGGCAGTTCAGAACGAACAATTTTACCGAATTAGTAAACATAATTATTTTCAAGTTCCCGTGTATTGCGTATTAACACTACCTTTTTCCGACTACTTCGGCAAGACGTAAGCATTCTGAATGATAATCTAATTCACACACTTAGTTATTGACGTATCAGCTCGGATATCCGATTTCGAAAAAGCGTCACAACTTTGAATATTTACAAAAGGAATCATAAGCTCCCTATCTCAAAATGCTTATCTAGGACCCCTACATAATCCTTGCAATTTGTTTGGTTGAATTTTGGGACACATATATATCAAATGCGGGAACATTTGCAGTTACTTCAATATCAATGTTGCATTGAAATAACAATACTCGCGTATTGACACTCGCCGGTAATAATCATTCCTTTCGATAGTAGTCAGTTGTGAATGAATGGCAGGCTAAGGAAACTTCTTGTGAAAACGTGATATAGGTGCTTTATTTTGTTTTGTCTTAATTAAATGTAAATAAAATGAACATCAGCTTATTACGTTCTCAACCCATTTCTTTGCTTGCACTGTAAGAGAAAACCGTAATTAAAAGAACTCTATAGACCAATCCCAAGTATTGATTTGAGTCAAACAAGGAAATACAATCTTTCTGAACAGACAAACTTCATCTGCAGGTTCCAGACTTTAATCACAGATTCAGCCATAAGTTATTGCAGGATAACTAGGAAAATAATTATTTATTTAATTAAAACAGGTGTGTCGATGTTAACCTCTCTCTTTTTCTCTCTCTATTGTGTATGTTTAGCCACGCATGCGTAAGTTTCAGTTCTAGTTATTTAAGATCCCAGAAGCTGCTCATACATTCAGCAATAGCAATTGTAAAAATATCCTCTCGGTAACAGCAAACTGCGACTGATTGCTTGTATGCAGCCACCACTTGAGGGTGCAGACTAACTATTACTCCAGTTAAAATTCTAATCAAATCACTTATGAAATTATCGTCCTCTGTTTTCCATTCTTTTTTTTTTAAACTTACAACTAAACTTACTAAAACTACATAAAACATGGGGAAAACAAAATAATTAAAACAGCGATAAACATTGAATATAATTATCGTATAGATGACTCACTATATATTTCAACAATTTGAGCTATAATGCTGGATATTTTTTTCAAAACAGGGTGAGCGTTGATTTTGCAAAAAATGTTATTATTATTATTATTATTATTACTACTTCTACTACTACTACTACTGCTACTACTACTACTACTACTACTACTACTACTACTACTACTACTACTACTACTACTACTACTACTACTACTACTACTACTACTACGAATATTGCTGCAGCATAATTAAATTTGTTTTACACCTTTACTCTGTGTTACGTTATACCAACAGTATGGCATTATTTAATAATAAGCAATTATGAACTGAAATATGTTTACTTAAGAAGTCTGAGTTTTATTTGTTATAAAACTTTCCTTAAATTTTTTATCGTCTGCTGAAGCAAAATGATAACTCTAGCACACGTTTTGTTCAGATATGCAGGGCCTTAAAACTTTATATTGTGAAAGTAATTAAATTCATCGAACTTGAATTATTTGGAAAGCCAGCATTGGCAATAGTGAAGTTGCTGCCTATGCTATAGAACTATCCAGCGCACGCATTGTATTTGTTGACTCAGATTTAGTACAGATGGTAACTAAATTCAGCATCCCTCATTAAGAGTTTTCCTTTCTTTGCCTTTAAGTGGTTTAGACGCTGTGGCGCTTCTCATGCTTAGTGCTGTTTCGCTGTGGCAAGACTTTTTAACTTTCAGTTGACCTATTGCTGTATATATTTTTTTCTTTTCTTCTCTTCTCTTTCACTCCCTTGCTCCTTTCCGGCCACAAATTGTTCCTTTGACTCCTTATTCTTGCACAGAAAAGAGGAAGGAAAGACGTGGGGAACTTCTCTTTACAAAGAACACGGGAGAGCCTATGTAGAACTTAGCGGCGTCGGAGGTTTGGAGAAAGAAAGAACGGGGCAAAGGAGGGGGAGGGAAAAAAAGCACTTTGAGCTCAATTTCCTGTCCCAGGAATAACGTTCTGAAACTTTTTCTAACCTCGCCTAGTGGTTAAAAAGTATCGCAAGGGCTTTCCCCGTCTCAGACCAGGGAAGGTCAATATAAACGTTGCATTACTTATTTTTCTTTGTTTGTCTTGTGCTTTGTTGTTGTGGAAAATTGCTCCGGCGCTCCAAGTTTTATGGTTTTGCTGTAAGCTTGTCTAAAAGGTACACAATTTATTACTAAAGAGTGTGTGCTACTTCGTCCAGATTCAAACATTTATTGAGTTCTTTCTAACGGGCTAGTTCGTTGTAAAAGATACTCAAACTAAGTGACTACTTGACTTAAAGATAAGTTCTCAATTATATTTTAAGGGTTGGCGGAAAGAACGATGAGGGTCCAAATAGCAAACTTTAGATAAAAATGAGTTTAAAACTCATTGCTACACTATGCATGCATAATGCCATTACTTTAAATTAATTTACCTTCATACGCTGTCGTTTGATAGACTAAGTAAGGGAGTTGTAATATTAAAATTAATAATTTTTAAAAATAAAATATAATCAGTCATCACAAAAAGGGTAAACAAACGTTGAACATTATCTTATAATTGGTATTATGTAAGCCTGTTGTCATAGCAGCTGATTTTGTTGTACTGTTCATGAGGTATTTCACTTGTCGCAGATATCCTGTCTGAAATGCTTTGAATTGCAACATGAATTACTTGTAAAAGCAGATATAATAGCGTAATATAAAAAAGTTAGTCATTTTTCATAATTTTCCGATGGGTTTCTGAAGTGTTATAGGTTAATTATTTATCACATAACGCCATTACTTTGTCATTAATTATCTCAATCATCCTCTTTTTGGATGTCTGAAATTGTCAAATTGTCACAGAACCGTTATGCTTCGTTTGAGATAATTTTCCTTAGTATAACTTCTAGATATTGAAACTCACCAACATCCAATGCAGGAACACCTTGTACTCTGCTCTTCCTTGTCCTGGTAACAACAGTCTTAAAACGGGATCCATTACATGTAACATGATGAGAGATTAGATGAGTATTTGGAGTTTTTTAAAGGATCTTATAGGAAATGGTCATTTTCCTTTGAATTTAGCCTTTAAAAAGCCAGACCAAACAAGAAACATTGATTGCTCACACTCGGTAACTTTGAAGGGTGATGATGACTTTTGTCTGGCACTTTTAATAACATCTGCCCATTCAGTAAGCAGTTCTATTATAGCCATCTGATTAATCAGGCCCATATTAACAACCCTACCCCTAAATTCGAAAGTATGTACCAGTCAGAATCAACAGACTTAAGTTTTCTAGGCCGACGTCTTTTAACCAATGAACAAGAAATCAAACCTTCTAGTTAAAAGTTTTGTTCATTATAGTTGCATGTTTTTAAATTTTGAAATAATGGATATTCTGTCATCCAGGTTAATGTTTTCGAAACACTTCAGTACAAAGACAAGATGGATCTAACTCATGACTTTGTGCTCGTAACTTCTTGTTTACATCACTTAACCCCCTACACATTACCACATATTGTCTCCACATTCAGCATCTTCCATAATTGACATTAACTCGGAAGTTAAGTATATTGAAATAACCGCTCGATGCTGCTACAGCTATAGAACGAGAAACTATCAGTGTTGCCTTCAATGCTGCCAGTCAAGTTAGGCTATCGTCTATATTCCGTGAAACGAGTGGACTTCCATCGTTTTTCCCTAAAAGGTGTTTTTGAAAACTTCGGCTAATCTGTAAACCTTCATCATATTTGTAATAACTCTCTATTAGTTCTCAACATAATCCAATAGATGGCAGTCTTAACTCAAAAATGGCATTTTATGGACTCCTTTTGTTCTTTCCGATAACCCTTCGTTTGCTGGAATTATTTTGACTTTTTTGCCCAACATTTTCTAGGATTATCAGCAATACCCCGCCGCAAATAGTGCTGCCGTTAAAAGTATGTGACGGAACTTATTTTGCATGGCTGATCTACCTCGTTAACACAAATTCAAAAGGGAGTAAGAATAAAAGTTTTGAAATGATAAATTGGGAAACGATTTTTTTAAAGGAAAGACGCCGGCATTTACCATTTATGAAGACTTGGGGAAACGTGAAAAAACCTTAATCTAATATCACGAACGTGGGAAATCAGGGAAACCTTACGCTCAGATTCCGTGCCTCGACCATTCCTATAAAGTTAACTGTGGTGAACATATACATAAAATATTACTATAACTGGTTGAATTATATCCTCAGAAAAATGGACGATATAATTTATTGCAGCGCGAAAAAGGCTGAAAATGTGCTTTATCAGAGCTTAACAAAACATAAACAATGCTTACAGGTGCAAAATAATAAACCATTGACTATTAAATTTCCAAAATTATAGTTTTATAAAAATAATATCATCATAATACTTTGTTTGATTCAAGTTGCCATTACAACCAAATGCAAAGAATTATAAAGTATTAAACGACTGCCCACCACAGAAACTTTATTTTAATTTCTAAACTGTACTTTCGGTGGAACTGCCGCTTCAGTGCTCTGAATTTCTATGTGGTAATGCTTCCCACTCACTGTGTTTTTGGTCTTCCTCCCCTAACACTCTCAAACATTTCCTGGACGACTTCGTGTTCCCCGCTTGCTTTTTACACCAGTATCATTCTCTCTGTAAACAGAGAATGTATGTTAACACAAGTTTAATGAATTATTTTAAATAATTAACTTACCTTACAAAGCGTTTTCTCGAATTTTTCAGGATACTTAACATTAAATGTTATTTGTATTAAATTGATAGATAAGTCAATCATTAAATATTTCATTAGTTATTGAAACAATGAACAGTAAAATTATTTGAGTTAACGGTTGACAGAGCACGGTTTCGTACTGAGATAAGTCACATGTCAATACCTATAATTAGTTTGCAAGTAGCAACTTGTAGTTGGTTTGAGGGAAGCTTATTGAGCGAGTGCTTGGAATTTCGTGTGTTATATTGACCTGTTCAATATTTATGCGAAAAAGAGAAGTAGTATGGTGATTCTCAAAAATATATTCTGGCAATCGTGTTCCAGCTGTTCGCCAACTTGTTGAAAATTCAAGAGAGATAGGATCTTTCATTGACAAAACAATGTGTTTCGAATCGTCGCAGTCTTACTGAAGAACATTTAGATTAAATACAGGAATTTCTATACAGTACATAGCCATGTATTGCAGCTGAGGAGCATCCATTTCAACACCAGTTTAAAATACAGTATCATTTTATGCTTTAAATAAAAATATCAATACTAATATAAAAATAATAACTTTTAACGAGATTCTCATCTCCTCCCCTCCAACCCCATTTGCGGCGGTTGTACTTCCCCCGTAAGTAATCACTTTCAGGCGGCCCGTAACTCAAATAACCTCATTGTATTATAGTTAAACTGACATAGTTACTTTTCATTACATCCTTACTAACTTCAAAGTACTGGATCCACTACGGAAATTTATCACGGTTCTCATCTTACCCTTTACAGCTTCCGTGAAAACATTAACATTTGAAAAATCCCGTTCACTCAAGTGTTTGATTTGAAAGAGAAACCATTACTGTGATGGAAGTTAAGTTCCTTGAAGTCATATTTTATTTTGTCATTCATGATACCACATATGGCGTGGCACACCTTGTCACTAGGTTTCTGTTTTAAGGAAGGATAGGTTTCCCCAATAATAATAATTTGTGGCAGTTGCAAAAGGCCTGTAAAAACCAGAAAACCGTAGTCATTGTGATGATGCCTGTACGAATTGCCGTTGTGAACATATCATTCGTTTTACTTCCATCCCCATTTAAATTACTTGTCTCAAAACTTAGTCAAATATGCACCCATTTCTTATATAACATTAAATTTGGGAATTGTTCATTTTTCTTTTCTTTTTTAAGAAATTTAATAACGGAAGGATGCCCCAAATCCAATGATTTCTTTGTAGACTAGAGAGTTTTTTTCTGTCACGGTATCAGAAAACTATAAATATTTAATATTCCGAATACGTGGTAAGTAAGATTCCAAGTTATGTTTAATTCCCATTGATGGAGCTTCCATTGGTTGCCTAACACATATCTAATCGATAATCCACTTCTTACCACACACGAACAAGCACATCAGGTGTGACATATTGAACAGCTTCTCTGATTCTATCAAATGCTAATGTGAACAGTTTACACATTTTTCTTCATGGAACCTCAGTGGAGCGTAGTGCAGTGATAGTGGTGATTGTCTTCTCTCCAATCCTTACTATTCAGTTGTGAAAATATCAGATCCAGAAAGTCAGAAACAAAGTAGCCTTAGGGTGGAGGAACATCGTCTCCATCTGTAATTTGTAGTCTGCAATTTCGACATACCAAAATATAAGCTGCAGCAAATGCATGTACATATACATCTGGCAAACCGGCATAGCAAGTCGGTCCTGGTGGTGTAGTGGTGACCATACTTGCCTTCTAAACCCAAGATCGCGAGTTCAATCCCGGCCAGGATCGATGTATTTTTCCGGCGTAAAAATCCTAACTATAGCTTCCTTTGCAAGGGAAGTAGAACCGTGGGTCCCGTGTAGTAGATTTGCCACATGTAAAGAACCTCAACCCTGATAGAAAAGGCCCCAGAGCAAAATTTATCGGCCGTTTCACGCCCTGAATTGAATGCGACGCTGATGACCTGAGATGTTAAAGAGAATCCGTAAATAAACCAAATAAACAAACAACCTGCTGTAGCAATACATTGTAAATGACGCTGTAATCGTTTGTTGATTTTCGAAATATCTTCATTTCATTTATAATGAAGCAATATGGCCTGTTTAGGTACGCAGAGATATGGCAAGATTACAAAGTTATTTCCGAACCGACTCATAGACTTTGAGAACGTCCAGCGGCCTTCCAGATATCTCTAAGTGGGGGTCTTTCCCTCACAGCGACGAAGAATTAGGGAATTGCAACATGTTGATGCCTCTATGGATAGTTTCCAGAGCAGGCTGCCGAATTCTGAAACGAAGGAGGGATGTCGTTTTCTGACATTACTGTGCTTAACAGGCTGCGGCCACATTTTCCCTCTACCGCAAACCTTCCATTCTTAACACTTACCTTCACAGTAGCTACAAGAAAAAGGGGCGGAAGCCAAACGTCTCTTTTTTCCAGATCATTTTATACAAATCTGCGAAAGATGAGAAAAGTGTTCACAACTTTTTTCATTGTTCTTGTTGAAATCTCTTCCTTGTTCAAAGAGTTTATATACATATTCCTTCACCGGCGTGTATGGACATGTGGATCTCAACCAAATAGGAAATATTTGGGCGATTGTCAACAAACGATTGAGGAAAATGGACTGAACTACCAAAGAAAAGATGAGAAATACTGTGATAAAAATGTGTTTTGAATACCCAGAAATAATTTAAATATGTAAGAAACTCTATGCCAAACGAGTAAAAATAGTAATTAAGGCCGTGGGCACATTAAATATTAAAAATACTGTTTAGTCAAAAGTATAATTGAATTTTTGTGAAACAATTAAAAAAATGGAATAATTCCTTTGTTCACATTCATTTGCACAAGGGTGATCGTATCTCTGTGGTTGTCATAAACTGACCGGAAACAAGACATAAATCTTTCTACGCTGACTAATTCAGTACACATGCAAATAGATGATTGATATCATGCATAAGTCAGAGAAGCAAATTGTACTGTGTTGGCTCTAAGGAGACATTTCATGTCTCTCAGACTGCCAGACGTCTTCGACAAGATGAATGAAATTTTTTACATTGCAAATAATTCCGGATCCGTCAGTGTTTAAGTTCCTCGCATTCACCCTTGGAGAGCAAAGCATGCTACCATTTTAACATTTATAAGAAAAGCAATATAAAGAGTATGTCGTATGCAATGACGGTAATGGAAACACTCCACTAGCGAAACAATCACCACACATTTGCAAGAGCGCAGAAACACTGACTTTCTGCAATGTGAGCTAACGAGGGCGCGTGGTTAAGGTGAACTAAAGAGAACAGCCCCGGGTAGACACCGGTTCCCAAACAAAACAAAACTACCTCTTGATGAACTGCCTCGAAACAAAGACTCGAGTCTTGTTCCCACGGGAATATCCGGATCAAAGCGGTTAGGGCTAACGAGCAAGAGATTAACCTTTTTCTGCTTCCCTAACATCGATCCAAGCTTACATCTTGCTAAATACCCTTAAGCCCTAGCAGCGTGCACTCTTTGCCAAGTAAATCTAACCATTTAGTTAGAAACGTTTAATATGTGCACTTAATACAAATAATGAGACTATATAAACAACTGTTTGGGGACTAATTTTAAAAAGTCCGTCAGGCAGGAACTGCTTCTGCTTTAACTAAGCGAATATCTCACCGAGTTAAATAACTTTTAATAAAAACGATTATAAAATCCAAATTAGACTTTATTAATTAATGAAATGAAATAAGTTATGGCATTACTGCGTGGTCTTAAGGGAACAAAATTAGAATTCTTGCAATGTATAAGTACTACAAGACGGAAATATAATTTTTAGAATTATTATTATTATTATTATTATTATTATTATTATTATTATACTGTATGGAAAATTTAAACATGTTTAAATGTAACCATGTTTATGAACCGAGTTCTTGATATCATCTTTACACTCACTAAACTAGAGAAAAATAAAGTTTCGAGTTACATTGCATATTTAAGATGTTCATATGTTTCAATAAAACAAAACATGTTACTATTTAAAAACAAATACAATGTGCAAAACAAATAAAACAATCGAAAGTTGCATAAAATTTCATTGACTTTGAAACATAATTTAAATGTTATTGGAGGTTTTATTTATTTATTTTATTTTTTATTTACATCTGAGATCATCAGCGTCCCATTCAAAACAGGGCGTGAAACGGCCGGCAAATTTTGCTCAGAGGCCTCTTTTTAAGGCTTCAGGTTCTTTATTGTGCCGTAAATATACGACACGAGATCCACAGCTTTACTTTCCTTCCGAAGTAAGTCATACTTAGGATTTTACGCCAGAAAAAATCCATCGATCCTGGCCAGTATCGAACCCGCGATCTTGGGTTTAGGAGATTGAATAGAACTTCTTATGTAACTTTTCTTCAAGAACATTTGCTCTAAGTTCCGGGACGGTGTTTCAGCATGACGGAACGCTTTCTCACATTGCAACGTTTCTTAGGCAATACCTTCCGTAATCGATGATTGGAGATCTCATGTGATCCTGGACAACTTGAAATATAAGGTGTACCGTCAAGAAGTGGAAACTGTAGAAGAGCTCAGAGTTAGTTTTTTTTTTTTTTTTTTTTTTTTTTTTTGCAAATTTCCCATTATATCGAGAACAATGCTGAGGGGAGTTCGTGAAAAACTGCTAATGGCCAACCTTTTGGAAACTTATTGTGATTCAATTCTGTTGTAGATTTTAGTTTAAATTGTTATTAACCTAAATATAAGCAACCCTACCAAGTGTTCCTTATTTGAAAGTTCTTTCTTTATTTCTTTCATTCTTTCCTTCATTTTTGCATTAAGTTTTCGACGAATTGTTAAAGAAACAAATAAAAAGAAATGGAAAAAAAAAAGAATCTTTAATAAAAAAGTTTTTTTTTTAAGTTTTTATTAAAGCATTTACTGTGCCTTAGATACTAACTTGTTATTTCGATGTGTGAATGTGGTGTAGTGGTTACCATACTGGCCTCCTACACCCAAGAACGTGGATGCGAACCCGGCCAGGACCGATGGATTTTTTCGGGCGTAAAAATCCTAAGTATGGCTTTCTTCGGAAGGGAAATAAAGTCGTGGGTCCCGTGTCGTACATTCACGGCACGAAAAAAAAAAAAAAAACTCAAGCCTGAAAGAGAGGCCTCTGAGCAAAATTTTTCGGCCGTTTCACGCCCTGAGTTGAATGGGAGGCTGATGTTAAAGAGCGTCCATAAATAAATCAATAAAAAAAAAAAGATGCGTGAATGTTGCATGAATAAAATAATGAAAAATGTTATATTTCTAATTACAAGAAACTGAATTTCCAGTGTTACTTTTTATTCAATATAGTTTTCACTTTTCTTTCCTGACCTCGTAGGGCAAGCAATGTTTGATTTGTATCTTGTTTGGCTGAAACTAATCGGAATACTTTTGATTTTGCTTGATAAACCAGTCACGCCTTATTTTCACAAACGGGAGCGGAGGGCTGCGAAGAAAAACGATGAATGACAACCGGCCTGGTGCTGTCTCCAGTCCTGAACAGCAGCGGCAGAAGCACAATTCCAGGAAATGGTGAATCGATGCCTCTCTCCAACAGTCGTAAAGCACAAATGCACAAAACAAAAAGATTTTATTTTGGTTGCGAACTGCGCCTAATGTTGTCTTTAAGGATGCTGTGCGTTTCTTCTGCTGTTGTGGAAATTTCCTTAATGGCATCCCAAAACTCGAAAGCAAAATTTCCTTTTTGTTCTGATAGGGGCACAGTGACTTTCTTGTTTGTTCGCTTGGGTTAGCTTTTCATTGAGAACAGAAACATTTTCCGTGTCTATTATCAACTCATTAATATCTTCAGAATGTCCTGTAGGGTATTCATTGCGAGCCTGAAATTGAAATGTGCTATGTGTATTTTTACACATATTCCATGGTGGAATCAACGCAGTGCAATGCATTCACTGCAGATTAATTTGCATTTACAGTGCAGATCTTTATCTTGCACAAAATATATTTAGGCAGCTTTTCATGAGAACAGCCATCTTCCTTAATAGTGCCGTCCTTGCTTATTTCCAAGCGTGCTTTGTGCCTATGACGAATATCTTTCATTTTGCATGGTCAACTTTCCTTTGGTAAGCACAATAAACTTGTCGTGCAACTTGTCTTTAACAATTGACATTAGAGCAAGTATTGCTTTATCCAGGCGTTTCACACAATTTTCTTGTAGAAAGATATATTTAAGAGCGTGATGCATTTTTAATACATCTTCCTACCTGTGACGGTAAGCACAGCATTTTGTTTTCCGGCGAGATAACTTTCACAGCTCTGAACTTATCCAAGGAGGCGCTCGTTTTTCTCCGCTGCCCTCCGCTCCCGTTCGTGAAAAGACTGGTCTTATACAGTAATTATTTACATTTGAAGTGTGCACATCGTTTGTTTACCGTTTGTAGCGTACTTCTGAAGTAGCAACAGGAATCCGTCACGTTGCCAAATAATGACAGAAACGCAAGACTTTTCACGAAAACGGCGAAAAGAAAAAGGGGGGGGGGAAGAGAGAGAGACACACACAAAATATTAAAGAAATTTTAATCGTATTGCCAAAATATATTGGCAGTTTTTGTTTGATGCATCAAGCACTGTATATATAAAATGAAATTGCTGTTTCAGTATGCCATTTTCTCGTGCTGAAAGAAATTATACTTTTACTTGGGCAATGATGGGATCAGCTGGTAATAATTTCCAGCTTAAAAATTAGTCAACACGGTTACTTATAGAAATGAATCTTATGAAATAATATATATATATATATATTGCTAACAGCATTATGGCATGATTTCAATCGCCGCGCGTAAAGAATGTAAACATTTTAAAAGAATATTTAATACGTATTATAAATTCTTTTATCGCAACTATTGTTTACGTGGATTTGGAATTTTTCTAAATTTATTTAACTTATAAACAAGAGACAGCATTTATTAGCAAACACATATAATAGTATTATTTCACATTTGGTGTTTCACAATCCAATACAACAACTTTTACCTATGTCTACATGAAAATATATTTCAGTAAGAAAATAATTTCATCCACTTTAAGTATTTACAAACTGCCCATCACTAAATTACAGCATAAACTTTCGAATACTTACATTTTCGAATACTTTGGTGATATTTCTGTGCGCGTTTTTATCACCACATTCCAGCATCTTGGGAAATAGGCACATGCCTTACTCTCTCTAGAGTGGACTTTACATGGCAGCCAGCCAGTAATTTTTTACTAAAAACCAAACTGGAGTACCGTATACATACATGTTCACGTATACACATAAGCAAGTGAAAGCGAGGGACACCCCTGGCAGTGGTAAATTTACTCCAACATCTTATAAAGCTTATCTTATACAACAAAGTGTTCATAGTTTCCGCGTCGTTGTTTAAGGAAATCTCGTTCAAAATGGCTTGAACCCTTAATTAACGTTTTTCATGGCCCCAATTACAAACCCCCAAAATCTCAACTTTTTCAACAGTTCTTCGAAAAACTAACCATTTATAGGCAGTTTATAATTTGAAATAAGAAACTTGTTTTACTAATAAAAATATATCCGTTCTTATGGCTTACTTTGGAATCTTAAGAATGAATGCAATGTGCGAAATGTTTTCTGAGGGTCTTTAGGCAAGGATATTGTAGAATTTCTAAGAGTGCTTTGTGGTGGATTTTCTTCCAGAACTTTACGCGTATTTTTAATGTCTGTATTCTAGATATTAAATTTTTCATTTCATTACTCAAACGCTAGAATGTTGATCTATAGATATTACATTTTGTGACCAATGTCAGCATGTTGCTCAGTGTTCTCGGCGAGTCTCATTCAGATAACGAAACGGAGGAATGTATCGTTTAGTTGCTGTTCATATGCTGTGCAGAAAAAAGTTGTACTTTAGGCTACTCGCCTCATGGCAGAACCAGAAGCAATTGTTATAGTGTTGTCTAAGGACTCAAATCTTACACTTTTTCCTTATTTTTTTTTTAATTTAATAGTTGCGATTTTCATATGCTTATAACATATAAAAACTAACATAATATGAATGTCTTAATTTTACATGTCTTAAATAACCAGATATATAGTCCGAACATTAGGAGGTAACCTATTGAGACTATTAGTCAAAGTACCATAGGATAATTTCTAACAAAACTTTTAGACCATCAGTTGATACTCCTTAGCAGCCAGTCATCCTATAGTTCATGATGTCTTATCGGTATCAGCTGAAGCGTGACATAATAACAGTGAATTGAATGGATATTTCTGAAATATAACACAAAAATTTGCTACATCACATTTTTGTTCAGCATGACAACTACACAAGTGATTGGAAAGAAACTGAAGGATATAATGGAAAAAGAGGATGATTATAGTAAAAGACGGCGGATTAAAAAGAATGGGAGACAGAGGTCTAAGAAGATAGCTACAAAGAATAAAACAACAAAATTAAGTTCCCAAACTTTTTTGCATAAGTGCTTAGATATAGGCATTATATTTTTTTATAGTAATATGCATACTCAGTTTAAATTTTTTATTTCTTTGGATTTCATACAAGTTTCATTTAAATGCCATAATTTATGTTTAAAGAAAATAACCTTGATAAAGGCATATAAATATTCAAATTTTCTAGTTATTTTTTGTTTCCTTAGTAGCGCACTTAAACGAAAAACTACCCTAAAATATAGTAAATACAGTGTCATTAATAGCGGGCTGTTTAATAAGGAATTATCATGTTTTTTTTGACAACATGCCTTTACTCATCCTCATAATTTTGATGATTTTTCTCAAAGTAGTCATTGTTGGATACAATGTATCTGTCAGTCTTCAAAAATAATTTTTGACAGGTCCTTCAATCGCCTCCGCAGCTTTCACCACTGCTTCTGGTGTTTAAAAATGCCTCCCACAAAAATTGTTAATTAATTTTTGTGCGATATTCAGCAGCAACGTTTGCGATGTGCATTATCGTGGTGTAGCATCCAGCTTGTTGTACGGAAATGTGACATTTTGCAGGTGTGTGATATTGCCTTGCAGAGTTTGTAGGATACCTCTGTAGTATTGCTCAATTACATTATGTTCGCTGGTAAATTATTCCTTGAATATTGAAAAATGAGATGATAATATTTTCCAGCAGAAGCAATCACTTTTTCTATTTTTTGTGTTAATAATGATGGAAATTTCCATCCAGAACTTTACTGTTTATTCTCAGGATCGAAATGATGTAGCCAGGTTTAATCAGCAGTGATTACATTTAAAAGAAACTCCGCATCTTACTATAACATCATGTTCAGCTTCGTGCAAACCTCCACGTAAATATATTTTTGTTCTTGGATAAAAACCGTACATAAAAACCTCTAATGTGTATCGTTTGAGTTATTAACATTTGCGTGGTGCTCATTGAAATGTTTGTAATTTTTGAAACTGTCCTTAATGTTATTCGACAATGACAGCAGAAGTGTTAATCTTCCTTTGAAATTGACTGCCTCCCCTCTTTAAACATTTTAATTCATCTTGGAGCTACGGTATAGGAAAGAACAATCTATCCACATGCCTTCTGTAACATTGCATGGGCCTCGGATAAATGTTTATTGTGACCAAAACAGAATTTCAGAGCAAGTCCTTATTCGTCTTCTACCACCTGTATTTTGATGTAGGTGGAACCGAACATGTCTCAACTGGCACACCTCTCACGGGCTGGAACCCGAAGTAACAACAAAGAAACTAGTACTATATGTACATTACCATTAAGCTAACAAAATATTGTTAAGCTAAAGTTTAGAGGGTGAAATATTATGATAATTCTTATTCAAAAGTCTCATATATATGGCGGTCTGGCTCCTGGGCGGTTGTACATTTAACCGGCATCAGCTGGTCAAATGTGCAGTGGATTATGAAACTCACTTGAAAGTGTCCTCCTTTTGCCTGTACATATATTCCATATCGCGAGAGTATGTTGTCATCACTCATTCCTTTAAGTTCATTAACTGATTTTGTTTTCTTTCATATTCGTTTAAAAGCCAATTGCAATAATTCACTCTTTTAATCGGTTCACCTTCTTGCCGAGCATGAACACGCATGCACATTATAATGGACCTCATTTTTAAACTTTGTAAAAGATTAACCCCTACCCCAATATATATATATATATATATAAAATAAAATAAACAACTATCTCTCAATCGAGCAACTGCTTGGTGACCCTCAAACGGTTTGAAATTGGAACATACGCAACGATTGATTCCGCAAAAAAACGGTATACTATTCCTATCTTTACAATGTTCTTTTTTCTTCTTGGATAAATTCAAGTGGACACCCAGGCCCAGCAATTGTTTAAAAAAAATCTGAATAAAATTTCCCAAAGCTTAATCCGAAAAATTCATGAAATAACATGAGAAATATAAGAAGTAATAGGTTTTTTTTTTCCTACTGCATACACTTCTATAATGGAAACCCCCTTTTTTACAGTAATAATTTCTATAGAATCAAAACATTATGTAACGAACGAACTTTAAATATTATTTTTTCCTAAGAGAGGATTTAGTAGCAGTTAGGTATTTTTTATGGTCTCTGGCAACGATCTATTTCTCAGTTTCATTTTTGTGAGAATGCTATTGTAATCCAGAATGAATCTGACTCCTCTTTTTTGCAACATCATTCACAAGAAGTATCTTCTCAAGTTTTTCAATTCCATATTTTTAAGCAGAATCACCCTTTCAAGTTGAAGTTTTTTTTTTTTTTTTTTTGTGTGAAGGAAATCGGTGCTGATAGAAAATATTGTGAAGAAAATAATGTACCAGGAGTTACAAAAGACAAAAACTCAATGTTTGTAAAGGAAGAAAAATCATTTTGGTGCAGAATGTACCTCTTCGGTTGATTTTTTCTTCTCTCTCTTCTTCACCTTTGTCTGCTTGCAGTATAACTTGAGTCATATTTGCCTTAACTGCTGTTGGAACATTGTCATCAAATAAGGGTATTGTCATAGTTTGGGAACAAAGCATCAGAGATGGTTGGAACATTTTTTGCAGCAGCGTTATGGATTTCTGGATCAATATCCTGATAATGTATGACTAGAGCTGCAGGAAAGGAAAAAGAAAAAAGAAATATTTTTGTGCAAATTATTAACAATCTCTTTGACATATCTCACTCAGATACTTTCGGACAGACGACAGAGGAATTTTCACTGTCATCACTGCTTTGGCTGCTTGATGTTCAATCATCAGCTATTGATGTAGCAAGCTACAGCCTGGTTGTGCTTTTTGGTGCTGAAGCATTGAAATTTTCTCATCCTCTTCAGTTATCATCTGTCCGAAAGCATTTGAATGAGATATGCCAAAGAGATCTTTCATAATTTCCACAAAAAGATCTCTTCTTTCATTTTCCTTGCCTGCAGTTCCAGTCAAAATTTTCTGCAAACATATTCATTCATCGTAGAATTTAAACTTCCTTCTGGTAGGAATTCTTTGTTTTTGCCAAATAATGGAAACTTTTTGAATCAACAATGCTACACTTTTCTTTGTTTCAAGATTTTTAACTCTTACATTGCAGAAAAAAATACTTAAAAACTTGCTGGATCGAAAGTAATTTGTCTCCGACGATTCGATTGGGAATGTAGCCAACAAAGGGACATAAAATAATTTCTTAACTTATGCGACAAACTACCTGAAGAATTTAATTCATTTTACAAATATGGGATAAACATGTCATGAAAGTCACTAGCATGAGCAGTAGAGCAGCAGTAGTTTTGAAACAATAATTGAAAAACCATTCCTTAAATACATCATCTTTAGCTACAAAGTAAGACAATGAAGCATAAATAATAATAATAATAATAATAATAATAATAATAATAATAATAATAATAATGATGATGATGTATGTTTATCTAATAATATTAGAAAAATTACTTTCCGAGCTAAAATTTCAAATGTTCATGATCGATGAGGGTCGCCTTGCCGTTGTCCGATTGAACTGAAAATTTGCACAGGTCGCTTTTTAGTTGACTGGGGCGTGGTGGGAGTAGCACAGTTTTAACTTTTGGAAAATTATCTACAGCTAAGGTCTATCCTAGTGTACATAATGATTTTAGCTTTGGTAGTTTTGTTGTATTTCTTCCTGGTGATGGAGAAACGTTAAATGCAAATACTAATATTAAAATAATAACTTTATGAACGGCGAATTAATCTCCAGTTTTCCAATTGCTGCGGTTGCTCTTCCCCAGTGATAGCCTCGTTCAGCCCGCCTACAGCTGAAGTAATCTCACTGTGTGTTTTCATTGTTTAAATTATTACATCACAGTACGGAGTTAGTACAAGCGTTTTAACAATGAAATTACTATTTTCTGACCTAGACTTAAGAGTTAGACTTTGAAACAAGGGAAAACATAAACTTTTAAACGATCCACATACAGTCCATTCTCGACAGTCGATGCTCCTTTCATGGTGGGATAATCCATTAATAATAATTGTCCTACATGGTTGTAGCTGCTCGCCGCCTGTATCGCTTCCAGGCGGTAAATTATTGTTACATGTTCACGCATGCGTATTCACTTGGAAGCAATTATGCTTGTGGCGTTTGGTTAGAGACTATTGTCGATTTTCATTGGCAATTAAAGAAGGTTCTGTGCTCTGATGCTTGGATTTGCAGACTCGACCAGAAACCTCACCTAAGCGACCGAAACACAGGCTAGCAGGCAAATTTCCGGTGGTTACCAGATTTTAGGATCGCCTTTTCGGATCTGCAAATGGAAGAACGCATTTTATTTATGTTTATTTCTGCGTTTATGGGATAGTGTAGTGTTTGAAATTACGTTTTAATACCAGTTGGAATCTACAGCCTTTTCCTGGAAAGACTATCATTCGTGTTCTTATTTTCTTTTACACTCTTAATTCTTATTTTTATTTCTTATTAGTATATTTCTTTATTTTTTGCCTTCCTTTTCCTTTCCTGCATTTACATATCTCCCCGAGAAGAAATATTCCGCGTTTCTCATTTTTCTTCTTTTTTTCCTTTGTTTTAAAATTGAAATATTAATCCCCATTTGTGAATGGCCTTTCCCTAATCTTTGTGAATTGAAAATATAAGCGTTGAAGAGAGTGAAATGTATCACATCCTGTAGAGGTCGAAAGTGATTCCACAATGATAAGACATTTCTTATTTTAAGGGTCTTCTTCAGTGATTTCAGAGTCTAAATAGCTGGTATTTATAATTTGGAGAAAATAATCATCCGGTGTTCGTCTGTTTAAACAATTTTGATTTTCAAATACATCTGTGTACAATGAGAACCTGCTGAAAACGTCTAGTCGAACATATTTTTTTAAAACTAAAGACCTTCAGCAAGGTTCATGAGATATTAGGTCTTCATAAATATACAACTTTCGAATTCTGATATTCTCTGAGTTGTAAGAAGTTTGTGCAAGTAATTAACCAGTGTATCTCTTAAGTTGTCTCATTATTCCAACACTAGACGTTTTATGGCAGCACTTTATAAATTCACTTTAAAATTAGCACTTTTTACAGTACTAAAGGATTAATAAAATTCCCTAAATATTATTTCAAAGCTCATAATTTTTTACTACGATCTCGCATGACTTCTTGCCTCTGATTTTTAAGTTATGATATGATAACAACATTTTGTGTACTTATTTTGCCTCCCTTATAATACTCTGGGGTTTTTAACATATAAATAAAGATATCTCTGAGGCATTGCTTTTTCTCAAAATTAACATTAAAGTTAATTAGATGCAACATTCTGTGTTCACCAACATGAAGAGTAACAAAATAATTTGCAACGAAAGCTTTCATCACCTTTGGGCTAACTAAAATTGCGTTATGCACACACACGCAAATTTCAGAAGGCTATAACATCGCCAATTGTTCAACATTAAAAGTCATTTTTAATCAACAAGCAGGAAGAAAGGAGAGAAAGAAGTTAAGGGAGTGCCAGGTTACGTCACAAGGGTAAGGGAAACAAAAGAAGGATAGGGGATTCACATTGATGAAACGCTATGAATTATATCATTCCTTATTTCCATTAAATTACTGTCCACCGATACCTCTCCCTCGGGAATTCACTTTAATTAATTTGCCGCTTCTTCCTTTGAACGCTGTTTACCAAAGAGAAGTAGAACAAATAAATGGTTCCGCAGACGACGAAGTTCAGCAAATAATCCCCTGTCTCCATTGCGTTAACCACGTGTGGATAAATAAAGCTCAAGTATTGGAAATCCTAGGTTTAGTTCATCAGCGAAATTGAGAACTTTTCTCCTGTTTGGTTTGAGTTTGGTTCGGTTGTCTTTTTGTCGTACTTCCTACTACATTAAAACAATTTACCATCATAAATGTAATTAGTTTCATTTATATTTTCATACTCAGCAGCTATACAAACAAGAAATTATATAAACACAATTTAGCTTGCGATCTATTAGTATATTAATTATTCTTCTGAATATCTGAAGATTTTATACGTTCTCTGGAAAACTAATCTCATTTGGCAATTAACTCTACTCTACTTATCAACTCAGTGGAACATTCATACATAATTGTGTAAATAGGACAAAACTTATTCGGTCAGTTTGTGTTTTCTTCAGAAATGTTGTGCTCTACTTCGGCAGATATCTATAGAAACGGAAGTATCCAGCATTTGTTGACCAGTTCAATATAAACATATATTTTAACTTTTGTTTTTCACCTGGAAACGTTCAAAATAATAAATATTATAAATGATTAATTTCATAAATTAATCATTTATAATATGTATATAAATATAAAACACCATAAAACGTAATGGAATGTAAAAATGTATTGTTGTACGCAGAGAAGAAAGAAAAATATAAAAAAGAATTATATAAAGTGGTGAATATGGCCGTAGGGTGAACAGTACGCTGAGACATGTAAATTGAAATTAATGAAAACTCTAATTTATACTGAATATACCCCAAAAATGGGACTGTAATATTATTATAAACTTTTAATATCCAAAATTATGGCGTGGCATTCTTGTAAAGGCCCGAAATTTAAAAACTAATATTGATTAAGTTTCACCTCCTCACTCTCAGCCACCATCTTTTGATGGAATACTCATTTTTACCGCTGAGACACTACAAGCGGTAGACACTTGTTAACACATGAGATGAAAAGGTAAATTGGGAGGTTCTTTTTATTAAGCAAGGAAGCGTTCCAGGCCTAGCATTGTAATTCATGAGGACTGAAAAAAATCTGTAATGAATGAATGAATAAATGAATGAATAGTGTTTAACGCCCGTTTTTGCGATGGACATTGATGATACATGAGACGAAATGATATATTGGGAAAGGATTTATTTTTAAGGAAGGAAACGTTCCAGGCCTAAGTTTAGGGTACCTCCCCGGCATTTGCCATATATGAGGACTGAGGAAAACCTGGAAAAAACCTCAGTTTGGGAGGACGGTCCTGGCGGGATTCGAACCCCAGACTTCCCGCTCACGAGTCCGCGGTTTAACGACCTCGGCCACCCGTGGCGGTAAAAAAAAAAAAAAAAAAAAAAAAAAAAAAAAAAAAAAAAAAAACTCAGTCACGAAAGACAATCGAACCCCCGGACCTCCAGCTCAAGAGTTTACAAGCAATTCGTGTCGGTTCTGTCATTGCCTGGCAACGTGGACTGTTGATTGACTTTGAAAAAAAAATATTTTAAGAAATATAACTATTAGCAGTATAGTGAAAAAACTATTTTAGGTAATATTACATTAATTACTATTTCGGAGACTAACAAATGCACTTACATTTTGCTCTTTCTAATAAGGTATATACCATTTTTATATCCAGTTATTAGCGAAACGCAGCTATTACATCAAATATCTTTTGTAGTATTATTCTGTTGAAATTCAAACATCCGCAAACGTTGCCAAGCAACAATAAAAATTACGTGATAACAATTGGGTTCTCTTTCAAATTTAAGTACCAAAAGATGTCATTTGAAATTTCAAAGTGAGGTGACTGGGGTGGGGAGGTTAAATCTAAAATGCAATCATCATTTTCTCGACAACGTTTAGGTATACATAGGTTTAATAATCCCCTTTACCATCTTCTCCACTGGGGCGGGCATGCTGGCATCAGAAGTCCGCTACAATACCGGCGTTCTGGGGAGAAGTGTCACAAGTTCATGGGAACAATAAATTGACAGTTAAAAAAAAACATTCCCTCTTAGTATCTAATTTCTCGTGATTTTGTTCAAATTACTTATCACCAGCTTGGGGAAGTTATCAAATACCAAAGCACCCCCCTTTACAACAGCTCCATATTTGGTTCACCAACGTGGGGCTACTAAGCAACTTCGCCCCTACACGCCTAACCTGTTCGAGGGTCGTATATTGGCATTCCTATGACTGGAGATGGATTAAATGATACAGTGTAGCTTATTTATGAATATTATTCACTAAGTGGCTAAAGACTGCAATTAACATACTTGGAGGGAAGGAGGTGTAAATTTAAGCAAGATTAATTAAAGATAAATGCTGTATAAAAATATTTCAATTCATAAATATTGTGACACGTGTACCTTGGAGTTATTCGTGTTGATAACATTGTAAACTATAATATTGCAATATGCCCTGAGAGGGGTCGTCAAAATTGATATTAAGAAATGTATGTCTGGAGGGGGGGCGTTAGCGCATGCGTGGTAAGACATGAAGGGTTAATATGGTAAAACTAAGCTGCCTATCTTCTACTTCTTGTTTCTCTCTTGAGACGTCGTAATGAACGGTCGTGCACAGATCCCCGCAAGGCCATTTATGGATTGGTGCTATTATTACCTCAAAAATGTAAATCGGACCAATAAACTAACTTAATCATGAAATGATCAGTACAATTTGGGTGATAACAATAATAATTGGTTTTAAACTACATTTTTGTACTTATTGTTAATTTAGAAAAAGAATGTGACCAATTAAAGAAGAGTTAACTCTAATTGCATCCTCTAATATCGCGTTATTTGTTTAGGAAATAAGCGAGGGATCTTTAAATTAAATTATTTTGTTTTTAGGCGACGGGCAGTTATTTAGAACGCGACATGTTGTAGTTATATTCCGAACATTTAATATGTAAAGAGAAATACTGACCGCTACTTAAGTCTAGCAGTATCGTCGGTGCTTCCAACGCGGTGGGTCGCACTTAGGTTAGTTTCCTGACTGAGGGCTTTGCAGGAATTTTTCCTCAGTTCTCCAGATGAATGCTTGGGAAAATGTGACTACAAAGTCCCCCTAATTCGGTCAAATTATATCTATCATCTTTCATCTGGTAAAATAGATCTCAAGGTCGCAGGGCAGTATCATAAAGAGAGAGAAAGAGAAAGAAAAAAGTACTCAGTAAAAATGGGTCATGGTGTTCCTGAAATTTTTCAATTTGGTGCATTTATTGCAGTTAATTTTCTGTAAAGCAGAACATTGCGAATTAGACCTCTTTACTTCTCCCCGTATCAATTTATATTTATTTATAATATGGCCCTTTATATAAATACAAATACAATAAACATTTTAATTTGTGAACATTTTTTTTACGTATTTTATAATTCACGCACTTTGAAGTAAACGAGTTTTGCACAGCCTTTAACGTTAGCTGAACGTTTAAAATCCAGGGGATGCCTGAAAGGAGGGAACAAGTCAAAAGCGAGTACCACATTGTTTCTCTATTGATCAGCTGAGAGCTGTTATAAATTATTCTTCTTTGGTCCGAGAGTGTTTCTCGTTGAGAAGGGAGGAAGACAAGAACCAGTGTAACGGGGTGGGGAGTTGATACACATTGCTAAGGAAATAAGGGAGGGTTAGAGGGACACAAAGAAGCTTGATGAGGGTGCCAGAGCACGCTCTTGAACTCCTTGCAATTCATTCAGGGGGTGTTTGAGGCTCTCGACTCTTGGTACAAATTGCTCCATTGAACAATGGAGTGGCCAGTTTGCAGGAAAATTTCCACATGGAGTTGCTACAGGATGATGCTTTTAGCCAATTGGATGTCGTACTTAAAATCGGCATTAGACACTGGGTAGATAACGTGAATAATGTTGCTTACTATTTAGTAGTGAAATGATCACCTTTGCCTGATTGTTTCACACGTCTCACTATTCTGATAATGCAATTGCTAGGCTCGCATCTAAAGGCTTGACCCCCCCCCAAAAAAAAAAAATCTTGCTTAAGTTTAGTTTGATTTTTTCCCCCATCTGCATTACAATTCAGTTCAAAAAATATCCTCACTTATGTTCATATTGTTTCCAAATGTTCTGCATAATCATTATCATAAGTAAAATATATAAAATGTGTATTTGCTGTCAACAGGTTTAGCCTTACAAATTCCTGACATGGTCCAGAACTAATTACAATATTTATTCCCTTATACGATTTATTACATACTCATATACTTACACCCCCGACTAAAGTTTACAGAAATGCATGCTCATATAATAATAATAATAATAATAATAATAATAATAATAATAATAATAATAATAATAATAATAATAATAATAATAATTTATTTGCGCATAAGCATATGTTGCACTTTTTGTCATATTATATTTCTAATAGTTCCTTCAGTACACCGTTTACATGTTTAATATAGATGTATATATTTACATTCATGCTATATTATAAAACGCTATAATTCATCAATCCTGTACAAGTATTTTCTCAACAGATATTTCTTCAACACTGCCACGGGTGGCCGAGTTCGTTAAGGCGCGGATTCGTGAGCGGGAGGTTTAGGGTTCGATACCCACCAGAACCGTCATTCCTGGCTGAGGTTCTTCCCAGGTTTTCCTCAGTCCTCTTAAATGGCAATTTACCCTAAACTTAAACTTGGAGCGCTTCCTTCCTTTAAAAAAATCCTTTCCCAGTTTATCATTTCATCTCATGTATAATCAGTGACCCCCGCCAAGGTGTCTCAGTAGGAAAAACGGGCGTTAAACACTGTTACATTTTTTCTTCAACACCATTTTACCAACAGTTACCTTGATTCTGGTTATTTATTTAATATTAAAGTTCCTCTGATATAAGAATATTGTTCTGCTACAGCTTTTGTTGTGGTTACTCTATGATAATATAGTGTAATATGAATAATGCCCTCTGTTTAATGTACCTTTAATTTTATTCTTTTTAATTAACAATATGACTTAAATAATAAAGTAAAATTACTGTTAAATATGCTAGTTTTTAAACACTTCTTTTACTGACTGGCAATATTTTACTTTTTAAATTATATATACTCCGTAAGCTTTTTTTTTTTTTTTTTTTTTTTTGTATTATCAGTATGCTATTTAAGTTTATAATGTTTGTTCCACCCCAAATTTTAATTCCATTCTCTATAGGTGAGTGAATTATTTCATAATATATATTACTTGTTAAAAGTGTTAATGCTAATTTTATCACTAAGTAAATTCAAAATATTTGTTTATTCTTTTAATTTGTACTTGGAACTGGGCCAAAGATTATTTATGTTTTATTTCAATTTGTTGTCAATTATTCTAATGATTAGTTATTTTCAACACAAGTCTAATGTGTACTTTTATATAAAATAATTATTTTAAATATCTGCACTTTAGAAAACCCGCAACGTATCATAGTATTGCAAAAATAGAAGAACACTTTAAATATAGAGAATAATATTATAAAAAACAGAAATAAGTGCATATTTTAAAAACAAACATCGAACAACTGTGAAATTTAAATCACTGCCAGTGGGAGAAATGACGGCAAGTTTGGGATTTGATACGAAACTAAAGTAATACCTAAGTAGAAAAGAGCACTACATTTTGGCTTTAAAATGGAAATAAAAGTCAGATAGGAATATTTCAATATCACTGCCAGAGATCAAATCTAAGATGTTCGACTGACCATCACGATACTGTAAGCCTTGAGCTTGCACATGCTGTCCGGCCACAAGCGCAAACTTCTCCCTCCTGAATTTGCATATCTTGGAAAATTTGAAGGTCACCTTTGCATATCTTGGAAAATTTTAAGGTCACCTTTGATCTTTAAAAGACAATTCAAACATAGCTACATCATAATCTATAATTTTGATTCCCATCAGAGCCGTCCTTCCTGACTTGAGTTTTTTTCTAGGTTTTCCTCAGTCCTCATAAATGGCAAATGCCGGCTAGGTACCCTAAACTTATCTGGAATGTTTCCTACCTTAAAAATAAATCCTTTCCCAATATATCATTTCATCTCATGTATCACCAGTATCCACTACCTGTGATGCCCTCAGCAGTAAAAACGAACGTTAAACACTATTCAATTGAAAACAAAATGAAAAAAATAAAATAAAATAAAATAAAAAACATAATTTATATTTCGATTGCTTTTCACATAGTAAATTTTTCCTAGGATTAAAAATAGCCAACATACTTACTGTAGAAATTAATAAAAGAACGAATAAATAAACAAAATACAATAAAGGGTAATATTGACATCAACATCAGTAATTCTGTGCGACGTAGACCCATCTTCTCCTAATAACCCTGGGCAACATCTATAACGTCTAAACTATCTAACGTTTGTGCCGTAATAAATTGATCATCCAATTTCCTGTTTCTCTTCTATTCTTTCTTATGTCTCTAGTGCGATTATTCATGGTAAGCTTTACAGGCCTCTTTTCTTTTATTGGCTATTTCTCATTGCTGTATGTATTGATCGTTAAGGATTATGACATCATCCTTCCTCCTAAGCCTACTGTCCTGCCAGAGAAAGGTGAGTTAGTCAGATGCATCAGTGTTAATTACGTTTTGAAGCTTTAGTTTCTTTTAGCGAACGTCATCGCTATTTGGTTTTGTTCTGGTAATCTTTTCAACTCCTCGCCGAAGTTATCTGCTAAATTTGTTAGGCAAGTGCAAATTACACATATATTTACCCAAATAATCAAAGTATTTAGTGCCCAGGTGTCTAATTAATGGGGAGTTTCTTTTTTTCAACTTGGGTAAAACGTAAAATTACCTGACGTAAATTAGTTTTAATATGAATATATGCTCTGGAGAGTTTTGTATTGAATTCTTGAAGTGTTTCAAAATTAAATGTATTGTTTAACATTTCTTGAATAGTTTGAAGATCGTTATAAAGGGAATTCTTCTTTTCATTATGCAGAATTCTTTTGGCTTACTCCGTCAACTTTGAGTGTTGAACTCGGGTATTACTGCAAATGTTCCGAATGTCATCTATCAGCTTCATTACAGGGCATAGCAGCACACACCATCGACTGTTGCATCTGTTCGGCTTGATACAAGTCCTTACTATAACGTTCTCTTCTGATTTTATCTCTAAGCGGTAACAGAATCACTGAGATATCTCGAGGTAAAGAGAATGCAGTAAGGATAAACAAGATGAAAGAGCAGGACAATAGATTGGACCTACTCTTTGATCCTCCTCGCCGGAGAAGAGCATCGAAGAGATACTAGACATGTTGAGAGAAGTGCTCTTGTACATCGTCAAGCTACCACCACGTGAACTGGGAACATGGAAAGACTGGAGTGTCTGCTCCGAGTCAAATCCCATTTACACTATAGGGATTCCAGAATATGTCCTAACTGCCCACACGGGGTTTTGTGTCTCGGCAGCTGGACGTGCCACAACCGCCCACACATTATGCGTCTTGCGCTTATAGCACACAAAATATTTAATTTTCATATGATAAAAAAGTCTTTCTTGTCTACAATTTGTATTTTTAGAATACCATTAACGAGTATTGTGTGTTCATATAACCATTTTGTTGGCCTTTTCTGAAATATAGGATTATTCTTCAGAACCACTCATACATACCTGCTAAAGGATGGCCTTGTCGTAAAAAATATACCCTTGTAAGGTTTGAGTTCTTTCAATTTTGTTGCTGTATATGCAGAAGACACCGAAACCCCAAATTGCGCTAATTTTAGTAGTGATTTTGCTGGCGAAACGTTCAAGAGTTGCGCCAATTTTGTCTAATTTGTCTTTTGTTAAGTCTTTGCGTGTGTTTCTTGTTTTGTGCTGAAGCAGTAATATCAAATTTATTCCTAAGATCGTCATATGCAATTCTGGAAAAAGGCAGTTGCCCAAGGCATGTCCGAATAAATTCGTTTCGAACGTGAGAAGTAATTCGTACTCATTTAAATTTAAACACAAAATTACGTTACTTGAGCTGTCTTGTCATCTTAGCGAACTGCTCGAAAGTTCAAGGTCAGTCAGGCAGGTAGCGGCGATGAGTGGAGAGGGAAGCCGGCCTTGGCCGAAAAGCAAACAGTCAACAAGCGGTCAGAACATACACTGGAAGCCGGGTATACCCGCAAGTCAAAGTAGCAAAGGATCACATTGCGTTCTAGATCGATGGAATTGTATCAAGTATTATAATTATCACACTTGAACTAAGACTAATATGCAATAGAGAGCAACCTGCTGACAACATAACCGAATTCGCTAAGGCACGGAGGATGAATAAAGATGTGTGGTTAAAATCCCATTGTACTCTCCTCCGTGAATGACAGATTTTTCCAGGTTAACCTGTGTTATTATCAACAGCAAAACTTAATTCTAGAAAATTACCAATTTTTTATCCCAGCTTAATAATTTCATTTCATGTATAATTAGTGCCCACCGCCTTTGGTTCAAGAGTAGTATTTAAGGGCTTTAAATACTATTGAAATGCGAAAGAAATATATCTAGAACCAATAAACACATTTTGCAACATTAAGCTCGAAGTTTTAAATTAGGTAGGGACGATAAGAAGCCTACAGGTCATAAAATCTAACAAAACTGTTCATTGGGCATAGGAGAAAAACGATGAGAAAAAAGAATAAAGAAAGTTGACTAAATACCCAGCAGAGTGTCTCAGGTGATAAAGATTTAGACTGGCATTCGGGAAGTCCCGGGCTCAAGTCCCTTAGAGCCGCCTGTGGGTATTTCTTGGTTTTTGCTGATTACATAGCCAAATCCTGCCAAGGATCTTTCCGTTCACCCATTTCAAGCATTCATTTCGTTGGTTCAGTTGCAGAGTCGAAAGTGCTAGGCAAGGTGCTGTGTGCGGTGTGGCTTGCGCTCTGGAAAGCTTTATGGCATTGCGTCTGATGTGAATGCGACCCTTCTGAGGGGCTGAAATCCTTGGAGTGCTCTTTCTGGAAACAATGTTAAGGACTCTATCTATGTCCTATATTACTACCCTTAGATCCCGCTGGGTGCCGAGTTTATCCCTCACTAATCTCTCTCTCCTGGGGGTGCCTGAATGGGGACTTGGGTATAAATGCTAGCCCTTGAACACGACTTAAATTCCTTTCTGGTCCCTGCCAATCCAATCCGAGCTAAACCGAACAACAGGAAGAACTGTCTAAATAATAATAATAATAATAATAATAATAATAATAATAATAATAAAGTTATAGAACTTGTTCATGTTTTAGCATGCTTCTGAAATATAGAGTTACTTCATTATACTGGCTTCGACCCTCCTTTGACTAATATTTAGTTTACACTACAGCTACTATTGCTGTCCACGAGATTTTTTGGGGATGTTGGAGGAATTGTGGTGAAACATTTACGCATTTCCATTTTTAAAGCGGCAACTTTAGAATTAAATTTGAACTTGTGTTCAGGAACTTTTGGAGCAGCTTGTAATAGGCTCCAATTAATAATAAATTACACCAGCGATAGCTAGGGGCATATGATGGTAACCACTATGCTTAATGAAGAAGGTGTTGCGAGGCGTCCTGTGTAATACTTTTTTATCTTTACGGATCTTTATACATTGGCTACGGCTTGTAGCATATAGACCGTGTCTTAGCAGCGTTACGAAAAGCAACTGTATACAAAATAATGTCCTTTCCTGCCGGAGCGTCCGACATCGACGTAGCACACCGCGAAAACTCTGGGGATATTACCCGGACCCGCTGTAACACACTCGAAACTTCATCCACAATCTTGCAGCACTCAGAGAGATTGCGGTGGCCCATAAAACCTTCCTACATTACCAAGTACAACATGCTACTTCCCTCAAGTTTGCTTTAAAAACCTGCCCTTGGGTGGGGGATTTCCAATGTACCGAGTGAAGCTGTACGTGCAACTTGGATCTTTTCTGTAGGTCACTAGCATTGTGTCGGATAATAAAAACGTATAACGCAACTTTTTCCTGTAGTTTGCAGTCAATGTACATGCTACTGTTATCACACCCTGAAAGTTCTACTTTGTAGCATCCATACTGAAATTAAGAAACTTGGGATAAACGAGTCTTTTAAAAAAATCCAAAAAGCTGTTTAATGTGATGTAGAAACTCTTGCATTATTGTTATTGTAATTAACAGGAAGTGGAAATGGGATACTTTAAACATCAGTGTATGCAAGCATTTATTACACACGCAACACCGAATGTTTCGGACACAAACATCTCAGAGCACTGTTAGTGACGTTCCGTGTCATACCCTCCTAAGCGCTGCCTGATAATTAGTGGTAAGCTGTGTAGTTAACAATATGCACATATTGAGTCTATTCCACAAAATGCGAAAAAGAAACAATATTTTGTTTTATGTGAGATCTACAATGCTGCAAAGTTTCTAACAGAGTAAGCCAGTGATACATTTATTCCTTTAATTATCTCGTACAATATACGAGTGATTCTTTCACTCAGGTCCCACACTACTGTTTATAAAAACGTGTGCTATTTAAATTATGCAATATAAGGAAATTGTCCTGTAACCTTCATTGGTTTATAGATATGTTCCGCGTCATTGCATCTTGGCAGTTGTTATGCAATTGTTGCATGATTTAACAATATACACAGCACAGCGCTTATTTCGTTCGTAAATACTAGCAAACAGGCTCATTTAATTTATGGCTGAAAGATTTTAGACTGATTTTGGTTAAAGATGTGAACCATCTAAGTGTCAGAATTTGCTTAAAAAGCGAGGGAGCCTTCTCAGGGCGCCCAAAAATTCCTGAAAAAACAAGGAGCAGTTATCATCACCCTTACAATCATTTCAAAGACTTCTCCAAGAGACTGATCTCCCACATTCCATCAGTCAAATACCAGCAGAACAAACAAAACTACACGCTTATCGTGTGTCGTGTTTAGTAATTGAATGAACCGAACACGAAAAAGTGTTCGCTTTTATTTATGGTTGAGAGATTTTTCTTTTACTGGAATTTTCGACGTCAGTAGATTTAAAAATGAAGTATGATATGGCATGTTTTGTTAACGAATGGGAGCATAGATTATTAAGAAGTTTCGTTTTGCATCATTGAAGGTCATTTGTATTCCTTTTTTTTTTTTTTTTTTTTTTTCCCTCGTATTCCTAATCATACTTTTCCAAATTTTCCGCATACCAAGTGTATCCCAAACTCTGTAATCGTTGTAGTTCAAATACGGCATTGTAAGCTCTTGACGTTGTTAATGCATCCCTTGCAAACCGTATGATATAATATTGAAAATAATTATTATGTCCATTTAGTCATAGCACTTAAATTATGCTATTGATAAAAGTTACACATTTAGAAGTTTCATTGTGCAAGGAGGTTTTAAATTAAATATAATGCACTGTTGGACTACAGATCGCGATTTATTCATTATTTGGTTTATATTTGCAAGCTGTCAGTTTAATCGAAAAGTTGTTAAAAAGGAAAGAGGAAAAAAAATTATAATTTAGTATTAGGTGAGGTAATGAAAATATTGGAGAAGGAAGTGGAAGTGAAAAATGTCAAGAATGTGTGTGTCATGAACATTCAGGCACTAAAATGTAAAAGGTGTAATAATTGTTAAGAGTAAACCGGCCAGGGACCAGATTCCAGTAACATTGTTTTCCCTTGTTAAGTAATATTATTAACAATATAAGTGCTGTATTAAGATATTAAGTTTCCTGGATTATATTGAGTATATACTTGTAACCTACACAGATTTTAAGCTGGGGTACATTTATACCGCTTGGTGTTCCATGTCTACTGGCAGACCTCGGTATGTGTACACCCCCAGATTTAACCTTTTTTTTTAATGTTGTTTAACGCCCGTTTTTACTACTGAGGCACCACAGGCGATGAACACTGATGATACATGAAATGAAATGATATGATAAATTGGGAAATTATATGTTTTAAGGAAGGAAACGTTCCAGGCCTAAGTTTAGGGTACCCCGGCATTTGCCAGTTATGAAGACTGAGGAAAACCTGGAAAAAACCTCAGTCAGGGAGGACGGTTCTGGCGGGATTCGAACCCCAGGCATCCTGCTCACGAGTCCACGCCTTAACGACCTCGGCCACCCGTGGCGGTCAACATATTCTTAATTCAAATAATAGACAACTATATGAAAAATAAATTTTAGAATGTACTATTTGTTAATTATATAATCAGGACAATTATATTATATATTTAATAGAACTATGTTGCAGTTAGCGGGAAAACAATATTATATTATGAACTCAAATGTTAACGTAATGACTGAACTTGTTCTTTGCTCAACAGGTCCTCGATCTTCTTAATGCTATCAATGAGGATTCAAGTGTTTTGTTTTGGTTGATCTCAATGCAGTGCAACCTTGCTCTAAGTCGAGGAGAACGGAAGAAGGGATTTAATTGGAGTGTTACTAAGCTCCATATATTCTTAGCGTGCATAATACTAAAAGTGACAAATTGACATATTTCTATTTTTAATTTTCAGCAGACTTTCTTTTAATTCAATTTAATTTAATGAGAAGCTCAGAGAAATTGATGACTGTGGTGCAATATATATTTGTATTTCAGTCTTGTATGTTATTGTCTTTCTCAATTTCTGGAAAGCATTAAAAGTTGTAACTTGAAAAGTTCTAGATGGAGTTTGATTACTTCCAAAAGTCCATCAGCGATTATAACTTCATTTCGTTTCCTATGTACCAACACAGTTGCAAAACCTGCAGTATTCTACTTAATACGCAGTCAATCCAAAACAAAGCCTTATAAAAATCCCTTTAATTTCTGTTTTTAAATTTTTTAAATTTAAATTCAATTTTTTTTGTTTTTTTAAATAGCGACTCTACTCCGCTCCGTCCCCAGTGCCGATCATCCGCAAGAGCTACATTGTCTCCCCTTGCAGTTAGTGCTAACATGCAAGGGGAACATTTTATGCGGACCGTGCATGCAGTTGTTAGTGGGTTCCGCTTGAGCACCCCTGTTAGTAATCGGTTAGTATACATGCTGGCATGCAGTGCACGGGAGCGCGTTAATGTTGATTCCCGGGCGGCACTCATGGCGCGTTCTGAGTGTCGACCGGGGGTTAGAAGTATGGGAATTTCTACGTGTTTAGTTGGTTATTATGCTTAAAAATTAGTGTTAATGAATGAATTAAGATATAACGTGCATAAAGTGATCGGAATGCATTAGTGAGGCGGGGATTTCGTTTCGCCGGTCTTGCCTTCTTATCTTGTCTCTAAAGCCTGGTGTTTCCTTGAGCGTACTGACCAAACTTTCAGTGCATCTGTTGTTATTTAGTGTTGAACGTGGTTGTGCTGGGGTCACTTCCTTAAGGGCTCTAAAATATTTTGTCGAAGCCTTGGCGTTGAAGATTGAGGTCATTAAATTTATTAAATATATCTGTCAAGTTAGCAGTTGGGAAATCTGCTGTTCATCTTCAAATTACGACACTTGAGCTTTGTAAGGAAACGTTTTATCTCATTTTTCACTTCGCACATTTTTCTGAAAAGGCGGGAGCTCAGTAATCAATAGTTTTTTTTTCCAAATTTATTTCCCCTTATATCATGCAATGTTGTCAAATCATTTTTGGGTTAATTTCGCTAAAACGAGCAACAAGACCGTTTTTCTGACCTGTCAGTGAAGGAGCATGGTCTATGGACCAACTTACACATCAGTCCCACGACAAATTTAATTCGAATCTTATGAAATTACAAAGAATTTTAAACAGATCTTCTCCTTTTATATGCTCTAGTAATAATAATTTACTTCCCAGGATTTCTCCAACGATAGTACGTTTCTTAAAGTTAAAATTCCTAACATTTATAAGCAGCTCGGAATCGCCAGACAAATATTTTGTCAATTTTAATATTTTTAGTAACTTGTGCAGTAACATCATGTGCCACGTATTGAATTTTACGCCCTAAACTAGTGTTAGAATTCGGCATTGTCTTTAACAGAACTTTTTTGTAACATTTTATCTGCTATAATCAAAGAACCGGCATTAATGAGATTCAACTGCCGTATAAGCTGATTTATTATTTGCAACTATCGACGCTATATATTCCATGGATTCTCAGAACAGATCAGGTCTGGCGTGGATTGTATAGGAGGGCATGGAAAGGACTACAGATAAAGCTGGGCAGGGAATAGGAGTTTTTTCAGAGACAGAGAAAATAGTTATTCTAATGAATTGATTCGAACAGCGAAGGTTAACTGCTTTTGGAGTTCAGTTTTCTAAATCGGACAGGGATAGGTTAACATGTTGGGATCTGCAGGAAGACAACTGGCCAAAGCTTGGTTGCTTTCTATGTAAATTGCGTGAAATTGGAGCGCCTTGTTGAAGTAGAAAGGCTCTTTGGATCTGAATGTGTGCATATGTGTGTGTGCGCGTGGGTTGAGTGTAATCGCTTAGATTATAATAACTGTTATAAAGGGGAAATTGCTTTTCTATAAGTATCTGTGTAATGAATAGCATGTACTGTCCAAAGACCTATGCGAACGATGCTATACAAATAATGTTGCAAGTATTGAGCAATAAATAAATCAAATTAAATTTGATTTTTCCCTTACCTTTATGACTATTTTCATAACTTCATAATTTATATCAAACAAAAAGTATACATTTTCAATAAATTGTCATCTAGTTCTGCTAAACTTGAAACTTGATCATCAGCACTACTGGAATATCCGGAAGACTTCGATTCAACTATTCTGTTAAAATTGAATTTTACTACAAATATTACATGTAATAAATCAAAATAATGTAACTGTAATTGGTATAAGGAGAAGCTATCTCTCGTAAATATAAACACCACATGTAAACTAAAAGTATTATTATTATTATTATTATTATTATTATTATTGTTGTTGTTGTTTCTTGCAATTTCTAATTTACATACAAATAAAGTAAAGTATTTTAATATATAAATAAAACCAATTTATAACAAACAAGCAAACATTAAAATCGAAGTACACAATTTTCCTTTCCATCTTCTCAGTTCATATAAACTTACTACTGTCAATAAACTTTTGAATTTCTCACTTGCTCACCCTGACGTTATAGAGCTGCATTTTTTCCGTACCCATTACAATTACCCCTTCATATAATTAAGTAATTTAAACACCGTGGCAAATCAGTAAATGACTACATCAAACTCAACCTATATTTGTAGTTACAATAAGGTTTAGGTTAGATTAGTGTTTTATTTAAGGACGTTCTTTTTAGTCAATAATGTCCTGTCCAATTCAGGAGTTGAAACGGCCCATAAATTCGCTCAGAGGCCTCTTATTTCAGGCTTGAGGTTCTTTTACGACTCGGGACTGACGGCTTTAGTTCCTTTCCGAAGGAATCCATACTTATGCTTTTTACGCCCTAAAATCCACCGACCCCTGGCCTGGTTTGAATCCTGAGGAAAGTATGGTTACCACTAGATCACTAACACCAATTTTCTCGCTGGTTGAAACTGCTGTCATTTTAGAAGCGCCCCTCCCCACTCCTTACCTTGCATATACTTCAACATCAAAAACGAAAATGGATAAGTACGCTAGTAATATCACCCAAGTTAAATTAGATTCATTCTTATTCGTTTCATTCTCATCTTCATTATTTCTTTATTTCTTATCATTTTCCCGAGAATTAAGTCTTTTCTAATTACTTTTTCCTTACAACCAAAGATTTCATCCGGACATCGATGTCTTATCTTAATTTCATAACTGTTAAACTTAATTTAGTTTTTCCCCAAGAGATATTAGTAACAACATTTTGCTGAGACTTGACCAGAAGTCATTGCCTCAGAACATTTCAATAAACTGATTGAATTAAATATAAAATTAAGCGAATCTCTTTATTTTATCCCTTTAGAACATTTCACTTTATCATTTTATACGTATTTTAGTATTTTTACCCTTTTTATACTTTGTGTTAAATTATCAGTTGTTTCTTTGTTTTTTAATTTAAATTTTCTATTGTGTTTTCTAGTCGGGGCCGACCGAAAGTTTTTGTAAAGTCTACAAAGCGTATATATGCTGGCGTTGTTTATTCGATCACGATTTATTTCTTGGGACTTCTATTTGTTCTGATTCCTCCTTAACTCTTTTGCTCACTAATAATTATAAATGACTGGAATCTTCTAATACATTATATTAGCTTAATACTTTTATTACGGAACATAAAATTGCAATTCCCCTAAAGTTTCCTGGACTATTTTATTTTCGCTTTTAATGCTGGAATAGCAATATTAATTCATTACAATCCTTAGGAATTATTTTGGATATTTTTTATGATTGTATTGAAAAAATTAGTTATCCTTTTTGTTTGCTAAACTTCTCCCTTTTTATTTCAAAAACACATTACTTAGCTAATCAATACTGGGTGCTTCTCGTCTTTTTTTTTTTTTTTTATGCCTTCTCTTCTGTTGTATTAATTTCTACTTCTTCTCTCTGTAAAATGGGTTCTTTCTAATTCCTACCATTATTTCATTCATTAAATATAAGTTTGTAAAGCATTGAGGAACATAGGCTTTCACGGCCGAAGTCACAGATATCACTAGAGGTATCTTCCGGACGGAGAAATGAATGAATGGCGTTTAACGCCGGTTTTTGCTACAGAGACATCACAGGCGATGAAAACTGACGATACATGAGATGAAATGATATATTGTGAAAGAATTAATTTTTTTAAGGAAGGAAACGTTGCAGGCCTAAGTTTAGGGTCCCTCCCCTGCATTTTCCATTTATGAGGACTGAGGAAAACTCAGGGAGGACGGTCCTGGCGGGATTCGAACCCCAAACCTCCCGCTCAAGAGTCCGCGTATTAAGACCTCGGCCAACCGTGGCGGTTGCCCGGACGGTGATTCCATGTTCTGCTGTAGATAGGAATTCCAGACGTTTCGTTCACAACTCGACGGACATCTTCAGTGGCGTGGACGAAATCTCCCTGGAGAAAGTATCACTGCGTCTGATGCGTTGGCCGTCAGTATCGCTATAAGTGATATCTACTTGTAAAGCCTTGTTTTCATATAGCTCCTTTAATTTTATGTTTCAATTACCTCAGTTTTCCTATCATTTACATACTTAAGATTTACACATAAATTTTTCTCCATTCTTTCAGTGAATGATTCTCAATATAATTTTTTTCTAATTATAATTTGTTTTATTTCTTATTAGTTTACTTATTTCTCTATTTTCGCGTTCTGGGTGCTTTAGTAAATATTATTTTACCACTGAAAGCCATAGGTTTAGCGCAAATATTTTCTGAAATACTTCATGTTTAACATAAATTTAATTGAAACAAAATCATTTAATCGTGATAATAGGGAAGCTTAAACTCAATGTTTATTAATTTGTATATTTCACTCCTTTGTTCCATCAACCACGTTTTGAAATTTGAATGGTATCCCTACCTTTGATGCTTTAATTTAAAGAAGATGCAACTGTTATCACATTTTTTTTATTGTTGCTTAGCTACCTTGACTATTGTTATTCATGCTTTAATTTGAGTAGACGTTTATACTAAAAAAAACTAGTGCATACTTAAGAGGAGTATGAAAGGCCTATCCTTGTAATGTTAAAGTTGCCAATTTCAATTCCCATTTTCTGAAGGACTATTAAAGCTCATGAAATAAAACTTTACAGCTAACAGATGTACATAATCGAAATTTGCTGATTTATTTTCACTACTATACCATGACTCCGAAGCAAATTATAAATTATTTTCAATTGTTTGCTTTTTTTTTTTTTTTTTTTTTTACTTTAATCTATATTTACCTCGCTCTACCCCACTATATCCACATCATCACAATATTATCATGAATAAACGGTAAAAGTTTCAAAGTTATAGCTTATATAAATCATAGAAAAGTGGGAAACTGATACAAAAATAAAAATGTAGTTTTCAATAATTGTAGCCGAAAGATGTTTTTTTACACAAAAACATCTTTTGAGGGAAACACCATCTAAAACCCTCCAACACTGTAAAATAACAAAGGATAATGTCATGGAAACTGACGCTTCTAATTTATGAAATATAGCCTTCTAGAGCAAATAGTTCCTGAGATATAGAATTGAAAATTCATAAGTGCTCGCAAAGTAAATAAATAAAATAATTTGGGTTCTGCAGTGACATAATTAAATATTTAATAAAAACACTAATAATAAAATAATGGAAATCATATCTATATAAACAGAAAACTGCAAATATTAAAATAGTATAAATAACAAAAATGCGATTTTGGCCCCCTCCCTTTCCCTTAATGTAATAGTTGTGTTTTGACAATACAATTTTTCAAAATGGTGTTTACCCTACAATGTAAATGCATTAGTTAGGAGTTCTGAAATATGCTGTAAAGGATGATTAACTTTGTGCATTAAGGGAAAACCATGTTATTATTCACAAAATATGCGTGTTTTATTTCTGACTGAATAAGCCATCGTCAGAGGATTTTTTTTTTTTTTTTTTTTTTTGAAACGCTATAATTTTTTCTCCGTTTTTCTTTTGTAACATCTCACACAATCCCTTAGTATCGCGGCGCACTGATTGAGAACCACGGGTTTAAACACCTTCCGTTTAGTTCGCAGGCAGAACACAGATGTTGAACGTTGTGGTTAGATGCCATTCTGCTCGCTGTATAATTTTATATTACTATTTCGGCTTCCAAAAAAGCCAGCGGTTCCATTTCATAACTGCGCATCCACTCGAGGACTGGGCCTTAATGCCCCTCATTTTGGGGCAATTCACGGAACACGAACATGTGGGACCGCGACATTTTCAAACACACATTTTTTTAACGATTCTCCAAATAATATCGTTCCCAATTTTGGTTCTTATGAACGGATATAAGGGCATATACATTCACAAATGCTTCCATTAATTCGCCCACTTGCATGATGGGGTTTTATCATTATTTTTTTTAGCCTTTATGCTTTCGAAATGTGATCGATTTATGTATACCGTTTTTTTGTTATTGTTGTTTATATAATGGTCCTAACTTCCTCCGTCCCATTCAATTTTAATTAAATCCTATGTTCTGATATCGGCTTTAGCGGATCATCGGACAGAAATGAAGCTGGAGACGTGACATTGCATTCGAGAACGTTCATAACTGAAAATATGAAAAATGAAATATGTGAAGAGCGTGTTTATTGCACCAACCAGGCGCACAATAATATATAATAATGAGAGGTTTGCGTTGTCAACCGAAAAGAATTACCAGCGGTCCATAAATGTTATTACTCCTGCCGCTAGTTTTAAAACTGTTTAAAAGGCTGTGATAAAGTAGAACAAAAATACATTGGATAGAGATTAAGGCGCATTCGATGAAAAGTTTAATGTTTCGATTCAGTGGAAAACTAAATGCACTGAGTTTTCATTTAATTTCTTCAGAACTAAGGGGTTATTTTAAAAAGATGCACTGAAACTATTGCCATAAATAACAATGAAGATCAGATTAAAGAAGTAAGAACCCAGCAGTGGAGAAGAATTAGAATAAAAAACAAAGGATGAATAGTAAAATACAAATGCTTTTATTTATTTTATTAATATTTAACGCCTGATTTTACTACTGAAGCTCTATAGGCGGTGGTCACTGATGAAACGTGAAATATATATATATATATATATATATTTATGAGGACTGAGGAAAACCTCAATCAGGGAGGATGGTCCGGTGGAATTCGAACCCCATACCTCCCGCACACGAGTCCGCGCCTTAAATACTTCGACCACCCGTGGCGGTTTTTTATTATAACTGTATATTGTGACGAACTCGATTCTTTAGCTAACGGGCATCTCGTTCTAAGATATCCAGATATATTTTAGCCCTAACTACCTGAAAATTATTAATTCTCTAATTATTATGCACTCGCTTGTCTGGAGGGGATTTTGTTAAATGAAACGCTTGTTATTCACATTATAACATTTATTACATTTCAGATGGGACAAACAGAAATAAAATTACAGCATACCTGATGTACTTTCTAGTGAGCTGGCTCTATATGGCCAGAGAAATCCTTTCTGCTTAGTGGTTTACCTACCACTGACTCTCTTCTAACGGTTCCCTTAAGTGTGGGGACTTCAAACCACTAATCTGGATAAAATAACTGCTCCCTTCTCGAATTTATCCACACGCTAGTAGCTGTCGTTGCAAAGTAATGAGCCACTTTACCCCAACAATGCTAAGTTAACAAACCTACAACAAACAATTTGCATGTAACATCTACTCCCTTCTTCGTAAAAACAAAATCTCCATTATTGAAATAAGTGAAAAACTGAACAAATAAACCTTATATAAGAAACATACAAAGGCGTAACCTAACTTATTTATTTATGTATACTAAAACTAATAACACCCCCCACTCAAAATTACAGTATATTCCGTTGTATGTCTGCAAGTTGTACGCCTATCTCCACAACACAGCAGGCAGTATAATGATTGTCCATGAGAACACAATATAACTAACTGTACGTTCTTTGCCAACTCTAATGGCTGTACTACACCACTGCATTAAGATGGGTCCTATATGGTAGGTTTTCTACCTAATTGTGGAGACTGCTCTCTGATGAAAGACAGTCAAGCATATCACTGCAGCAAGACATTGCGCCTCAACTGAGACAGTACCGGAACTAGTGTTACAGAAATGGCTTTGGGAAGTGCAGTTGATTCGCAGAAATATTGAGCGAAGAAGGAGTAGAGATGTGTTCTCCATGATTACGCACGATATTAAATGCTACTTTTATGTTATATTTCATATAACATGCATTTCTTACCCTCTAATAAAATATGTGCTTTATTGTACCGTGATATCCATTTGTTTGCATCAAGCTTTACGCTGCAGCGATTCTTCCTGTCGGCAGCAGCGCTCGACATACCAGCCCGCCATGGCTAATAAGTCACAATATTAAGTAAAAACAAAATAAGTACACATTCTCTCTCTCTTTCTCTTATAGACAAAAATGTATATCTTTTCAAAGATAATGTTGAAAATGTTCACAGCACTGCGAGAAAGCGTCTAAACCAATTTTGGTTCATAAATTAATATCCTGATTCTTTATTATGTTTGTTGCAATTCAAATAGTGTTTTCGCATTTTATAGACTCTTTGTAATATCCCACAACTATGCAAGAACCAATGACGTTAATTTTGAAAAACCCTTAAAGTAACCAGGAAGTATAAATCATAATGCAGCAGTATACACTTTGCACTGTATCGCAGAAAGCTATCAATATGAAATTTTATGAGATATTAATAATAATTAACTAAAGATGCTCTGTAAATTGTAATTCTCTAATGCGCATAAAAACTTTAATTTTTTTAAAAAATAAATCTTATTTTACGATAACGTAAAAATTTTACATAAATATCATTTTTTCTCAGGATTGACTGACCAATCCTGTTGAAAATGTGCAAACACATGATGTATGCAAATGTGAAGTGTGGCAATTGGAAGTATTTAAATATCACTATTAGTTGATAAAAATCAGTACCAATAAGAAATGAATATATATATACTTTTTTTAAAAATTGGAAAATTAATTTATTTTCAAGCAACTAGTATAGATATATTATTCTAGTTCCCAGGATAGTATATTGTCGGCAATGAAAGTAAAAATAAAAATAATTCCAATTCCTACAGTAGTCTATAAGAACAATGCATGTTTTTGTCACAGTGTTTTCAGATTTTTAACAAGATTTTATTTTAGTCTAAACATTTTAAAAAATTTTTATTGTTTCAATAAGTTGAAATTTACCGAGAATCTTTGTTTAAGTTTTCTTAATAAAACGCACAAAAATTCACATTGATAGCTTTAAAACTTTCTTAGATACGGTAACATATATACTGTTGCATTTTGCTAGATTTATACTTCCTGGTTACCTTAAAGACATCTCTGGCCAAAGCCATCAATCCGAACTCTATGAACTGTAGCGCCATCTTGCTGGAACAATCATTAATTGTTATTTTTAAAGTAATTAAATATATGCACATCAGATGAGCTAATTCTCTTTAAAATAATGCAGATTATATTTACGAGTAGCACATGCCACGCCAACTTTAGAATGGTTCATTGACTACAACGTGTAACTCTTGTATTTTGAGTTCCCAATTAAATTATTGTTTTATATTAGCTCGGCCAAGTGAACGATTCACACACACTTCGCTCCTGTAAAAGAGGAGGGAATGCCTATATGTCTAAAGTGCTTCATATATGAACTGAAGAGATCTACCAGTTGCAAAAAAGTATCTTCATGGACACTTAAAACTTGCGCTTCTGCAATATAAAGAGAAGCTTCAGAATTTTGTGCGCACTGGGTTGATGTATCTTCAGTAGCGCGCAACAACCCTAGGAGAGCCTTTGTCCTACTGCGGCGACCACTGCTAGAGAACAGTATTGAAGGGTGGCATATGATCATCACATCGCATCTCGTCGACCGCCGTATCGTGCGGCTTACGAGATCGAAGGTCGCCATCTCTCCATCGACCAGCTTCCCAATTGTCCTCAGGAGACTGGGTGGACCCCTCCCAGACCTCTCTAACTCAAAAAAAAAAAAAAATCCTAAGTAGGTACCGAGAATCGAACCCGGACTTCCCGCCCAGAAGTCAGCAACGCTAACTACTAGTGGTCGTATAGCTTACTTTTGTGCGTACTCTGAGAGAGATTTTGATGGGGATCCTTTTTTGACCAGACATGAATTTCAAATTGTCTTCATAGTATATTGATCAATTCTACTGAAATATTGCTCAAACTTTCTATTACGCTAACTAATTAATTAATTATTTTTATAAAGTTTCAATAATTGAAACATATTTGCTACTGACTAAATCTTCAAACAATGATTCAATGACCATATGCATAAACAGAAAATTACTGAGAATCCATTGTTTCCCGTTCGCTTGTAATGATATTGAAGAGTTAGCAATAATATGAGATTAAAAAAGAAAATGAAAGATATGGATAAAATTATATATATAGAGCACCAGGTGTTGAGAAAAGATCGACCATAATGGAAATAACAGGCAGAATCAGCTCAGAAATACCTTGATTTCAATTAACTGTAAGAACTGAAATTATAATAATGGCAAAAATAATTATAAACAGCAAAACCTTCATTCTAAAACCTGGATATTTTTACTTTTCTTCAGCATAATTATTGCCAATTTATGACCCGCTGCCACACTTCTGGAAGTCGTTGCTGCTAAATCTCTCTCTTCAGCATTGATTGGAATCAAATCAACGTAATGCACTCCGAGGGCAGGATGACCTGCAAGTGGGGCATGCTCCACATTATCACTATCCTTGTCAAAAGCCTGACACTCAAAGCGCCACCGTATGTTATGGCAAGATTTCATTATCATAGTCTTATCGGAGACCCAGATGATATTCTCGCTTGATCCTGTCACGTTCTACCTTAATTACTGTTAACTTAGAGGAATATCTAAAAGTTGTTTTTGCATATGCACGTTGCTCATAACGCCTTCTCATCCCCTTCCTAACCTCTCTGCCCATATCCACCACAGAAAACTTCGTCCCCATTGGCTGAAATGAAATAAGAACATTTCTGGAAGAGCGTGACATAGTCTTTCTGGTTTGTTCGTTCCTCTCTCGGTTGTTAACAGGGACAATACTGCGAGATTAGGGGGAGATGAATAGTTTCTAAATTGGTAGGTTCGAAGCCTTTTCTTCTAGCCCTAACCAGTGAGGTTTGCAATTGTATTTTTGCTGTTCTCAATTCTCGTGTAATATTCGTTTTACGTTATGTTGTAATTTTTTATGTAGTTAGAACTTGTAAGGCGAAACCATGTTTTTGAAAGTTTTGTAATTTAAGGATAGCACTGAAAATCTTTAATTTTGCTCAAAGTAAGATTTTTAAAAGCACTTTTACTCTTTAATGTACACATATATTATTTGTGGCATTATTTCAAACGTTTATGTATTGCAAAGCCATTTTCCAGCTTTCGTCATTACATGACCTTCATTTTTCCTGTATCTCCTTGTTTGTCCTGGTGGTGTAGTGGTAACCTTACTTGTCTTCTAAATCCAAGATCGCACCCAGGATTGATGGATTTTTTCGGGCGTAAAAATCCTAAGTATGGCTTCCTTCGGAAGGGAAGTAAAGCCCTGGATCCCGTGTCGTACATTTACGGCACGAAAAGGAACCTCAAGCCTGAAAGAAGAGACCTCTGAGCAAAATTTGTCGTCCGTTTCATGCCCTGAATAGAATGGGACGCTGATGACCTGAGATGTTAAAGAGCGTCTGTAAATGAACCAAATCAACAATCAACCTGTATCTCCATTTTGCATGTGAATTGTATACTTATTTTTTTTTTATAAATTAGAGTATATCTGAATTTATTCTACTCCTATATTGGAAAGTTACTTTCTCCAGCCATGCCCTGGCGATTTTATCTTCCCACACACTTCTTACATCGAAGATTTTCCAGGAACTAACGGAAAGATGTAAAAATGAAGGTCATTAAAATAACTTATGTAGCAAAAAAGGGGGGACAAGTTGTAAAGTAAAACTAGAATAGTATTGGGGTTTACAAACATATGTTGTCTCCGAAACAAATTGCATTTATTTTCGAACGAGTGGAAACCTTGTTTATGCTATAGATATAAGTTTGCAGGAACTTAAAATGTTACCTAGTGTGCCATACCTTTAGTTTGATTCACCCCGTACAAGTGAGGGGCCTCTAGACGAAGGGCATGTATTAATTTACTCATCCACGCAACATATACAAGATTTAGGTCAAAATGACTTACTTGAGTTTGTACGAAGAAACTGACGTATCTGGCTGGAGACTCACTCCGTTATTAAATTACTTACCGAGGAAGAAATAAAGAAAGCCCAAGAATCTCCTTGAAAACTTGGAGATTGTATATACGTTGATACACTTACGTAACATGGAGCGAAGTTTTGGGGTCAAGTAATTTAAATAGAGTTGAAAGTCAATGGAGCAAGACCTCTAAACAGGGCGCCCTTTGGAAGTATCATCACAGGATAAATGTAGTCATGCTAATGGAAGACCGCCACGCGTGGCTGAGGTCGTTAAGTTGCCGGGTCGTGAGCGGGAGATCTGGGGTTCGAATCCCGCCAGGACCGTCCTCCCTGACTGAAGTTTTTTCCAAGTTTTCCTCAGTCCTCATAAATGGCAAATGCCAGGGAGGTATCCTAAACTTAGACGTGGAACATTTCCTTCCTTAATAAAAATTCGTTTCCCAATATATCATTTCATATCATTCAGTAGTAAAAACGGGCATTAAAAATAATGAAAAAATGCCAAAGAAAGACTATCGTTTAAAAGTGCTTACAATCTACAGGCGTTGTACCTACTCTAGCATCTAGAATAATATACTTTCTAAAGTGATTCTCTAGGGACGAATGCTGACATCAGATTAGATAATGTGCAACTGCATGGATAAGTAGTTTTTCTGGCATACATAACGTTTTATTTTTAATGGTTTTACCATGAAACTTTACTTTTACTGGAAAAGCTTGTACTTCCACTTTGAATTCTTATCCGAAATCGTCAAGCGGAAATTTTATGGACAATTGACAGCAAGAGGTTGTTACTTCAACACAATGAGCAAGTCTGAATGTGCCATCATTCCTCGTTTTCACTGTTATGTTTACTAGCCGATATGTTGGGCGGCTATAGCATGTTTTATTGGCCTAAACAGGCCTGGAACTATTGAAAGTACAGACTGGGTGACATCATCCTTCTATCCTGGCCGTTTCTGTTCGTGAAATGAGTTGGTGCTTCAGAGGGAGAAAGCTCACCTCGTGCTTTGACTGTATTTAAGAAAGTGGTTACTTTTTAACGTCAATGATGCCTCCTCTCTGACGTTACCTCTAAATGTTTTAGAGTCGGGGTCCAAATCCATCTTCCCCCAGTGACCCAGAACATTGAAGCGTTTAACGGTATATATTTGAGGTATATTTTAAAACATATTTCCTTTTTGTTACAGTTGACTGAATTTGTATTTTTTTCTCACATTAAATTCACAAGAGATTTTTCCAGTTAACTGTATTGCATTTGTTGTTAACTCATTATTAAAGGTATTGTAGTGTAATGGGGAAAATCTTAAACACTGTTAAAATTATCAATTTCTTTTTGATTTCTTTAAGCATTAAAAAAGAGAGCTATGTTAAGCATTTTTATGCATTTCTTCTTATATTGTTAAAATAAAATGGAAGTTTTCTCCTCTCCCGTTCAGAAGGCAACTAACGTTTCCTAGGTCACATCCTAGTACGCTATCTTGCTGTAGCATTAACGGGAGGATGCTAAATTAAATTGTTAGCAGAGAGCATTTGTATGAGATTTAATGGTGGTAGTTTGCAGTTGTAACATTGCTCATTTGCTATTCTATTAAAATGTAGCAGCATGAAGGAATGTGGTTTTATTAACTTGTGCATGCATCTTATTAACCTCAAGAGAAACCTATGTGGATGTCTCTTTCTCCATGATAATGTTCTTTAAAGGCAGTAACCATGAGAGAATCTGCTGTATGAAGGAATTCACAAATGCATTGAAGTCATGCAAGAAGTATAATGAAGTACCTAAGTGAGTGTATACCAGAAGCTCTTATTTCCATACTTATTTAACACCAAAAGAGAGTCTAGGGGTAGTATTAAAATGCGAGATTGGAGCATTTATTCTCAAAAATATTGACCAAAATTATTTTAAGCACAAGCCTAATACCTGAAAAGACATAGTGACCCCAAAATCATAGTGGGGTTTCAGACTCCTGCAATATCGAACAAGCAAAAGCTCTGCTACTTAGACAACATTTCATAGAGCTTAGAAATTGAAGACAAGACTTAAGATGTGCGAACGGATAATCACGTGTCTTTAACGCAAATTGTTCAGATACATTTGGATGGTTGAGAGAAACTTCAACGCGTGTGTCCCATGAAAATCTATCACATGAAAGCAGTATTCGCCCAAGGGATCGCCAGCTTAAGTAAACTAGTATCTTATTGGGTGCAAATCACTTAAGCATGCCATGTGCTAGTGTCCAGACTCTTGAAACTCCCAAGTAATTCTCTAAGTGTAGAGCTTAAGAAAATCTATTCTTTATTTATATATTTTAAAATATACCTCAAATATACACCGTTAAAAGCTTAACATTTCTGGGTCACTGTGGGAATTGCACCACATTTAGAGATAAAAACTATTCTGTTCAGAAAGTTCTCAAGAATCGTCTGCGTTTTACAATAACATACAACAGTGGTTATAGGCAAATAACCCAAGCGATAAGCAGAACGTTTTGATTTTTAATTAAATATATGGACAATAATCAACATTTCTTACAGAAATTTGTGTTCAGTGATGAGATTACTTCCAAGTATCTTGCCACATTCATCGACATAAGAACAACCGTGTGTTTGCAATGAGAATGATGTGACATCCTAAGTGATGGTTGTGTGTGCTCTCTCAAGTGTGATTGACTAATAACGCAACCGACTATAGCGTCACGTAACTCTGTTGAAATTGTGTGAGTGGAGAAAAGTGTCATTTTTTAACAAAAAGGTGTATTTCAACAGAACAGCTGTATTGTTCGTAAGTTTCTGAACAAGACATCTCCACAGTTGGATAGGAAGTAATGGCCACCACGATCGCCGGCTTTTCTGCCTTTAAACATTTACCTATGAGGTTACAAAATGTTTGCATTATCAGTGATGTTGTGTATTTAAAACAGAAAAACACAAAAGCTTCATCGTCACAGCTACCGTACATAGTCGTGTATGTGGTATCTATTAGGCGTTTATATATATATATATATATATATATATATATATATATATATATATATATATCAATAAATGCAAGTCATATCGAATTGCACGAACATGTAAAAAATTTTAGTTGAACTCTCATTGTGCATGTATTTGAACTGTTCATGTTTATGGTTATAGCAATAAATTGTTTTGAAACTCTACCATCACTTCACGGACACACTGTATATTTGGTTTAAGGTTTCTGGAGGAGAAACCTAACATACAATTTATAGGCTGCTGTGATATTTTCTAGAATTAACTTTATCTTGTGTAGTTTTCTAAAAACAAATGTAAAACTACAATTTAAAAAAAAAATCAACGTGAGTGAAAAATAGAAGCCACAACTTGAAATCCGCTAAATTAGAGTTTTGCAATTGATATAATGAAAATTTCCCAATATTTTCAAATATATATTATTTTTATTTATTTATTTATTTATTTTTGAATCTTAAGACAAAAGTGCCAAAGCTTATGTTGGATATCCCTGAAAGCATGCTGATGTTCTGTAGTGAAAAGTTTTCCAAGGATTTCCAACTTGTGATTTGTGTTGGTGAGGGAACTTTCCCTTGAAGGGTGGGGGAATGTGAAGGTACCACGCGGCGCGCCTTACAGCCATATAGAAAAAAAAAAAAAAAGGAACACACCGATTACTGTTTCCCCTATCTGAAGTGAATCGCCTTGGCACGCGACCCATGTATTGCACTGGGAGACAAGGGCGCAGGGTGAACAGCATTTTCAACCCCCAGCTCACCCCACCAACAAGGCAAAGAATTGCTCGTACCGTTTAGACCGTTATTTGATTTATATTGTATCAGTGACGGATCCTAGCTTCCGTTTAAAAAGCTAACTGGTACTTTAATTTGTGGTCTACAGTAGGGGAAATGTAAGCTAGCCCATATTTGACTTATTTTACGCTAATTTTTCTGTGGTGATTTTCTTTTTTAATTGCAATGAATTTTAAATTATGGTTTTGGCATAATGCAGTTCTCTCTTTACTTTCTGCATCCACTTCTCTTTTTGTTGTTCTTTTCCCATCAACACTGCATTTCCACATCATCTTCTAGCTGTCTCGACAAATTCTTGGGAACTTATAAGAAACGATCTGAAGGTCTCATGGCATTTGTTCATTTTCCAGAACTACTTCTAGCACAAAGTCGGTACTAGTAACTAGCCAGATAAGGTATTTTGTTGGCACTCCTTTCCAGCATATATGACAGGTTTCTATACAGAGCAATTCCTATTATAGAAGTGGCTGTTAGCATTATGTTCACTCTGAAAGCAGGTCTTACGCCGTTACTAGTATTAAATTTGTTTTGAGAGTATAACTGTGTAATCGTTGGTACAATCGTATCCACTGTGCTGTACAGGGGGTACACAAGAAGTATAGCAAGCAAATTGTGTTTTTTGACATTTTTTTGGATACCTAGGGACATTTTTTTCTTAAATCATTGCGTTTTGGCAAAATATCCATGCATACTGTTTCACAGCTACTAGTTAGTAGGTATTTAAAATCGACATACATTATCTTGTAATGCTTTGCTCAGAGGCCACACCTTTCAGGCTTAAGGTCCTTTTATGTGTTGTAAATCTACGACGAATGGCTTTACTCCCCTTCCGAAGGAAGCCATACTTAGGATTTTCACGCTTTATAATAATCCATCGACACTGGTCGGGTTTGAAACCGAGACCTTTGGTATAGAGGCAAGTATGATCATTAGATCATTAGATCACCAGGACCGACAGTTCAAATGGTGCCAAAACACACCCGCTTCTATTTATTTTTCTGAAATTATGCTTTCAGAGATCAAGGGAATATTCTGATATACAATACCTAAAATCGAAATAAATATATATTTAAAAAATAAACAAACTAATGTGCAAAAAATAATTTTTGTATAAATGGAGTTTTTTTATTTTATGAATTGCGGCATATTGTCTAAGATGTGAAGATTCGCAATTATGGAGAGATAGGGGCACGGTAGTTGAACTGGCTAGAGCATCCGTTAGGTAAGCCAAGGGTAAAAAGCAATTAATATTGTACCCACGACCATAGTGGATGCTGGAAGCGCCTCCACAAATTTTATTTCAGTTACAGCAGTAATTTTATACGGTTGAAGATACAGCAGCTGAGCGACTTTATTCGTATTGCCGACAGATATACCAACTTGCCCGGAGTAATCGTTAAATACTTTCGAAGTTTCTAATCGATAGCCTGTTTCACCAACTTTCTACGGTATTAAAACAGGAATTTTTTTTTTTAATCTCAGCTTCTTGTCAAAGAAAACGCCTTGGGTTCGAACTTTATTCACTAATCTGAAAATTGCACTTCCAGATAGAGATATTACTCCTTTATCACGTAATTTTCTATTACAGTAATTGTACGATTTCTTTTGCAAATATCAGTAATAAAAATATATTATTTTATTCTAGCATCTTTTTCACTCTCGACATATTCCATAATACACAAACACACAGTAGAAAGTCCAACCCAAATTTCCCACAGAAATTCTACCGAATCAGTTGGCGTGATAAACACGAATGTGCAATATCAATTGCCTGCGGAACTTAACTCCAGTCTTAGCGGGAATCGCACATCTCCTGAAGGCAAACCCATCTCTACTAATGTACGAGTATAAGCGTCGATTGCGTAGCGGAACGAGGACAGGTATTTGGAGAAATTATTTTTCTTTTGGGTGCCAACAACAAATCAATGTGTATTACTTGTACGAATGTAGGATAATGAAAAAAAATTTTAAAAAGATTGTTCTCGTAAAAACACCGACAATCTTTTTTGTGGAATCTAATAGTATTCCAATTTGACATATAATGTTTTAAAAACCCTTGATCCGTAAACCTATTTCCCAAATAAATCAATTTGCTACATACAAAGCGATTTATGACATGGAGTAGGTGAGGTAAGAAAGTAGAGCGGATATACAGAATATTTTTTTCTTTAATATAGTTATGGATGCGCTGATTTGTGCCTATTTCTGTTTTTCCCCCCTTTTCTTTTTCCAATGTCAAAACATTGGAAAAGCATAATATAATGTTTCCGGCGCAGCATTAGGAAACACCCCAAAAGTTGCATGATTTGTGGAGCTCGGAATAAGCAAAGCACTCTTTAAAATTAGTTCTTGAATTATTTCTCCCTCCGGACACCCATTTGGTTCTCTAGCGCCATTTGTTACAAAATCACACGCATACAGTTTCATGAAATAAAACGCACCATTTAATATCTATAAATTGTATTTTCGTGATTAATTTTTTTTTTCTTTTTGTTAAGTACCTGTTTTTAACCGACTAATGTTCATCTTTCCAAACAGTGATGGGGTTCAGGTACTGCAAAAAAAAAAAAAAAATGCTTTAATATTTCTTTGTCTTTCTTCAGCCACGATTTAAATTGTCAAAAGTCGTTTACTTTCGATGTTATTCTTAAAAGTATTTTTATACGTATTTTAAAATGTGCAATTTTTTTATACTTGTGGTATTTGTACCTCCAGTGGCATGTAGAACAATTTAATTGCTTTATTAATAATGTAATTTTTATTTATTATGAATTTTACATTTTTTCCTTACACTAAATATATATTAGGCAAATTGTTTAAAGTTTTCTCCTCTCTGAATCATTTTCTGTCACATTTCTACTAATGTCTACCACAACTAGAAACGAACCACATCCAAATACAAATTAATTCTAGTATGATCCTGGCATCTCGGTGCTTTAGCTGACGTTTCGCATAGTCTTAGTTGTAGGGAATGACTACTGCCACTAGTGCTTCCCCGACCCCCGTTTGAATAATTTGTTTCAGAATGTCTTAATATCCAGTGACTCATTTAAAAAAAAAAGTTTAGCTTGCTGCTGTGACAGTGTAAACATGGTCGCTTCGCTAGCGGTGTCTACCAAGGAGGAACAAGGAAGGAGCTATGATACAATTTCGCGATCGGAAGGCGTTCAACACAATATTGGGGCAGTGTTCTACCGCTAAGAAGTGGTATGAGTGGATAGAAAACTTTATAGTGAACAGACAATGATACACAAAGAGGGAGCAGGACGCCCATCAACATCCACCACTGACGAAAGGATTCAGCAAGCTGGAGAGACATTATTGAGAACCGGATTATTCATGCGTATCAAATCATCCACGACCAGCTGAGTTTCCATAAGCTATGTGCGAGATGGATGCCAAGAGAGCGCAAATGTGTTGAGATCTGCCAACAATCGTCCATTACAACAATGAAAGCACAGCCTTTTTTAGCAGAATAGTGGCAGGGAAAGAAACGTGGATCCATCACTATGAACCAGAATCCAAACGTCGGAATATGGAGTGGAACATCGGGATCTTTGACGAAGAAAAAAACTCAAGGCTCCATCTTCCGCGAGGAAGGTGATACTAACCTTTTTTGGGACTCAAATGGGCCTATACTGGAAGACTGTAAAAAGGATGTACTATCAACAGTGCAAGATACAAAATTTGCTGCCGAACAACCTGAAGCCAGCAAATCACATCAAACGCTGAAGTCTAATGTGAAAGAAAGTTTTGTTGCATGAATGCAATGCCATATACGCCCAACCAGACCCTTGAAACCATTAATGGAACAGCCTACCTACAATCTAACTCTTACCGCTTCCTATCCCTGGACCGTTCAAAGGTCTTTACGAATGAAAATGTGAGGGAATCGCTGCAAAATGGTTACACGACCAACCAAAACGTTCTTCATGGAGAAAATATGTAAGTTCGCAAGCAAAGTCAAGCAAGTTACGACTCAATTGACAGACGATGGCTGTGTGGGAAGGCTTATTAATGGCGAAGTACATGGTTGTAAATTGTGTTATGGCTCAGCATTTGAAAAATATAGGGAAAAAACCTGATAAGCCCAAAATGTTCGATATTGTTGTCATTCACTAGGTCAGGTAGTATAGTTGTGTGTGGTATAATTGTACAGAATAAAAACCTCATTAATCCGGAGAAAGGTTAATGTTTTAAACCGGTATAAAGAAAATCTGCTAAGTCCTAGGAAAACTAGAGAATATTTTAATGTAAGTCGTATAATAGGTTTAAAAAGGAATGTTTTTGCTATTTCCTGCACATTATTAGTACATTTCTTGCATTTATTTTATAGTCATTGTTATGGTTAACTGCATTGTTGACAATAAGGTATTTAGACCTAGTTTTTTAAAGCAGCTTTGATTGTTTTCCGGTGCGATAAGTGCATAAAATAACCTATTATTATTATTATTATTATTATTATTATTATTATTATTATTTATTTATTTATTTCGTCCTAAACTTTATTGCAAAACATATACATATATATTGGCAACTATTTTTTTTGTATTATTATTGAATAATATTGAGTAAAAAGTTGCCGGGACTATCAAAAGATATCGATTTTTTCTTTGCAAAATTTGCATTTACTCTAATAAACTCAGTATATCACTTTTATGCTTACAGCAGTATCTATGCCGTTTCACAAATTAGGTTTGTTTTTGTTTTATAGCAGAAGGAAAAATGATCAAAGAAAATAAAATATAGCGTGTCTTGAATTTTTAACTTTGCTCGCCTGCAAAATTAGTAAAATATGACACCAGGTTATTCCCCTGTGCTCCTTATGTTTTCAATTGCACTAGGGTTTATCTTATAATTCATATATTCTAAAAGAGTTGCCTTGTCAAATTTGAACATAATTCCAACAAATTTTCCCCAAAACTTAACTTCTAAATCGGCAAGTGATTCTTATCTATGTTATAGAGATTGGAGAAAATGCTCGGAAAATTCTTTTAAAAATACATCAGTAATGATGGGCGATTTCAATTTATTCTCTCTTAAAATAGGCAAGAATTTTTTTTCTCCCCACAATTATCTTTACAATGCCCATACATGTGTCTTACAGCTCTGGCGATGCGTTTGACGTTGAGAAAAAGTCCGTAGCAATTGTGAAAATATTTATACCTACTGGGGGAAGTCTTAAATCTGTAATCACTCACCTGAACAGACTATGACAGCCATGGGAAAAACTTCCAACTTTTTATGACGTCCCAGGTCCACGAAGTTATAAGGCAGAGGCTGTGACCGTTATACCATGATCTCAGTTGGAGGGCAATAATGTATGTATCTTTGGTTCACACATTGATGATGCCTTTGCATTTCATTAGAATGAGGTGAGGGTATCTTTTGGATCTATTTTTATTATTATTTACTTATTTATATACTTAATCTCCAAAAGAAATACAGCTCTATTTTATGTTATGGTGCGTCAGGACTATAGTTTTATACTATGTTACAGAATAGTATAACATTATTTACATATTTTAATTTACAATGTTTCATAAAATGAGCTATAATGTTACAGTGTAGCAATGATTATGGAATGCATCAGCTTCTGGTTGAGTGTGATGTAATTTTATAATGAAGGTCACAATATTCGTCATGGACATTTCAGTAAGGAAAGTTGGTACTGAAAATAAACAAGTTTCATTCAAAAAGTCCTACAACATTTTGAAGTCAGGTCTTTCTTTCTTCCGCATGTGTACAGCATTTTTTTTTAACTTCTAGAAGAGCTCGTTAATTGCGTGTCAAGAGCACTCTGTCTGTATATTCCTCTTTAAAATACTGTAGTACCTGTCACTGTGCCATTTGATGAGAGGAAACATTGTTGAATAGAATAAACCATTTGTAAATAACAGTTTTTACACACTTTTCGCTCTCATAACCGTTTCGTCACTTATTAATTTATATCTACTTAAAACATTTACAATAAAATTCAGGACTAGATGTAGAATGTAATATGGGATGAGAGGGTAAAACGAAAATATGGGAAGTCAACCTAATGGATGGGCGTGTGGTAAACATTAAGGGTTTTTGAACTAAATGTACATTTTTTTTTTTTTTAATTTTCTGTTGGATATGAAATAATTTGCAACCAAATTGAGAGTTATAAAAAAAGTCTTTCGACTATCAAAAGCAATAGTTGAAAAAATAAATGGACATGAAAACTTATACAGTTAATATCTGTGTGGATTTCATTTATAAAATTTTTAAATTAATAGAAACTTGCTGCCTTTGCAATGTTTTTCAATTTCCCTTGCTTCTGTTGAGGGATATTAAAAGTAACGGTATTTTAATTACAGAAGGAGTCAAAGTAATATTAACCATTCATGCGGCCTTTTTATATGTAATGAAAGCATCGCTAATCGAGGATTACGAGCGCCTTTCATTGTTCATAATTTAATCGAAAATTTACTATTTATTTCAGAAATTACATTTTTCTTCATTTTTTCGTCATATTTTAAGATCCTTTGGAACTTATTACATCTATATAGTTTGGCCGGCTGTGCATATGCAAAAGCAATCAGTAAAACCACAATAATGCATTAAATAAAACGTGATATGAAAAGATCAATTTATCATTGGATACATTTAAGAAGGATATAAGTTCTCAAATATGGATTCATAGATATTAATGTATTTTTGGTATAATTTGCATATTTATCTCGATACTCACAGAACATTAGCTCTGTGCCAAATCGTTTTTAATATATTAAAAAGGGGCACGAATACAGAACAGCTCTAAGGAAATATAATTGTAGACTCAGTCGGGGATTGTATCGATTTGGTTTTCATCCTTTAGACTGTAAGAAGGAAGTGATGAATATTTTACTACCTTTTGTATTATTGATTTCCTATTAGCATGTCACTCTTCCTGGAAGATAATCGTATAAGTGACTCGAACAACACATTTCCATTGTAAGAGGAGATACAGGCGTACTTTCTCTTTTCTTCTTTGAAAAGGTTACGTTGAAAAGAATACTTAAGGGAAATTGACCCACATTATTAATGTGAAGTTGTCAATATTGAGTTGGTTTCGGAGCAAGCTTTCTAAGAAGCTTTTCAATACTGTTTTAAAATATTTTGATCATGTATAAAGTTGTCATCATTCACTTTACTTATGCGTCTGCGCTGTATTCTTATTACTACTTTATCTGGAATATGTTTTCTTATTTGATACTTATATATTGTGCCGGTACGACATTCATACACAATCATTTGTATGTCACGTAAGAACGTTCGTAATTTTGCATAGTTCCATCATGCTAGACTGAGCTTATTGGCTAAAGCATGTTGAGGTTTGTCAGCCGATAACGGTGAACGAGATTGAGGCAGGGGCTGGTGTTGATAGAGAGTAGCAGAGGGGAATTCGTGGAGAGACTCGAGAAGACCGACGGAGAGAGTACCCTGCTTCTGAGCTTTACAGCAAGCAGCAATACTGGATTGTTCCTGGGTGGGCTTATTTTGAACATTTGATTGGAAATTTAGAATATCTCAGGCGTAAATCGATTCAAGGTTTTAGTGTTATTCTAATGTATTTTCTATTGTTACATTTGAATTCTGGGCTTGTAAAAATTTAATTAAATGTCAGAACTTTGCTAATGTTCTTCAGTTTATTGTAAGCCTGTTATCTTGATAAATATCTCTGATCTGAATCAACATTGAGTAATTTTGATGTCCAGTGAGTCAGAGTGTGAGATTTCTTCAAGATAGCTTATTGTAATATTTTTAAGCCTTATTGATAATGAAGTTTAATAAATGTTAGATTAATAATTTATATAATTATTTTATTGTGTTTTTTTCTTTCCTTCAATAACCAATTTTTCACGCGTGTTCTGGGAGCTTGAATTATTTCCGATGTTAGCAGGTTTCCAGGCACTTAATATATACGTGTACATAATGTAAAGTTACCATCTGATAGAATCTTAACGAGCATGGTTAAATAGTTGAATATATGCTTACAGAGCACTACCCGAGAGCAATGGCCCAAGAAGTGGCAACAACATCAAACATTATGCTACCACGTAACTAATATATAACAAGCCGTAGTTAATTTTAGCTTGCTATTTATAAAACTGGGCGACACACACGTAATGTCAGTTGCACTTAAACATCATGTAGGAGCATTCCCTCGGAAACTCTTCAATCATATGGAAGCATAGTTCGAGAAAGTTTGGTATTATTGCTGATTTAAAGTTTGTTAGTTTATCTAAATTTTTGTCGGAAATTGCAATTAATCGAATAGTCTAATAGTCATATAAATGTAAGTATATTTTGATTTGTTTTAGTATTGGTTCTTACTTCTTGACTATTTTATGCAATCTTTTGTCAAGATTGATTTCTTCATTTATAATAACTAGCTCAAACCTTGCATGAGATTGCCTTTTATATATATATATATATATATATATATATAAAGAATTATACAAAATTTAATAACATTCCTTTGCAGATCCTCAAAATTTTAATGGTCTTTGTTGAATGCAGTTTACCTGTTCCATGTAAATTAAAGTATTGTGAAATTAAAGTTTTAAACAAGTATTAGATTATTATTTTCAGAGTTTCTACCAGCCTTCATGACTGCTTCTGATAATGGAAAATGCCTCTCACGAAGTTGTTTCTTGAATTTAGGGAAAATGACACACAATACTAAATCTGGACTATAGGGAGGGTAAGGGACAAACTTCACATTGATTGTTCATTCAGTAACAAAATTTACAATCTGTGGCCGTGCATTATCGCGGTGCAGCATCCAGCTTGTTTCACGAAAATGTGGCCTTTTGCTTGTGATATGGCCTTTTCAGGACATCCCTGGAATGTTATCCAGTAAAGTTGGGTGTGCACGTACGACATGCTGAGATGACCATAATCTTCCCATTCACTTTATTTTTTTTATTTTTATTTATTTATTTATTTGCTGTGTGCCCTCAGAATCGAAATAAAGTAGCCAATTCATCATTATTGCTTATCTTTGAAACAAACTCCGCATAATCCTGTAACATCATTTTCAACTGCATGTAAATCAGCACTCAAATGTCCTTTTGTCCGGGAATTAGCAGTCTTGGAACCCACCATGTACAAACAGGTCTCATATGTAACTTTTCTGTTACCAGTGAAATGCTCAGAATATCTTAAATTGTTTTTAATGTTATTCTATCATCATTTCTCACAATGACAGCAGCGGTGTTAATTTTTTCTTCTGTTAGAGCATATTGTTTCTTGCATTTTGCTGGTAACTGTAGACAGAACTGAATATGTCTCAACGTACACACCTCTCATGGGCGGGAACCGAAAGTGACAACAATGGAACCTAGCATCACCTGTACATTACGCTGACAAAATGTTATGAAGCTAAATTTAAATGCAAAGTGCCATGCCTGTAAAAAAAGGGGTAATAATTATTTTTTGCAATAAGAGAATTAGGATTTTTAAAGAGAGTTCCTATGATTTGCATTAAACGTTGTTCTCAATATTTTCTTTTGCATAATAAACCTTCTCCAAAGTATAATACCATATCTTAATAAAGAATAAACATAAGCAAAAAAATATTCATTTGTGTATTTACGTTGCTTTGCAGTTGTTTGAAGTGCAGCAGACAATGTTATGTTTATTTAGTAAATATTCATAACTGCACCCCCCTTACAGTGATACTGCAATAATTACTATAACTTATCCAACAGCCAAAAGAAATAATAAAATCACGTGTAAGTAACCGGGGGTGTACTGGCAAAGGGCTCGCAAGAAAAAGAGTGCAAGAGGGAGGCTGGTGTGCCCAGCAGAGAGATAGAGAACAGGGGGGGGGGATGGTTACTTTACAATAATATTTAGCCAACAATTGGGAATATCACTATTATCACACAGTGGATATTAACTTACTTGCTTCTGCTTCAACCAGCGTATGTGCATTGTCTCGATTTCCGTTGTATTTTTACATTTAATTCAGAACCTGATGTAACGGTTGAATTTTCACCGCCATCTTTAGTGTTTTATCTGTACTCTTTCTCAATAAATATACAAACGCATTAACGAACCTGATCCTGTCTATGCGTCAGAATTCAGACGTTTCATTACATCTAACAGATTAACGCTTTACAGAAAAAAATATGCCTTCCTCTGTAGTCTAGTGGTAGGGCTTGTAGACTGTTAATCCAGAGTTTCTGTGTTGCATTTCCGGTCAGGCCAAGCTCTCTGAATAAGTTCCCCCCCACAAATTTACTTTGAGAACGTGAATGTCAGATTGCTTTAAGACGCCAAAGGCTACGAGCTCATTTCAGCCATCATTAATTCATTTCATTCATTCATACAGACTGCATTTAGACACTCATAGGTTTAAAGATCTCCCCGGTGCACCACATTCTATCACCTTCGCCGTCCTTCCACTGGGACAGCGTAGCGGTGCCTTATGTGCGCCCCGGTCTTAGAAGTTCACTACAAAACCACCATGCTAGGGAGGAATTTTTGCAAGTTCATGAGAGCAATGGGCTGGCATTCGATAAACTATTTTAAATTACTATACTGAAAGAAATCAATACAAGTATTAACAACGGCAATAAAACACTACACTACATCCTGACAACTGAATGACATCTGTCATCTACGCGTGTTCAAACCTAACAGTAGTTGTCAACATTAATTATACGGGTAGAGAGTCTTTCACAATCAGTGCAAATGGGTTAAATTGTTCCCTACATTTTCAATCAATCACTTTAACAGAGTGTAGAATAGGAAATATTTAAATTAGAAAAGTTGATTTTTACTCGTGAGGTATATTAACAAAGGGCTCGGAGCTAATATAAATATTTAACAAAGGGCTCGCGCGAGCCCCTGTGAATCCCCTCCAGCACTTCCAGTAAGTAATCCAATAAACAGTATAATGAAAAACTGCGCAAACGGGTTGTAATAACACAGTAATTACGAAATGCCTGCGCCTGTCGAATTCACTGTCTAATGTGTATATATATATACATATATATGCATTTTATATATGTATATATGTATATATACATACATATATATGCATTTTATATATGTATATATAAGGGTTGAATGAGTAATATTTCATTTCATTTCCATTTTTAAACGTTTCATTGTTTGCGAATGTTGCTTAATGTATAAAACGAAGAAAGCGAAACAGGAGGAAGCATCTGTTAACGTTAATTACATTTGTTTTGTTTTAAGATACTTTAAATGTGGTATAATACAACGACCGATAATTGATGAAAATAAAATGCGACATGTTCTTGTTGCATATGACTTTTATATAAATTCCTGAACATACATTTATTACGTAGCAAATGTTTCTTCGGTCTCCTCAATATTCTCTCTCACAGGTCCTCTAGACGTGGCTTAAGGGAGCGATAGTCATTTCAGATTTACACAAGCACTTTAATAATCGTTTGAATTGTAAGGATATTTAATAGGGGGGAGGAAGAAGTAAATGGATGGAGTTTTAATTAATTAGCATATTAATAGTATTTGTAGAAGCATTGGAGTTCTTCTTCTTCTCTCCCGCCGCAGTCTCGATGCGTCGCGATGCCACGGCTATCGTCGGTAGATTTGCTGGGGATTTTGTTACCTTTTCAGGTCAGTGGTGGCGGGGGGATGGTCGGGAACTATGGAATATATAAGCGAAGTTCAAGACGGAGATGACACTATTTATTTCCTTTTGTCACTGGTTTAATGCAAAGGATCGCCTTTTTAATTTCTTTTGAGCGGTATTTATTTATTGCTTCTCCTAACCGAACTAATTGTCAATCGTAACATTCCCCTTCTTTCGCTTTCTACAGTTCAAAATAACTTTATGCTAAACAGTTAAAATTCATTCTCTCTGATCACAATCATCTACTCTCCAAGATCGCTCGATTCTTACTTAATTACTGGCTTAACTCTCTCTCTTCACCCTGATGATTCCATGCTCACTGCTCACTGCTTCCCTCTCTCAAAAATCCTATATTTTATTAAAAATCTACTCCTCCTACTATTTTGACAATTATTCCACTTAATTTTTCCCTATTCGCCGAGGGGCATGCATATGTATTCTCAGATTCCTGATTGAACCTTCCATAGGACTCTGATTTACATTTTTCTCCCTTTGGTTCCCACAAGTCTAGATATCTGGCTTAATGCACTCTTATAATTTCACACTATTGTCTATCTGTCCCCTATGGTTGCCTTTTGGAGGCTAACTAAAGCTGAAATTTACCAGAAGCTCAAGAGAGGCGAACCTTTTTCGGAACAAAAAGAAAGAAGCTTTTAACGAAGGAAACATACAAAAAGCATGACTGGGCATCTATTCATTGTCCAGTATACAAAACACATTCACCCTCTTTATGAGTATAATGTCTGGCATCTATTTTAAAAGGTCTGTCGTCACACTTTCTTTTCTATTACCCAAAAAATACACAAAAATATACAATACATAAATAACTTCTACTAACATTAATATACTTAAATTGTACACACTAACCGTAATACTAATTATAATATCTGTAATTGAATGTAAATTATTTCTAATATTTTAATTAGGAACGTCGTCTCATTAATATTGCTTCAAGCTGTAACGCCAAATTAGCCCTAAAGTTCTACATATATTTTATATAATTCGCCACATTTACATGGGGTAGTACTTATTTATTTCTTAACATTCCTTACCTTTTGAATCATTTGTTTTATATATACAAAAGTAAAAAATTTCCAATGGATAATATAAATTGTAAAATATGTTGATTTATATCATTTTATTCATATTAATATTTTTTCACTGATTGACTACAAAAAACTTATACCAATATTACAATTCATTTAAAATATTCAGTATAAAATAAATGGGTGCATTAGGCTTCCACGCCGGCGTCACAGGTATCCTAAGCTTCCGGACAAGGCCGCTTCTCCCAACAAGTTGTGAGTGGTGTTGACGACCCAAAGGAAAAAGGAAGCTTTCAACATGTTGGGCGAAACGTGGGCTTTAAATCCCGACAAGACACGATTTTCTCCTGAAACTCGGTATACCAAAGATCATTTACAGAAATGATATTGTGTTGCCATAAACTGAGACAACTTTCCTGCTTTTTGCTTCTTATTTATAAGAATAATTGATTATTCAATACTTTTGAATGCAAATCAAATGTTATAATTAACTATATCCCTAAAAAGTGCTGAGGGAAGAAGGTTAGATTAACTCCTATGAATATAATTAAAAATTGACTTTTAAGTCAATTGAAATTTATTGTGAATGCTGAAAATTTCTACGAAAATTCTCCGGTACTAGTAAACCAACGGCTATTAAAGTGTGGACGTAGGGATAAACCCAAAACTACACGTTACAATATTAATTCTGCATTATTAGCTGCGTAAAAGGGAAAATAATAATGAGGAGGTTAAGGAAGCTGTAAAATGATTAAGCTAAATAACGCCATATACACTTTTGCCGCCAATAAGCTAATGATGAAATAAGTAGAAGTCCTGCATCTTTTGATATTGAAAAATTATTTCTGCCGTTGGCTATTATGAGACTCGCTTCTAAAAACGATAAAAGAATTTACTTTATTTTGTGAATTAAGCAAAAAATTACATAAAGCTATACATTCTCCCGATTTTGAAACGTCCCCTATAGAGAGAAGTTAGCCGATGTGCATAAGTTTTAAAAACGTTAAAGAAACAGATGAATATGTTAAAATATTATTAGCCAGAGCTGTAACGCCAAAGTGGAGCTAAAGGTCTACATATATTTTATATTATTCGCCACACTTATACGATAGTGCCATTACCTCTTGACTTTATTGTTTTATTTTTAAATAAATAAGTTTAAATAAATTTAATTAATATTGCATTAATATTCAATATGTTAATACAAATTGAAATTTATTTGTATACGATCTATTTTGGTAGCTTAATATTATCATCATTATCATTTTTACTTTACGGATTAGGCAAATTACCTGTTTCGTTAACACAGGTCACTCCATCTTCTCTCTGGGTGTCTCTCTCTGTTCTCGGCCAAAAGTTATTTATGAAGAAATAATCCTTAATTATATATATTAGAAAAGAGATGGTGTTAATTTGTTTAGCCGTTCCTGATAACATTTGTATGCAAGCTTATCCTAATTGAGTTATATTTCATTTATGTTGCTATGCTGCTGTTTGAAGAAAAGATTAAAGTGCTTTTTCCATTATTACCTTGTTTGTATGCATTTACCATAATTATAAACCTGTACCAATTTAAGTGGTAAGATGCTTTTATTGGGCAGCTTATTTAATGCAAGCGATGTAACACCTCTTACTGTATTGCTGCATGGTTTAATGAAAATAAAAAATATAAAAATTATAATTACGAAGTTTCAATTAATCAGTTACAGATGTCGCTAGAAGACGAAGAAGAATTTGTTAATAAATTAACGGCATTAAAATATTTGTTTTGTAAGATTTAAGTAATGCTGCAAAATTGATTTTTTACAAACTCAAAGTAGAGTGAATATTATGTTAAAATCGAGTTTTTGGAAACTCGATACTACAAGCAGCATGGAGTTAGAGAAAGACACAGATAAGTTACCTATATATTGTATGTGCATAAATTGTTATACTGTGTTTTTGTTGTGTTCTACATGATTTGTCAACACGTAGCCTTATGGTTGATAGCCCAACAGGCAAACTATCTTGAAGGTGCATTAGTCTGTTCCTCTGTTTAGATTTGATCATAATCATTATGGAAAATTCACACAAATGTGGCGTGGAAAATGAAAAACAATTATTATAGCGTTTTTCAACCATTTATCCGGAGGTCCTGGGTTCGAATCCTGGCCAGGTCAAGCTGTCTGGTTAAGTTTTTTTTTTCCTTGTCGGGAGAAGGTGAATACCAGATAACTTTAAAGCGGCAAGGACTCCGATTTCCTTGCGTCATCGATTATATATACAGATGATAAGATCAACACAGCAAACAATTTATTTTTGGGTGATCTTCATGCACTAACATCATACTTAAATTTTAATGATCTGTACCGAAGTGTTTAGTAGTTGCGAATTCAAAGTAGCATCACATGACAGGTCTAATTTTTTTTTTTTTTTCGTTGACTTGCCAGTGGCATCTAACCAAATGCACCAAAAGGGAAAATTAACTATTCTAACTTTGAATTGGGCAAGGTAGAGAAGTACGTTTGTAACGCATTTTGGTGTTCTTATTAACTTCTTCAGGCGTTCTTTGATATTTGAGTTTGGGAGGGTACTTATACTTAGATGACGGCTGTCCGTTTGTGCATATGCCCCCATTAACATTATTGGGAAAGGGATGAGGTGGGAGACACCGGTCGGCCAGGTTCCACAAGCAGTAGGTGGGCGAACGTAGACTAGGACCTCTTTACAGATTTCTCGACGACGATGGAGCATTCGCTTTAGAAATTCGAACCTCTGAGCAGGTCCGTTTCTACACCAGAAACCTATGTAAAACGCAAGTCACCAGCCCATCTTACCCTGGCACTTCGATCCTGCAACTGTATCAGAACCAGAGGAATGAAATGAGATGAATTGGGAGAGCGGAAAATTCGTGAAAAGTAAAGATCCATTTAGCATTCGCCCAAGTGTCCTGAAGAACGCCCCTTCCCCCAAAAACATCAGGATTGCCGGCCCCCAGGGATTTGAAGCCACGACCTCCCGCCTGAGCCACCCCGGTAGTTTGTTTTTGGGTTCGCCTTAGTGGGAAAAGTAATGGCTCTTACGTTACCACTGGTTCCCAAATTTTGAGCTTAAATATGATAACATGTCGGAATTAAAAACTAACGCAGTACAGTGCGAAAAATAAATTTTAAACCAGGTTAAATTCTCTCATTATAAATAACTATTTTAAATTCGTTATTATTTTATTTATTCCGGTTTATTTCGGGCATTATTTGCTATAAACCATAACATTTCTAATAAACTTTTTTTCGGTAGCTTATAAAACAGGCAAAAGAATGCAATTACATATATCGTGGTTTTCTCCATATGCAGATTTCACTAGATAAGAAAAACAGTGTTTATCGAACATAGTACTTAAAACATAGAAACAGAGTACATTTAACAGAAAATGGTTTACAAAGTTCGTGTTGACAATGGTTTAAATTACACAGAATGAACAGGAGAGAACATTTTAAAAATTATGATAAACGTTTTAAAATAAGACGTATCTCAAAGACCAGACTTTGCTTATCGCTGATTGCAAAGGCTCTGCACGGGATTCGAACGTCAATCAGCCAGTTTTCCCCTTCACCACATTAAGGCCAGGAAGCAATCTACTTGGCTAGATTGTCGCAGTTTCGGGACCAGCCGTGGAAGGCGATGCACATAGAAGATAATGGCCTCGCAGGCGCCAGTGGCCTTTTCTTTCAGGAGATGTGCCGTTCCCCTCTCTTGCTTTAAATTTTGTATTACGTAGCAGTAACCCTGGGAATTGGCTTCAGAGACAACCGAAAACTTTCCACCAAAGTCTACGTTCCTTAATCTCACTGGCTTGTTTTTTCTTACGAACTCGTAGATTCAAATATGAAATTTAGACCAAGCACAGAACCCCCATGCATTGTTGTCAGCTGGTAACTAGCAAGCAATACTGGAAAATGTTGGCTATGCATTATAATAACAAAAACAAAATCAAAACTCTAATTGTATGAAGCGTTTTTAAACTGCTGTTTGTTACGGAATAGCGGCATCTGCTGGAGTTCATAGACATATTTAATGGTGGGTTTCACAATTTACTTTAGTTGTGTAGTGATCTTCCTGTGCACCTATTGCATTTCATGTCATTAGAATTTGGCAGTAGCGCAATAAATACTTAATGGCAGAGAAATCAGAAGAAAAGTCCAAAACATAAGGAGGCTTTTCGATAAGTCCATGCAAACTGAAAAGGTGCTAGCAGTAGATTGTTGACAACGTTACCTTGACAACGTGTTGAGGGATGATAAACATGGTTATAAACAGTAACGAAACTTTATTTGTGATTGAGGGAAAATTTCCTGCTTAAATTTTCAAACAAGCATTCAAAAGGTAGAAACCCCGATTTCATTTACTTATAAAGCGTTTCTGTTTGAACATCTACATCTACAGAAACTAAGGCGAGGTTGGACAAACATTATGGCGAATCGCACTTGCTTAGAGTGGTTTAAGGATGAACAGAGGTAGATGATCAGGCTGTAATCTGCTAGCAGGCAAGAAAGGGGAGGGGAGATTAGATACATTTCTGATGAATGTCAAGACAGGCAAGTCCTGAAAAAGCTGATAGCGAGGGAGGGGGGGGGGACAAATTCAGTGAATCGAGCTGCATGTGACATTCCTAACTTGATGTTACCAACCGACGGCTTGCTGCGGCTGAAATCCCTAACGGTAGCGAAGAAAGCCGATTGATTACTATTTTATTAGTAGGGATTACTTTAGGTAGCTAGTTTCCACATCGGAGATAGAGCCTTGCTAGCCAAGATGGTTAGAACGTGGTGTTCATATCCTGTACTCTCCACATTTGAACCCTTCGAACTACTTCCTGTTCCCCAACATGAAGAAATGGCTAGCAAGTAAGATACTCGGCCAAACGAAGAGTTAGTTGCAGAAACATATGCGCAATTTGGAGAGCTGAACACATCCCATTTAATGGATGGGATAAACAAAGTATATGAGGGTAAGTAATTAAATAAGTTACATTGATGTGTGGTAATATATATTTGCACAACCTGAAGTTATAGCCAATAGATAGTAGCATTAGTCCGTTAGCAATTGATGGCATTCGACACGAGGCAATCGATGTTTACAATAGCGAAACTGCAGTTGCAAGATGGCGGCGCCTCTGAAAGATTGTACAGCCCTCGAGCAGCCCTTTGTTGGGCAATTTATGTGTAAAAATAATGGAATTAAAGAATATTCACAAAGAAATGTTTCCTCTGTACGGTGAGATGTTTCTGTCGCGTCAAGCCTATGTACGAAGTTCTCTGAAGGACGAATACGCATCGGCAGACTAACGGAGATTATCCATTGGCGAATTTGCAATGAATTGAAAACAATCGGAGCAGACAGAAGGTAACGCCATAGCCACTGCTATGGCATGGCCTACTTCATGAGTTTTAGGATGGATGCTGCACACGCTGACCTCACAATACAAAATGCAAAAAATGGGTCTGGCAATACAGCACCTCAATCTGTACCACTATTAAGGCCATGATATGCTAACCCGCATTCTCACAGGCGATGAGTCAGGTTCACCATTATCAGCCCGAGACAAAACGTGCAGTGCAGTGGAAACAGCGTCGCCTGCGAAAAAAAAGTTTAAAGTGACACCATCCGCCGGGAAAATGATGCTTACAGTCTTCTGGGATCACGAAGGCATACTGTTCACCTCATTCCGGCATTAAGGACAAGCCGTAAATGCCGACTGCTACTGTAACATCCTCGGGAAATCTCAACGGAAGCGACCAGGATCTTTCATCAAAGGCGTGTTGCTCTTACATGATAACGCGCGTCCTCATACTATCAATAAGACAAATGAAATGCTGGGGAATTTCAAGTGGGGAATTCTCGAGTATCCTCGTATAGCCCCGACGTAGCTCCAAGCGACTTGCATTTATTCCGCCCTCTCAAACAGAATCTTTCGGGTGAACTGTTTTCCGAAGATGAAGCTGCACAAAGGAAGTCACCGCCTGGTTCCGACAGCAGTCCAAAGAATTTTATGAAGCTGAATTTCAGGGACTTGTGAAAGTGCTTCAAAGTAGAAAGAGGTTATGTTGAGGGGAAAACAGCAATCTTAACTGTGTAAGTTTTATATCCATTTGCAACTTACTTGATGACTTGGAATAATGTATAGATTTGAAATAAATTTGCGTTGAAAATAAAACTATTATTTTTCAAAAAATGTATGTCTTCTTTATTCTTGCACAAACTTATATAACAGCTTGCGTATTTGTTGGCCCCAAAATACAACTCGGTACTACATCCTTTGAAACGAAGCAAAATACGCTGTTTTTTTGTGTGGAGTTTTTTATATTTTTACTACTTTGGCACCGTAGACGATTTCCCCTGACGATAACATAGGTGAAATGATACATTTTGAAAAGAATTTTGTAAAGAAAGTGTTCCAGGCTTAAGGTTAGGGCATGTCCCTTACATTTGCCAATGATGACAGAAGAAATATCGAAAAAAATTGACAAGGAGGATAGTCCTGGTTGGAGTAGAACCGCAGGTCTCCTGCGAGTTATCGAGCTCGATTTTGTAAATGTTGGAGGTAAGAGATATGGACTCATTAAACCTAACACTTCTTTGTTTAAGATACTTTTCTTTCCTTCTCTCCCCTTTGTTCTGCGGAATAGTTTGTCAAACAAAAGTTAACTATTAGAAACATTTTTTGTAGTTTGGTTAACTATTGTCTCTTGCACTAGAGACATTCACAACTAATTTATTATAAATATAATTCTTCGTTCAGCTGTTTATATATTGTAGTAATCTACTTTCTGGGCAATTTGAGGCTCGCCTGCTTATTCAAACCAACTTTATGCATTACGCTTCTGGGTGTGTGCAAAATACGCCACTGAACTAGCTTCAAGACAATAATTGCACATTAATTCTGAGTAGGTTTAAAAATTTGTTGCCTAGCTTTATGAGATAAGAGACGGAAATCAGTTTTGATATATTTCAATTAATATTATCATGTCGATAACAGGACTTTCCTTTTTAAATTTGCCAATGTGAATTACTGCCCTTAAAGCGCATTTAATTAATAAAAACACAAACTTTTGGATGTTAAGGCGGAAGTTTGAAAAGCCTCAAACCAGATATGCCCACTTTGATATTTAAAATTGCATCTTTAAATGATGATGTTGAAATTTAAAAGATAATTAAACTGTTTTAATTTTTTTTTCTATAAAAATCTGACAACCTTGATTGTTTTTATTTTTGTTTGAATTTGGACAGAATAATGGTACACAAACTATTGAGCATAAGTGTATATTTTTTTTAAATTTTTTTTCCCCCTGAATTATGTATACCGTACAAGAAAGTTAGGATGTAGGTGGATTAGTCCGTAACCACCAATATAAAAGGCCTACCAGTTAGATGATGATGCCATGTCTAAGTTGCACACAGACGTCCTACAAGCGCGTTAGCGCGGTGATTGCAAAGAGACCCATTGGGTTTATAACCGCGACAGTTTGTAATTGAAAATGCCGAATAAGTTTTGTGTATATGAATGCACTAGTAATTACGCTGGAATGATATGTATAAATGTTTAATTTTCACAAAGAAGAAAGTAAGCCCATGTTTAAGTTTTAAGAAAGTTTTATGAACATTGTATTTTCAGATAGCTAATTTATTGAATAATTATTATTTAATGTGATTAAAACGAATGCCTGATGCAATCAGCTATGAGTTCTGCATTTTTCTTATCAACATAGCCATAGATATAACAATTTAAGTTTTATACCTATATCCAAAGGTCCACTGTGATTGTAATAAATCTGCAGTTTCCTAAGCATCTGTATCTCTTAATGGGTGATAGTCTACTCTTTAATAAATTATTGCATTATAATATACATGGTACATAACTCTATAAACATATGTTTGGGGGTTAAGTTGACTGTTATATGTATAAAAATAAATTAGCCCCCATTCAAAGATTACCATATAATTATTTATCTTATTAAATGAAAAAGTAAACCTAATCTCTACTAAATATATAAAAACATAGGCTGTACCTCAATGTATGTTTAACTTTTCATGAAATATAATAATATTATAATATATTACCACATAATATATTAAAATACATGTGCTACATGATTCTGCAAACTTATATTTTTAGGTTATGTTGACTGTTATATTTATAAATATAAATAAATAAAGTGGCCTATATTTAAAAATATCTTAAATAGCTTATTTATCTTATTAACTGAATGAAGTAAACCTAACCGTACTAAATTACACAAAATAGGCTATACTGCATCTGTGTCTCGGTGTATGATAGGATTCTCTTTAATAAATTATATTACAATATAAATACTACATGATTCTATAATCTTATGTTTGTAGGTTATGTTCATTGTTACATTTATAAAATTAAATAAATGAAGTAGCCCATATTTCAAGATTAATGTATAAGTATGATATTTATCATAATAACTGAACGAACTACACCTAAACTCTACTAAAAGCATTAAAACATAGGCTATTAATGCTGTTATTACTTCTAGAATGACAAAAAGCATTTCAGAGAAAGAGATATAATGACAACATCCTTGTGCATTGATTGAAAAACTGGCAATACTATAATTGTACCTTTGAATCTATACCACATACATGAAGATGCTGTCCGAGAACTACTAGCTAATTGCCCATCATATCTTTCTGTTCACTCTTCCAAAAGAGAAGCCCCAAAAGAAAGATGGGAAAAATTGGAGGCACAGAGTGTTAAAAGTGCTATGTTATAAAGTGAAAAAAGTTTAGATGAGTATAATAGGAAGCACAGTTTGCAAAATTATGTGATGTGATTTAATTGAAGTGTGTCTGTGGGAGAGGAAACCTGTGTTATTTATACATTTAGATTAAGAACAAGCTGTTCACAATGTTGTATATTTAATTGTTTTCAAAAATCTGAATATTAGGGTATTTTTAATTGAAAAATTTAGAAATTTAGAAATCCTGATAATTACATCTAATGAGAATGACTTTGATTATGCCAATATTATCTTAGATATGTTGGATAAAGCTGAATATGAAGAAAATAAAACAAAACTGAATACCAACTTCATTAAATTACAGATATGATGAAACCAAACAATGAACGTAATATATTTGATTTTGAAACAACAATTTTCTTCTCTGTATTATATTTGATTTCTAGGCATGCATACACATTTTTAAGGAACAGAAGCTATTTTATTTTACCTCATTCAAATACTATAAAGAATTTAAAACATCTGCTTTGAATGTAATTCCAGAAAATTCAGATTTTCTTATATATGTAATAGGTAAGAAAGACTTACTTATTTCTTGTGATGTAATTATAAATTTAATACTTGATAAAATATATGTTAAGCTTTATTTGGACTATAAAGGTGACAATATAGGCTAGGCTATATAGACAATATAGCCCTAATACTGCAAATAGCACACATATTTATGATACAGAACATAATATCTTTCAAAGGATCTGTGCACATTTTCCAATCAATAAAATTGATTCTATTTTATTGTATTTAAAGTGTTATTGGGATTAGCGGACATGGGATTTAAGATTATAAGCATAATTGCAGATAACAACAAAATTAATACAAAAACAGTTACTAATTTTGCAAGTCCCCCACAAGTAAGCATTGTTTATCAAAATCCCAGAGAAAAATCATATTCATTATTTTTCTTACATGACTCTGTGCTCATTTTAAAATGCATGAGAGACAGTTAGCTCAATTTAAAGATGAAGGTTTAACTTTTTGTTAAACTATTCTTAATTAGCTAATGAGTCAATTTAATAATTTTATGCCCCACTTACCCATTGAATTAAACAGCGATGGTATTCAATGGTAAGTAAAACATATGAGTATTAAATTGATTTAGCACTAGCTAATTAAGAATATACTAATTGCTTCACTCTATTAGTTCCAACACAAAATTAATTTCAAAACTTAATTTTGTTATCCTGATTTTGATGATCCCACTATTGTTCTGCTTGCATTTTTTGTTGCACTTAGGGCATTATTTGGCATTGAGAGAGATAAATTTGTATGTTTGGTTATGATTTATCAGTAAAAGCTCTGTGTCCTGCTTCAATTGACAATCAAAATGTAAAACTAGTAATACAAATTTTTAGTGAATATAATATAAACAGCTTACTAGTGGTCCAAGACCACTCTATCATTAATTATCAGGACATTGCTAAGTTTATAAACATCATTAGCAGTTGGTGGTCTATCATGAATGTGAAGACACCAGTTAAAGGGTGTTGGCCTAATGCAGAAACCTCTGATTAAAGATCCAAGTTATATTAGCTATGAATTCTTACAGAACTTTCTTATTTGGCTTGACAAATGGCATCTTTTGCTATAAATGGGAATCTGACTAAGGTGCTAACAACATATAGTATTCTGGAACTAACACATTATTTTGTTAATGAACTCAGAATGTCCTACATTTTACTTGGAATTTTTCAGACACTTTGGAAGCAGATTTGGTTTGTATCGACAGCTGGCAGGCTCACTATATTGTGTTTCCCTAAGGCTGGAGGCTGGAAAAAAAACTTAGATTACAAAGTACTTTATCACTAACTCTTACTTCTGGCTCACTGTGTGAAAAGATCACAACTGAAAACATTTCAGAGGAAGAGACTGTACCAAATTTTTCCAAAGAAGCAACTTTAACAGTCAAATTGATATAAATATTACTACAGATAATATTGATACAGTGTTTTCTGATTTGCCTGTATTTACTTCATTACTGGGTACTGTTGTGATTACTTTTTTTAAAAAGAATCCAGTTTCCAAATTTTAGAGATTTTATAACTTTAGATAAGGACATGGCTTATGGTTTAGAACACATTTTAATTGAAGGATTATACAGAGGTAGATTATGTTTTTCTCATAAAACTCCACTATCTCTCTTAGTTTTCTCATTTGTAGTTTTGAGAAAATTGTTGGAAAATGGCAAATTTAAAACTAGAAAATCAAAGATGTGAAGCTTTTCAGTTATATTCAGATAAATTCTCATTAATGAATTCTTTGCAGTTGATAATCCACGAACACAACATTCAGTCATGGATATCTGGAATAAGATAATTTGGACCTCTATAAATATAATTCTGAATAATTACTGTAGGAAGAAGAATATTAATGCAGTAGAATCCTACAAAAATAACAAGAGAAAACTCAATACTTTTAAAGACTTAAAAATTAATTATATTTATTTAATAAGGATTATATTAATTTGTATTAATAGGTTCTCATTTGTAATTTTAAGTAAAATTACATTAATCTTATTATTATTAAGGTGTAGACATTCAAGAAGCTCTACCAAATTTTGCATAATTGCATTGGAACATAGTGCATAATTGTAAATAATAGAAAGAATCCGTTACACAGACATTAAAATGTTTTACTTAAATAACATTATAACAAAATATTATGTTCCATCATCTTCATCATCATTGAGTATAATATGTAACGATGTAATATTATGTTCTGTCATTTGCATCATTGACTACAGTGTGTTATTATATTTCTATTCCAAGGTATACAATAGTAAAAGATCCCAGAAATATCTTGGAAAGACATTTTTCTATGATTAACCGACTGTTGTAGAATTGCAGCTTAAGTTGTGTTTCAAAACATAGGAACAGAGGGAAAATTGACTCTCTGTAAGACATTAAGGAAACTAAAATCAACGTTAATCTCCAAAAGAACTAAGTTTCCCAAACTGAATTATTATAAAATGAACACGTTTGAACATCATTCTCGGCGTTTAAAGCTAAACACTATGCTAAATACTAAATAAATTCCAAATTGATATGTACTATCACTAAGCTATGCTGGTGGTTCAGCCCGCTGAGTGACGTCACAGTAAAGCTGGTAGGACTTCTCTTTCGATGGTTACGGCTAGTCCCAATTTTCGAAAAAGCCATTGTTACAAAACATCATTTTGAACATTAATATACTTAATTTTAATATTCTTCCCTTCAAATAATTGTGTTTTCATTCTACAAGTAACTTACTAACTTATTTACTTTATACTTTGTCTAAATTCAAACAATAATGACAATGTAAATTGCAAGTACCTTTGTGGTCTTCTTCAGGCAACTTCGCCGAGCAGGGTGGCTCAGGCTGTAAAGCTTGAAACTCTCTTTCGGGACGGTCCGGGGTTCAATTCTCTTGAGGTCAGCAATTCTGACCTTGGGTTTTCTCCCCATGGTTTTTTCTGCTTACACACATTGGATGGATGTGTTCATCCCACGAATGATCCACTCTTCCATTTCTCATTTCATTCCGTTGGTTCTTTAACATGCTCAAAAGTGGCAGGGGAATTGGGCTGGTAGCGCTTTGGAACATTTTTGCCCCAGCATCTGGTGTGGAATCCTCAGAGAGGATTGAATCCCTTAGAGGGGTCTCCGCTGTCTTCGGATGCCCTGCATGGAAACAATGTCAGCGTCGCAGTCATGTCCCTGTCTCACCGCCGCTGAATTCTACTGGCATAAACACAAATGGCTGTTTGAGCAGAGTTGAAACACCGAAAGTTCCTCCTCCATCTGTAACAATTCAGGTCAATCCAATGCCTTGAAGACAGCCATAGGCTATGATGACCGAAAACTTGTGGTACAACAGATGTTTACTCGGCTGATTTCTCGTGAAACCACTATTAATAATCAATATCGAGAAATCTTCAAAGATTTAACAATAAGCTTTGCCCCCTTAAACCCAGCAGCCGACCGTTATATGGCATCAATACTTTCACTGTCTTCTGGTAAAGTTTGGGGTTCGAGAAGCAGGCCAATCCCAGCCTACGCATATCTGCGTACAGTTGACAGGTAAACCCCGAAGGTACATATGAGTGTTCTGCCTACTTCACGTTTTCGGTTTACCTTTTTGAAAGCTTCCTTTCAGAGCAAGTGGTTGCCTTCAATCCTAATTTACTTTACACGTCGTAATGTGTATAATATTTCAATTTTTCATAATTCATTATATGTGCATTCTTTTGTACGTATTGTTAACAGTATTCTAATGTTTTATGGTAGGGCCTCGTGAACCCCGGAGAGTTTTCAGACCACAGTTTGAGAACCGCTCATATAAATCATAAAGATAACTTATACCTGCATATGTCTATTTTATATATCTATAATACAAATCTGTCGATATGGCAAAACAGAAAACATTTTGTCAATTATGATTTATAACGCTGCAACTAATTTAATGAATTAAACTTATCATAAAACTTATAAGAATAATGTTATTAAATAAATATAGAATAGACATTTTTGAGACTTACAGATGTATATATAAGAAGTCCAGCAGCTATGTTTATTTGTATCAGCTTTATTCGGTTTATATTCAGAATGACATTGCCAGAAAATTGATAATTAAAATGAGAACAAAAAAAATATCATGACTAAATTATAAATCCGTTTACCAAAATTTTAAAATAGTAAAATTTTTTAATCAATATACAGATCGGCAAAAATTATAACCGAGAACTATCTACAAGGAATAGTCGTAGGTGAGCATTTCAGAAAGAATTGATAATCAATTTTGGTACCTGAGAACATATGAAAATGTTTAATTGCCTTTATATAATATTAAAATTTAATGATATTACATTACATTACATTACATTTAATACACTTATGCAATTGGCAGAATAAAACACATTGTCTTATAAAACCTTGGTTGTATGTATTAACATTTGTTTGCGGGAGTGAAAATTAATTTAAGCAGTCCAAAAAAGGATGAAAAAATGAAGTTCTTGAGATTATTGTATGTTGGAAATAAACACATTTCTATTACTGAATATCATATTATTATAATATATATATATATATTGTAGCATTCCAAGTATCAATGGCATGAGCTGTATATAACAATATTGTGTCAAATTGCGATTCTGTATAGAGCGTTAACATATTACAAGAAAGTATATTGTACAAATGGGCCACTTGGTACCTTAAGTTAGATATGCATCATCTAATACAAAATTAATAATTTATTATAATGAACTTTGTTTCAGAAAGCGCTGATGTTGGCAACACGACTTCGCGCCACGAGAGGCAGTTGTTTGTTTACCTAGTTGACTACATCTGCGACCAAATTCGGTTGTTAAACGAGTGTGTCCAATGATTTTTGTGCTGTGTGCGGGTCGGTAAATGAATATTAAAACATTGACCAGTGATTTGTGTGTGAAATCTGGAATCTCCAATGTCTATTCAACAAGAAGAACCTCAACTTTCCACAACAGGTGAATTGGGCAAAAGGAAGGAAGTCGTTTCATCTGTTAAAAGGTAAATACTAAAAGGTGAAAAAGATAAAGTTTACTTTGATTGCGCTGGGAACAATTCCTGAAATGTTAATAATATCACTCAATAAAGTGATAGCTAAGACTAGTGCAGTATAACAGCCCATAATTCTCAGCAGAGAAAAAGTTAGATTTTTAGGTTAATGGCAAAAAATGCAGAAAATGAGTAAACTCTGAATCGTTTTATATGAGCTGAAATAATACATATTTTTTTTAAATTTGAACGTTCATATCAGTATGTAGCGCATTTATTGTTTAAATTTACATAAAATTATAAAACGTGAAAGACATGTTTTCATTTATGAATAATACAAGTGGATTTTGTTTTCTATTCTATGGCCACAATGACCAGTGAAGGTAGAACTTATTAATTACATTAATATAATCGCCTTGTACTAAATAAACTAGACACAGTTGTACAATAATCTTACACTTACAGTGCATAGTCATAAAGTATTCAATTACATAGTGGTAACCCTTTTAGCCGAAAAATTGAAACAAGTAAAAACTGTTAAAATTCTGAAAATGGATTAAATAAAATTCATAATGTAAACGCAAGGAAATTTAACTTCATACGCTATGGTACAAGGAAAGCGAAACTAATTTCTTTTGTGCATAATGATCCAATTCATCGACTTTTTAAAAAATACAAAAACCTATCAAATTGAAAATTTAATATAAATATCCTTGTAAATTTTTCGGAATAAAGCAATAGTTCCTCTTCAGAAGCTACAATTGTAAACGATAATTTACACTATCCATTTATCACAATCCTTGTGTAAGGGGGAGGGGTAAATAAAAAATAAAACCTCATAGCTATCGGGCGTTTATCATTATAATCCATTTTTGTGAAAGGTTATAATTCTTAATATCAATTACACTCTTAATTTTGTTAATGGATAACAAATCATCATGGTTGAATACATTTGACGAACGTTTTCCCTCATTTAGAGCGAAAGTCCTTTGGCTTTAGGAAGTCTCGGAAACATGGTCATACAAGTACAAATGGAACTATGGCTATAAGCATTGATTAAGGCAAGCACTTGCTTGTTGGATATAGCCCGAGTACTGTTCAAGGTCAAACTTCTGGCTCTGCCTTTTCATTGCATCAGCTGGATACAACCTTCCTCTCCCTCGCTCCGGTTACGTTCAAAGAAGAGGGTAAACTTACTCTACTCAGCGTAACATCACCAGATGCGTGGGAGAACTTGGTGAAAGAAACTGGAGAGTGCTTGCGTATTACAGAGAGAATTTTATCTCTTTCTGTAACAGCATCTTGCACTGCGGATACGTCTAGGGTATGTATGAGAGAGAAATGGAACCACCACACGAAACTACTGGTTAAAAATTAAAATAGAAAAGGACCAGAAGATAGCATATGCAAATACTTCATTAAACTCAGATTCTCTGTAAAACATTTCGAGGTGCGTTTCACAAGCCATGGTAACTTTTTAATTTCTTATAAACATTACCTACCCTGCATACTCATGAAGAGAGTTTTATTGCATTCATGGAATATGTTACGTAACAAAGTATGTTGCGAGAGAAGTGTAATTCGTAAAGTAAATTAGTTTGAAACCAAAGGCGGTCTTTTATTGTGGTTCTCAGATTCATTTTTACTACTGAATTGTCGGAAAAGTTTTGAAAAGCATCAAGTATACGAGGGGTGTAATAGAAGTTCTCGGCTTGACTCGTAGATGTCGCGAAGATGGCCCAATTATCAACCTTTAGATGGCGTGCTTTAAAGTTTCAGACGCGTAAGTGTAGTCACTTGTTTGTGACCTTGATGTAAACAAGCTACTGTAAACATTTTACAAAATGGATACAACTGAAATATGAGCTGTGATAAAAACTTCGTTTTGACGGGTTTAACCCCAATAAAAATACAAAAGGAGTTAAAATTCCAAATTAAAGGATTATTCCCCTTCGTTTTCGACGTTTAAAAAGTGGGCTGCCAAATTTAAGCGTGGTCTTACATCCACTGAAAATGATAAACGCTCAGAGCGTCCCAAAACTGCCGTGACCGACAAGATTGTGACAAAAATTTACAATACAGTACTCATTGGTCGCCGATTGAGGATACGCAAGTGACATTGCAAAGACCTCGTGTCCACTACTTTTACACGAATTTTTGATATGAGAAAGCTTTCAACTCTTGAGTGCGCATTTGTTAGCAATGGATCAATTACGCGTTTGGATGAACATTTCGCAAGGGTGTTTAGACGCAATTTCAGTGAGTTTCTCCGACGCTTAATAACAGTAAATGAAACATGGATCATCACCACATGCCAGAGATGAAGGAGCAATCCAAACAGTGAGTGGCAACAGGTGACATATACCAAAGAAAGCAAAAACGGTTTCATCTGCATGATAAGTCATAGCTGTGGTTTTCTAGGATGCTTATGGTGTGCTCGTAGACTACCTCCAGATGGGCAGAACCATCACGGGGGAGCATTATTCTTCACTACTGGACCAATTGAAGGATGCTCTTCAGGCTAAATGTCTACACCTTGTGAAAAAGTAAGTTCTCTTTCATCACGATAATGCGCTTTCACACACGTCTGGGATTTTGCTGCCAAACTGCAAGACCCTCACTTCCAAGTGCTTCCACGTTCACCATATTCGCCTGATTTGCCTCCCGGGGATTACTTTTTGTTCCCAAACCTGAAGGAATGGCTAGGTATAAAATGATGAGGTTTAAGCTGAGACAGGCGTTTATTTTTCAAAGACAAATCTTATTTTAATGAGGATTATAATAGTTGGAAAATATTGATATACAAGGTGACTTGAAAAAAAAATCTCTTAAATCTGGTGGTTTCTTGGTCAGGCCAAGAACTTTTAGATCATCCCTTGTATGTGCGTGAAATGCTCTTTAGCTTTCATGTTGGATTATGCATCTTAGGCCCGGTTTTTGAACACCAAATATTCGATAGATAAAAGTTTCCGAAATATAAGACATGCATTCCACAACTTTATCTGATCGATAAGTGTTTCTGAAACTTTAGATAGTGAAGGAGTTTAATTGAGGTGGGAGGAGTGGGTCCCATGCGGACCGTCAAAATTTGAAGGGATTATAAATGTGGTGTGAGGGATGGTGACTGGAATTTGATTCAAAGCAGATGCAGCTCACACCTCGTGTCGATCTCTCTAGGGTATTCTACTGGATTTCGGAAACAGGTAGTTTGCCGGAATTGAGTGAGGGGAATTAAAGGTAATGAACAAGGTGCTTATGAAGAACACTTCATTTTCCGCCGGTTAACGTAGTAAATCACACGTGAGTACATGGGCATCTCGCGTCTCACTTCGGACCTCTATATCGCGATGGTTTGGCAGACACGCGTATCTGTAATGTTCGCCAATTTGAAGCAGTGTACTAAGAAAATACTGGCCTAGTCAGGTTGTAACGTGCTCGTTCAGACAACAGCTCGAGTAGTGTTTAAGATTCCTGTCGGGTGTTACTAGTGTTAAAGTCGCGGACGTAGATCGCTGTTCCTCTGACTGTAGGGCGACGCTGCGGATGCGGAGTTGACGTGCTGAAGATTCTGAGATTACCCATTTCTTGTGGGAGGCCGGTCCTTAAATATTCAGTAAGAACCAACGCTACCACGTGAAAAGAGACGCTAATTCACGCGCCATTTTTATGTTAGACTTTCTCTTAAACTAACCCTTATCATGAAGCTCTTTTACTTTTCGCTATACAATTTTCCTGAAAGTACCAGCTTCGATATTCGTCATCTGTTTGATTTCGAGCAGCTACCGTGTATTAAGAGCGATAACCTGTAACGGGACCACAGGTGCCATCATCCCCGCCTGATGGGTGACAAGTCCTTTGCTTGAACACAAAGAACGGATGTACTCCCATTGTCTTTGTCTTCCTGCGGTTCGAGAGAGAATTCAGGTTTCCATGAACACGTCTACAATCTTACAAACTCTTTAGTTACATGTAACTGAAATAAAATAGTATCTCCTATAATGATAGAGTACCAAGGAGGGTATCAATAGATAATATCAAGCAGATGTCCTCTCGATAACTTACCTGACGGGAAATAGACAGTGATCTCTTTGATAAGTCAGATGTGTGACAGAAGTGTTTTACATGTCTAGAGTTGCACCTCACAAATTGTTATCGAAGAGAGTTGGAATAAATCCACTTAAGAGAGAATCGCTTTTGATATTGCATCACCTCCCATTTAATATCTGAAGGAGAACCGAAAAAGAAGTAAATTTCCAGTTTTGAAACTTAAACTTGGTGTTTACATGTTAGCGCCACCAGTTCATTTATTTTCAGTTATATGCTTCTCTTCGGACACTTCAATTTATGAGCACTGAAGACGGTCCTTACGGGAATCGAATCCCAGATATGCCGCTCACGCTAGTCTTATCGACCTCGGCTACACATGTCCGTATGACGTATGACTGATATTGGCCTTTTGTTTCAAATGCTTATTTCAGTTCAGCATCCTTGTTATTTTAAAGGGTTCTCGGTAAATTTCACGAAAACAAATTCTTTCCTTGCCTAGTTCTCTTTTAAAATACGCTCTTTTGGCAATATATATAAAATGGACTAATAAAATAAAATTGTTCCAGCGCAATTGTTCGAGCTCGACTCTTATTCTGAAAAAAATTCAACAGGAATAATAATAATAATAATAATAATAATAATAATAATAATAGTTCATGCTGTACATTAAAACATACGACTTTACTAAGGAGTGGATATTATTTAATTCAAGATGGAAACAGCTGTTATTCCATATTGCTCTTACACAATGCCATTGCACCTTTTTAAAACTACACGATAAATACCTATGTAGTCATCTGTTAGACAGTTCTGAACTTAACTGTCAAACAGGTAGGTTATCGAAAGGTTAAATTCTCGTTAGGAAACGGGTGTAACTTATCGGTTCGATTGATAGTTATGGAGAGATATCTGGAGATGTATGCAACTTGCCTTAAACACTTTTTTTTTAGTAGTGTTTAACGCCCGTTTTTACTGCTGGGGCATCACAGGCGGTGGACATTGATGATACATGAAATGAACTTTCATGTATCATGCATTGGGAAAGGATATTTTTTTAAAGAAGGAAGCGTTCCAGGCCTAAGTTTAGGGTACCTCCCAGGCATTTGCCAGTTATGAGGACTGAGGAAAACCTGAAAAAAAAAAAAACAGTTAGGGAGGACGGTCCTGGCAGGATTCGAACCCCAGACCTCCCGCTCACGAATCCGCGCCTTAACGACCTCGGTCACCCGGTTTTTAGTTTTCAGGTTACGAACAAGTGGTTAGGTTAGCCTTAGGAAACTATAAAGCGCTAGCATTGAGCCTATGATTGTACATGTGCTGTAATGACGTCATATCTGACTAAAAACTTCACTGATTTACTGTGTCTTCATGATAGTGACATGACACGCAATAGTAGTATTGGGCGGGTACATACACCGTTCGGCACTGTAGCAGAAAAGTAGCAAATTGAGTTACATTTTCATTCCAAACTTGCTGTTTTTTAAGATATGCGAGATGTACCTTTTTAGAAATAAAACACGCAAAAGTTTAAGCTAAATTAACACTGTCTTGCCGTTTTCCTTGTGGCAAGTAGCCGATGTGCACTTATACAAAAGAGAGATATATGGTGTTGACTGCATTGGTATATATATTTTATTTATTTATTTATGGACGCTCTTTAACAGCTCTGGTCATCAGCGTCCCATTCAACTCAGGGCGTGAAACGGCCGACAAATTTTGCTCAGAGGCCTCTCTTTCAGGCTTGAGGTTCTTTTTCGTGCCGTAAATGTACGACACGGGATCCACGGCTTTACTTCCCTGCCGAAGGAAGCCATACTTAGGATTTTTACGCCCGAAAAAATCCATCGGTCCTGGCCGGGTTCGAACCCGCGATCTTGGGTTTAGGAAGCAAGTATGGTAACTACTACACCACCAGGACCGACTCTGAATTGGTATAGAGTCCCCCATTATGATAATGTCTAATGTAATTTATCAGGCCTATTGAGCCTGTAAAATTCCTGAATATTAACTTCAGATAAAGTTATGTAAACCAGTATTCTACATATTGCAGTAATTCACAGTACAAATATAAAATCAGTTGACTACGACTAAATTTATTACAGCATATCGTAAATAATGTTGATTAATTTCGTTCATGTACTTAAAACGTACTGAAATTTCAGCAGTTTCCGTCTTAGAGTGTGCTTTTCGAACGTTCTTGTCCTTTGAACGTGAAACATGCGTATGTAAAAATGTGTCTGGTTTACCATCTGTGACCTTCCCCAGCTCCTCTCTCCAGAATAAAACATACCATTCCAGCCCTTTGCACATTTCTCTTCTATACCGAAGAAAGCCATTTCATCTGCAACGAAGCATGGTTTTCTACGGAGACGACCCTGCATTCTTTCCCTACTTTTGTTTTCTGTGAAATGTTTCATTCGTGATTTTATCACAGTCACTCCGCCTGCCGCAGTTCTGCCTCCTGTTTTTGGCGCAGTGACCGTTGTGCACAACACTATAACATTATTGTCCACGTTTGAGTGAGCGATTCTACGTAGTAAATGTTTTCTTATAAACGGTAATAGCCAGTCTCATCTAGCTTAAATCTCATGGTTTTGGTATTATAAAAACATAAAAATATAATTGCACTTGTTACGCGAACTTCCTTATACTATATGCATAATATAACGTATAAAATATTGAAAAAGAACATTATTAATGCCCGGCAGGTTTTCCAAGTTTTCTCCAATGCTCATAAATGCCGGGGTTACCCTAAACTTAGGCCCGGAACGCTTTCTTCCTTAAAAATAAATCCTTTTCCAATTTATCATTTTATCTCATGTATCATCAATGTCCATCGTCTGTGGTGTTTCACCAGATATACATCTTATATAGCCGATGCTTTAAATTGAGTTTTCCTCAGACCACTGAACGAATTATTGTAAACGTGGGGTGTCTTTAATGCTTCTGAATACAAAACTGCCTTTAATCTATACTTATACCCGACATTGCCAGGTTTTTTTCGCACAATTTCAACTGCGCTGCAATCTAGTGCATTTATTCTTGCTGGCAATGACAGTGATGTCACCACCATCATCCCCACCACTCAAACAATAATTTATTCCCTGCTGCCGAAATCTGCTATAAATTAAATTGCTTTTAGATTTGGGAGGGTGGGTTAATTGCTTCGGACGAGCCCACAAATATCTGATTAAAACGCTATTTCTATTTTTTTAAATTTCTGTAAAGATGGTCTCTTTATTTACTGCATAAATAATGTATTAAAGTATACCTACACGTACTTACTTGGAAAAACACATCTTGCACGATGCTCACTGATTATATCCGCGCAACATCGGCGTGACCAGGGCATGGACTCGTGAGCGGGAGGTCTGAGGTTCGCTTCCTTCCAGGACCGTTCTCCTGACTGAGCTTATTTCCAGGTCTTTCAGATGGCGAATGCCAAATAGAGCCTAAACTCCCAATTTATCTTTCATGCATCGCCAGTGTTCACTGCGTGTGATGCCTCAGCAGTTTAAATATAATCGCCACGGGTGGCCGAGGTAGTTAAGGCGCGGACTCGTGAGCGGGATGTCTGGGGTTCGATTCCCGCCAGGACCGTCCTCCCTACAGGTTTTTTGCAAGTGTTCCTCAGTCCTCATAAATGACAAATGCCGAGGAGGTACCCTAAACTTAGGCCTGGAACGCTTCCTTCCTTAAAAATAAATCCTTTCCCAATATATCATTTCATCACATGTTTATCAGTGTCCATCGCCTATGGTGCCTCTGTAGCACAAACGGGCGTTAAACACTATTAAAAAGTTTAAACATCATTTAAAAACAGCTTGAGTTGTTTGGAAGCTTAGGATTATATTTTGAAATCTGAAAATGCTGACACCCTTCCTCTCACCAATGTATTGTGTGTACCAACTCCATTTAAATCTCTTTGCATTTCCCCTAGATAATTCTTAGTAGACTTTTTCTTTTACTATACAAAGATTAACACATATGCATGTAAAATGTTTGAAATTAAATTTTTACTAAAGCAAGTCCTTGCACGTGTCTTTTTTCTTTTTTTTTGGTATCTTGCGTTTGTATTAGAGAAAAAAGCCATTCAACACTGGCGTTGTGGCCTGATAATGCAAAAAGAAACTGGACTATCTTCAAAATCTGTGAACGCTGTTCTCTACTTGTGAAAAGTTTATTTTTGACTTTATTTTGTTTTCCCATCATATTTTAAATTGGAAAACTTTTTTTATGGGATGGGGGGTTGATTTGGTTTACTTGTGAACTCTCTTTTACATCTCAGATCATCAGCGTCCCATTCAATCCAGAACGTGAAACGACCGACAAATTTTGCTCAGAGGCCTCTTTTTTTAGGCTTGAGGTTCTTTTTCGTGCCGTAAATGTACGACACGGGACCCACGGCTTTACTGCCCTTCCGAAGAAAGTCATACTTAGGATTTTTACGCCCGTGGCCGGGTTTGAACCCGCGATCTTGGGTTTAGAAGGCAAGTATGATTACCACTACATCACCAGGACCGACTACAGTTAGTTCATGAACTACCAATTGCTACTCCTACGCGATTATTATTAGTATACTACAGGACATAAGTCACAATCTTGAACGCCATTATGGACAGAAATCAAATGACCACCTGTAGTAGTGTTCTAGTAGAAGTTTAGCAACCATTAACCCGGCCAAGTGGGAGTAGAAAGTCAAATGTGCAACATCTGACAACTGAATGTTTTAATTGCTGTCTTTAGTACCCATCGTTCAATGGGGAACATTGGCGCCTCCAATGAGGAATATTTCGGTTATCAATGAAAAATTTCAATTACTCTTATTTTCCTAAAGAGGGCAGTGGGATAGATGGTAAACCCATCGTCTCTAGCCTCATCTGTAAGGGAAATAAAGTATTACTTATTCTTGAAACGAGTGATAATTTTGTCTAGGGACCTCTTTTATAAGGCGTGGACTTTTTTAATCTGTCATAACGGTGTTAAGTTCCTCCCAGATGATTTATTCTCCAGGTTTTTAGTCCTGAAAGACCGGTATAACCTGTTCGGGTGTTTAACTTGAGTTCAAAGGAAAGCGACTGACCCTAGACCACCGTGCCCGACTGAGTATGGTAATTGTATCCTGTATTTGCAGTTGCAGTTCAGAAAATATACAACGGGAGTGTTTAGACTGCTAGTTACATTTCAGATAAAACATTTCCTCAAACTTAAAGATGCAATATGATCAAGGGGTGTTATGTGCTGATGTTAGTTCACAAAAGAAGGCTTATATTGAGCATTTGAACTGATCAAGGACAACTGTTTTCTAACTGGTGAATTGCTATTATGTGCTTTCGGGTTGCCGTAAATTTTATACGTAGTACTTATATTTGTACCTTGTATGGAATCCATTGAGGTACTTGCTTCAGTATATTTTGAAGACTTGTATGAATTTTACAACACTATACAAATTTATATTATATTATATTTTGAACAGAGTATTTGATTATACTAGATACGAATCTCTACTGAGCTTTTACTTTGGATCAACAAAGAAATATTTTTATTTTAATTCTCTCTCTCCAAGTTTAAGTAGTGAAATGAAAAAGAATGAAGGAAATAAGAAGAAAAAGAAATTGCTGTTCATCTTTCTGTTCTAGTTCCACTCTGCGCTGAAAGATTGATGTAACGCCACAACTCTCTCACCCTCTCTCAATCCTCCTATCTCTTGATGCAAAATATTCGAAACCGAAGTATTTGATGCGTTGCAGCAACAGCTTTGAATATGAAATACGAATCAAAACTCAGTTCAATATACAAGTCGGGAAACACGTCTCCGTTTGTGCAGCGAGGTAGCAGGGAAACAGTTGGTGTTTATAGGCGCCTGTAAAAATACAAGATAACGAACCATACACACAACGTACTTTCTAATCAGTTCTTGGCTTTATTGCGCCGTATTTTACTCAAAATTAGAAAAAGTGTTGGAGATATTAACGTCTGGGTCATAAACGAGCCCAAAGTGTAAAATTATCTTTACGTTTCTTTGTATAAGCATCTGACATAGGGGAACCGGTTCATACCTGCAAAGATAACTTTTTGAGATAACATGTTTCAAAGTTCTTTGGGCTGATGTTCAGAACTCAACCAAGTTATTATTTTAATGAAAAGTTCGAAAGTATCCGAATGGAAGCAATTCAGCAACCTACTAGCTAGAACATACGTCTGCAGGATTTTTGCTAGTAAAAATGCTGAAGTGAATCACGTAATAATTCGCTTTTGAATAAAATTAACCCTAATAGTACTGTCTGGCGATCAAAAGAAGGCAAGAATGTGCTAGATAAACGTTTTCTAACCTCCTCTGCGGATAAAAATAAACAGTATTGTCAGATGCTCGCCAATCGTTAGAAATCCAGCGAGCGTGCAATATTTGAATCTGAGAGGACCTCATTCAGGTGACAGCATAGGTATCCCACTTAAACTTGTATGTGTGCAGATAAATGGTTCAAGCCCCCCTCGCACTGCCTTCTTCTAGTCGACAGATTGTACTTAACTATGAACACCAGATCACAAGTACTTGAAGGTTTCAAATCGTCTTTGTCAAATCTTTGTATCGAGATAACCTTAGAGGTCAATAGGGCATATGAAGTCAAATCGCTTCACAGAACACGGTAACTCAGTATGTAAGAGCATCGATACGGTAAGACAAAGATCCACTGTTTGAGTTTCGGCCATGACCTCGAGTTTTCTTATCTCTCTTTTGATTCCGATGTCAGAAGAAATTCTCTACACAAGAACCGATTTTAATTAATATATCTGCTAGACATTAACAGTTCTATTCATAGAGAAAATTGTGATTTAAGATGTGCATGAATGAAAATTTCATTTCGTGTAATTGTAATGTTGAAAAACTGGCCTTGTGAAGAAATGGAAATTGTTGTAGTAAATCCAATTGAAATGAACGGGCTGAAACGTCTGTTAATAAGAAATAGCTCTTTGGATTTCTGTGACCAGGACAGATTTAGAGGCTGGTTTTAAAATTCCTGTTAAATTTCCTTGAGAAGGTATGGAAATTCATTAATTGGCACAGTTGTTGACAATTATCAATGAAAATTTAGCCAAATGCGATGCTTAGTTAACGTTTGACGGAGATCTAAATCGATCATTGTCGCACCTCATATAAATATGGAAAATACGAGCGTCACAAATCAACGCCCAATTGAAGTTCATTGCCACTCTTCACCAGCTTTGTAGACTGTTTCTGCATAAATTAGGGTAAACGTCACCGTAAATGCACCGAAGATGCTGCACTGCACATTCAGTTCAAATCACATCGAGGGATACTGGCGTTTTGCAGTCTGACATAAACTATTTTATGACGGAAAAAACTATGAACCGCTTGCATTATCATTAATCATTGAACTGAAATAAGCAATGCATTATCATAAAGGCCATGGCTAACAATTGAACATAAACCGATTGCGAATATATTAATAAAAGAAAACTGTTTTCCATTTATGCTAACTTTGTAATGTTATTTTAATGGAACATGTAATTCGTGAGCGCCAGTTTATAAGCACGTATCATCATTTGTGTATTTTTGACTCGGCAATTTAATCCCAATTAAACTAAAACTGGGTCTTTTTCGGCTCATGCCTGTACAAAGATTGGGTTACTGCCTTTCGGAAACCAAATGCTCTTTCCTTCTGAACTTTCAGACAACCTAAATCTTTATCAGTTATTTTTGCTTACGCATATCTATCAAGGTAATAAATAAGCAGCTGGATAGCAATAATATTAGTCCCAGAGGGGGAGGGAAAAAAACCACCAAGGCTTGTCCCGTCTCTCTATCATACTTTTAGGTGTCTAACGATATCTTCTGTTAGAATGGATTGTTTAAAATCTTTTTCAAACATTATGTTGCTACAGAAACGTTATATTTGAGACACCTGTGTATATCCTGCTTTTCCCCAAGAAAAAGCAAACTATTTTGCTATGCCGCAATAAAAAGCAAAATTCAGTTTGACTTCTGTTATTATTTCTGTTCCTTTCCCTTTTTAATGACGACGGGACAAGATATGTAAGTTATGTTATAAAATAATGTGATATTTATTTGTTAATAAACTAAAATACTTTTTGTTGTTTAGAAAAAAAATAATTAATTTGTGGTTTATGGCAGTTAGTGAACAGATATTTTCTGTGTCTACATGAACCAGAATAGATAAAAGAAAGTATATATTTAATATACGTGCGAGAGTAGAGGAACAACTACGAATAAATTAATAACTGTTTACTGATTAAGTATTCGTTTTGTAACTTATTCGGTAATGAAAATATGACGGAGAAAATTAAAAGAAAGAAACTTACACGATGTCTAATTATTCCCTTTTAATAAAATTTCCATCTTTTTAAAATTTTAGGAAAAATTCAAAAAGATGGAATCAATATGGCATGTTAGTACATGGGAACATATCGTGATATAAAATAATTCATCCAGCGAATGCCGCAAACTAATTGAAATTTAAAGGGCACTCGTTCAATTCCTGAATTCAATGCTTTAATAACTCGACATTGCGGGGTGTACTCAGATCCCTAATCTTCAGCAATGCTTCACATCTTTGTCTCAAACAACTAGAAAAACAAAGAAAAATAAGTAAAAGCTAAATACCGTTATATACTAAAACATGTAAGTGATTTCATAATTTATTCAATACATGGTTTACATATTCTAATTGATAATCGGAATACCATACTCAGATGGGCTTACGAAGTTGGAGTACGCCAGTTCGCCTCCAAAGAGAAGAAAGAAGTTTGCTTAATCATGCAAAATCACAGCGTCATGTCTTTCCACGCATGCGCCCCGTCCCCCTCCATTAATACGTTCCAATTCTGTACTGTAACTTGATCATATATGGGTGCTCTTCAACGTGTCAGGTCATCAGCGTTCCATTCAATTCAGGGCGTGAAACGGCCTATAAATTTCGCTCAGAGGCCTCCTCTTTTAGGCTTGAGGTTCTTTTACTTACCGTAAATCCACGACACGGGGCAAACAGCTTTATTTCCCTTCCGAAGGAAGCCACACGATTTTTATGCACGAAAAAATTCATTGACCTGACGGGGATTGAACCCAAGATCTTGGGTCTACGAGGCAAGTATGGCTACCACTAGGCCACCAGGAGTGACTGTATGTTACTGTAATGTAACATTGTTACATAAACGGTTTCGTTAATAACAAAAACAAAATAATCTTTGCATATTTCTTCCCCGTATTCGACGAAAAATAACTGGAAATACTTTGAGAAACCAGAAGCGAAAACTAACAGAAGATTGGACCTTGTCCTATAAGAAGAAAAGAGGAGAAACGCAAAAAATAAAGTATAGGAAACTAAAGAGAGCAAATGTGGAAAAATAAAAATTGACGGATGAAGGACATGAAGATGGACTATAAACGAACAGATAACTTCATTAAAGGAGAAGGGAAGAAGTGTGGAGAAGGGGAACCCAGAAAATCAGGGAGAATATAAGGTGAAATTATAGGAAAGGAACAGAAGAGAGTAGGGAAAAAAAGAGAATGAAAATGAATAAAAAAGATTAGTGTAGAAGAACAGAAGAGAAATGAAGGTGAGCTTAAAACGGTAAAGAAAAGGAAGAAGAGTAACGTATAGTCTGTGAGAAACATCTCTTCTTCTTATAGACTGTTCCAAAAGATGTTTTCGTTTGAATGCAATTAGGTGCACACATGCTATTCACTTATGAAATCACCGAGCACTAATCAGTTTTAGCCTTGACATTGGGTGTTGTCCTTGCGGTTGTAAGCAATCTGATGATGGAAATTGTATTATATTACGAGCTGATCCATTAGCGAGCTTTGCGGCACTCTCTGCAGCTGTGTTTGTCAATTAAAACCCAAAAGTCAGCTATGACCCCATGTCTCAAATCGGCTTGCCCTTTCGAGGTCGCTTGATTAGGCAAATGGATAGCAATCCCATACGTGGGTTGCAATGCGTAACTGCTTTACCTCACCTGTCTTTAAGTTTATCCACAGGATTAACAGCATACAAAATGGTAAAAGACGCTGTACGAAGCCTAGTTTGGAAAGCAGGAGCTGCAACACAATAAATACACAAAAAACAACGTTGTTTTTGTTTAAACGTACATTTTAGGAAGAAAGTTATTATTTAAGGGACTGAATTTGCAGAATATGGGGATTCGGCAACCGATTATCTACATTACGTTTGGGGTTTGGGAGCTGGGGAGTTGTTTTACAGGAACATTAAAACATTACACGTATTACTGTTATGTTCCTCCTCTCCCATAACTTCATTAATAATGAATTGCATGCTCTCCCCACATTTTTACATAATTTTAAGTATTCTTATCTTAATTGTTCCGTATTTGTATGAACAACGTGTGCGCACAAATACATAAAAGAAGAAACTATTGCTTCGCAAAAGGGTTTATGTTTTCGCATGAGATCGTAATCTGCGGATTCTGTAGATAATACTTAGGGGCTTATGCTTTTACTTTTATACTTTTATACATTAAGCGTCCATGCACCGCCACGGGTGGCCGAGGTCGTTAAGGCACGGACTCGTGAGCAGGAGGTCTGCTGTTCGAATCCCGCCAGGACCGTCCTCCCTGACTGGGGTTTTTTCCAGGTTTTCCTCAGTCTTCATAACTGGCAAATGCCGGGGAGGTACCTAAACTTAGGCCTGGAACGCTTCCTTCCTTAAAAAAAAAATATCCTTTCCCAATATATCATTTCATCTCATGTATCATCAGTGTCCACCGCCGGTGGTGCCTCAGTAGTAAAAACGGGCGTTAAACACTACTCAAAAAAAAAAAAAAATAAATTACGCGTCCATGCAAATAATTGCATTACAATTTTTGGTTTCCTCATGGTAATTGGAGTAAATTAATTCCTTAAAATTATTAATAATATAGGTATGTACAAATGTTTAAACAATTTCGTTTACAGAATAATATTTTGACATTAAAAACATTTTATTTTCTCCCTCATATATTTCTTATAACTTAAGTACAGAAAATAAACACACACACACACACACACACAAGTGTAGGTCCATAAGTTTCCGGCCTCGCCGATATGAATTATCGCCTTCACAAAATCCTTATCTCCAGTCGTAACCTATTTTTAAGTAAATAGTTGCAACTGTAACTTCCGCTCCGCTGTGTTCGGTTGTTCAGATGTAGTTGCATAAAGAAGGCTATGTGTAGAAGACTGTGACATATTCAAAATGTAGTATCGAGCTGTATTTCAGTTCTTCATAAAAGAAGGACTTGCTCCAAATGAAATTAAACAACGATCGGACGATATATATGGAGAACCACCCCCCTCATATTTACCCGTAAAAGAATGGCCCAAACTTTTTCACGTTGATGACGAAGAGTGTGCAGGTTGGCCTTGGAGGTGCTCACTTTTGAAAACATCGCTCTTATCGCTCTTGTGGAAGTAGAACCTATGGAACTTCGGCGGTTCAAAGTTACAGAAATAACAGCAAGATTGGGCCTTTTTGAAACAACGGTCCTTCGCATTATTCATGACCATTTAAAGATGAATATGGTTAGTGCAAGATGTATGCCTGTACTTCTTTCTTCAGTCCAAAAGCAGCAACGAATCATCTGTTGTTAGGTATTTTTGGAGCTCTGCCTGGCAACGAGAGAGAGAGAGAGAGGAATAGCACAGTAAATAGGAAGTACTATGCTGGCCTACTGCATGGACTACATGCTTCCATCAAAGTGAAAAGTCGGTCCTGGCGGTGTAGTGGTAACCATACTTGCCTCCTAAACCCAAGATCGCGGGTTCAAACCCGGCCAGGATCTATGGATTTTTTCGGGCGTAAAAGTCGTAAGTATGGCTTCCTTCGGAAGGGAAGTAAGGCCGTGGATCCCGTGTCGTACATTTACGGCACGATAAAGAACCTCAAGTATGAAAGAAGAGGCCTCTGAGCAAAATTTGTCGGCCGTTTCACGCCCTGAATAGAATGGGACACTGATGACTTGTGATGTTAAAGAGCGTCCGCAAATAAAGAAATTCATTAAATTAAAATCAAAGTGAAAAGACGAGGATAGCTGAGTGGTTGTGTGCGCCTTTTTCACGGCAACGCGCCTGTGTACACAGCTCTTGTTGCAAAGGACGCTGTGAAGAAATGTGGCTTCAAGGAGATCGACCATTCACCTTACAGCCCAGATCGCTTCCAGTGACTATTTCCTCTTCTCAAAACTCAAAAAGGACCTTCGAGGAAGGATATTTAAGTGTGACGAAGAAGTTATAGATGTTTATGCCCATTTTGCAGACAATTCTAACAATTTGGGGGGGGGGGGTTAAATGTTAATTCAAATATGTAGAAGTATATTGCAATAAAGGGTAACTATATCGAAAAGTGAAATATAGTTTATGTTTATATCATACCTAGAAAATGGTTAGCCCAGAAAGCTCTGGACCTACTCTCGTATGTGTGGTTTCATGTTTTACCCCTTCACGTTCTATACTTTTCAGGTTTTTAGAGGTTCGTTGAGATATGAAATGTATTTGGTTAATTGTTTTGGTAGAGTATGTTATAATATTTTTAAATACAATATTTTAATGAATTAAGAAAACCGTTTAAAATATCTGCAGACATAATTAATTTATCAACTAGGGTCTACAAGGCGTTCTGTGATGTCTTTGTACTTAGTTCTTAGTATCTCCTGGAGATTATTACACAGATTCCATAACTTAGTATAGTTTGAACATAACCAAATAAATTATCTTTAATGTGGGCGTAGCGAGCGTGTTACTTCAACACCTGAATGCAAAACATAGTTTTGATAATTAAGTGACAAGCTGTTGGCATGATCGTTTCATTTGGGCATTTGGGAATTCATTAGCACACCATTGTATTAGTGACATTAATTGCGTCAGTCTTAGTATGACTTGTGAAATTTATATAAAGTACTTAAGTAAAGTTTAACGGTAGATTGCTTGTTCATATTTAACCAGTTTTTAAGTTAATGTTTTATCTTGTTCTTCCACAACCCAATTTCTTATGGTGATGTATGAATGTCAATGACTCTCAATGTATTTACTATATATGCACAACTTTCACTACAAGTCATTCCTTTCAAAAACATGTGCGTTATCAGTAAGAAATAATAAGTTTCATCACAAACGAATTTGTATGTGACATGACTTTTTTAAATCACAATATAAAACATTTTGCTATAATTAAACACCTAGCAAATGTTTACACAGAGTGTTTGAAAACCTAGCTGGTCATGCATTATGAAATAGGCCATGTCGTGTAAACAACCAATAGTAGCGGCTGTAGCCTCTGTTGTTACCGTTCTACCCACTCGCATTAAGTCTTCAGCTCGTTGCAAATTCGCCTCTATGGCAGTCTCCGTTGGCCGACCGACGTGGTGTTTGTCTTCCATATATACCTGCCCTTCAAAGATCTTTTGCATTTAATTGTACACAGATTGGCGTTACAGTCGCTTCTCACCGTAGACAGGAAGCATTTTTTGTGTGAATATTTTTTGATTCCATACAATTTTTCCAACAAAAAACGCGCAAAAGAACGCTACTCAGAAGCGCCGCCATCTTGTAACTACTGTTCACTATTGTAAACATCGATTGTCTCATGTCGAATGTTATCACTGTTACCGGACTAATAGTGCCATCTAGTGGCAACACCCTCAGAAGCATCATTCAAGCACGGAGTACTTCCCATCTATTTTTAACTTAGTCTCGTATCTAATCACAATAACAATATCATACTTCAGTGTCTTTAGCATGAAAGCTATTTCCAAGTTGAAGTGACAGAGGAAAGTGTTTTTTGCGTCTAATTTTTGGGGGATAAGAGTGAAATTTCATAGTATTTCCAGTTGGATCCTGTAAGTGATAACGTTTAATTCATTTAAAGCTTTGTATTACTCTTATTCTAGTGACTCGTCGATATAATTGTAAATGTCTCAGTAAAAAAATACACTCGGTAAATAAGAAGGAAGCTCAGGTGCACAGTTTTCTTTAACACTCTCAAAATGATGAAATAAACATTTTAAATTGTATTTAGTAAAATATATGAAAGTGTCGAAATTCGAGACTAAACATATGGTGACAAAAGGAACGTTGTGTCTCTAATATGCCCTTGGAATCCGTGAAATAAATAGCAACCTTGTAAGTCATTCATATTTCAATAAGCCTTTATTTCATTTGTAAGGTAATTTATTTTGAGACCTGTACTAAATAGCAATCTTGTATAGTAGACATTGATATAAAAAATAAATAAAAACACTTTTCATAAAAAAATAACAGTTGCAAGTGTCATATATAAAACATATTTAGTTTCGTGTGAGTGAAATTTGGTTTAGTTTCTTAATTAGTAGCTACATGAAACGGTTGCAATTAATTAAAATGTATGAACATGTCAGCAATAATCTGCATAAACGACCAATTCCACATGTAACAGAAAATATAAAATGTTTTTGTGGTGAGGGGAGTAAATGTGATAAATTGCATATATAATTATGTGGCCGGGTCAACTGAAGTGACCAACATATGTCACTGCCTCTGGTAACTGTCTTCATTCGTCAAAAAAGAGAACGAATCCATTAACTGCTGCAATATTAATGTGATTAATTCCACAATAACAGCCACTGAAATGTCTCTGAGTTTTGTGGTCGACATTGCAGTCATAACATCGGGCAGCTATTTCGGGATGCTTTAATGCTTCATTTCAAATGCAGCAATGGCTTTGATCTTAGTGACAGCGCAAAAATATGTCAGATTTATTCATCCCTATTCCGACCACAGTTGCAATTTTACCCATATGCGCGTTTCTAGAAATACATGTGAAAATTGCATTACCTTAATGATAACATTCTTATAAATTCCAAAGCATACATGGCGGGACAAATTATACTTGTCGAGCCTCAGACCAAATTATTATGAATCTAAACACCATACACCACACACCTATTTTAAATGTTTTAATTTTAATAATTTATTAATTGCATATACTAATGAGAAAAACATTGTATGGTTGATTTTATTGCCTAAACATACAAAAGTAAAAGAATAATGTGATACCTATTTAGCGTTAACAGTCGCATCAAAATTTATTACCACTGGCAATACTGCTGTCGGTCCTGGTGGTGTAGTTGTAACCATACTTGCCTTCTAAGCCCAAGATCGCGGGTTCAAACCCTGCCAGGATCGATGGATTTTTTTCGGGCGTAAAAATCCTAAGTATGGATGGCTTCCTTTGGAAGGGAAGTAAAGCCATGGGTCCCGTGTCGTACATTTAAGGCGCGATAAACAACTTCAAGCCTGAAGGAAGAAACCTCTGAGCAAAATTTTCGGCCGTTTCACGCCCTGAATTAAATGGGACGCTGATGACCTCTGATGTTAAAAAGCGTCCTTAAATAACCCCCTCCCCCAAAAAACCTATACCGATCATAATAATATACCACTACCTTGCTTCAAAGAACTACAGCACTAGACTAAATCATCAAATCAAAAGTCCAAACGGAAGTTTCACTCAGAACAATTTTAAAGTAATTACATGACGCTCCCATCTCAGCAATAAAGCTATATGTGACACACACACACACACACACACACACACACACACACACACACACACACACACACACAATAAGTTTAGGGATTAGGGAACTCATCAAGTTGAAACATTATCAAGGGTAATAACTATGTTTTAAACCTCATATATTTATATTCTATAAACTGTAAGTAAAAAGCTATAGTATATACCTTATATATTACTTTATCCATAGTCAGGAATCGAATATAAATAAAACTAGAGGCCAGGGTAATTTAAAGGACATATTCGGTTTTTATGTATTAAAATTGACGTCATTACTGCTTCGGGAGTAAAAATCCTGCTACCTAGTGTAATCAATGATGCAAATGTTCTGCTGAAAAGAAAACTGAAATATGCATATTAGGAGCCTAATTGTCTTCGCATCAATCTGTAAGATTGCCACTCGTTTTCTCAAAAGTTTTTTTTTCATGATAACTGTAAAACAAAACTCGTCAAGTAAATCAGAATAGTTTACTTGAAAAGTGTGAACAATTGAAAGTACATCACAAATTTTCTTAAAAATGACTAATGGTGGATATGGGACAGAAAATTCAAAATTAATTGTTTAATTTTTGGTTCACATTTTTGCAAAACAACTTTATATGACATTTGCAATCTTGGGAAAAAAAGATAATATTGCATAAATTTCAGAGTTATGTGAATTATTAGTGCTGTAAAAGCTGCTTATACGAGTAGTGATGCAACTGTAGCAGATATTTTTGTAAACCTTCACACTTGGCGATACTCCCACTAAAACTCTTTCTCTTTACCTAGAACGGCGGCCATAACATTTATGGACAAGTAGGTCGGAAGTACTGGCAAACATAATCGTAAAACGTTTGTCGCGACAAAATTTGTTGAAGTCTATCACACAAATTTAGTGCCATCATTTTATCTTTGACTCGTGCATTTATCACGTGCAGTAATACAAGTAGTAACGGTTTTCTTTTGGGGTATACCTAACGGTCCTACTAGTATCATTTCCGCTTTTACAACGTCGTTGCAAGGAGCATTAACCTTCCGTTTCCATTTCTGACCTCTAGCCCCTTTGCAAGTCAGTCAGTGGCGTGCATTCAAACACCTTCGGCGTGATCTAGCTACTGACTGAATTATTTCTTTTCTTAACCGCTATTCGGGATTTTTATTGTTGCTCGACATCAGTGTATTTAGTGAAGTAGCTAATTTGCCGTATTTATACCAATCTAATGCGCACCGTTTTATCCAAATATGCACCCAAAATTGTATTGCGCATTAGATCGAATGGCGTATTAAATTCCAGTGCAAATCCGTTACGTAGTCCGCGAGTAACTTCATTCGAATTTATCGTTTAATACTCATAATTTATTGCTGTAATTCTCAACTTTGTTACCTTTTATTGTTGGCCTATTATTGTATAGAGTGAATAGTAGGTAGTCACGAAATGGATGGCAAACACAGAGAACAGCTTATGATACTAGTTTCAAGTATAAAGTAATTCTTTATGCTGGAAAATAATGGTAACATAAGTCAGGAAGAGAGTTCAATGTAGCTGAGAGCAACGTTCACTTATGGCGGCAACAGAAATTGCCACTATTTACAACTAAAGCTATCAGGAAGAAATTCACTGGTTCTCACAAAGGAAGACATCCTGACATTGAAGAAAAAGTTTTGGAATACTGGCATGAAAGGAGGAAGAACGGGCAACCTGTGACTAGTGACACCATAAGAAGTAACTTTTTATTCTTTGATCTATGCTAACTGTCCTGGCAACAGCCCAAGTGATGAATTTTGTCCTACGTGCTGCAAAATCTAACAACAGTCCATTTATAAATTCTATGTTCTGCTATTTTTATGAAGCGGACGGGATTAACTCTGAGACGCCGTTCAAGAATGTGCCTTTATTATTATTATTATTATTATTATTATTATTATTATTATTATTTATGATTTTAAGTTTCAAATTTGGGGTACGCATTACATACGATGGCGCATTAAATTCGGGTAAATACGGTATATATTGCGCCAAACAAAAGGTAATCATGCAGATCTATCAAATACTGCTGGTGATGATAAAACACAGCTCATAAATGCTTTCAAACTGTAATTACATAAAAACTACAAGTGATACCATTCTAATTCATACGAGGTATACTATTCTGAAGAGAAACTTGTCAAGTTTGTTTGTACTGTATTAGGCTCTAAGCGAGTACTTCCACAAATCACCCACAGTGGTGATAGTTGCAAAGATGGTGACGTTCGATGCAGAGAAAACTTTCCCTGTGTTACAATTTCTTAGCAGTAAGTGTGTATATTCGACGGAAATTTTCGAACTTAGCACTTACGTTCTTTGTGGTTCCATTTATATGAAATGTAACTTCGTCGATGAAAATCGATTCCTGAAATCCTCCTCCTCTGCTTGTCGCAGTTGACAACAAAACTAGAAGTGCTTTTCTTGATCACTTTTGTTAACATATGATGTCACATTCTGTCCCTTCATTGCCAGTTTCGTATTTATAACCTTCCACATAATCATTATAGCATTTGGAGCTCACAGGTCGATCTACACACACATTTTTTCGGGCTTCTTGTGAATGTCTCTCTCTCGTTCTACGTTCTGTTACTCACGCCAGGACAACCATTACTTTGCTGTCAAATTTCTGGTATATTGACTTCCTGCTTAGTGGCTGTTTACCATAATTACTTAAAATTTCCGTCATATTGAGGACCTTGGATTTATTAACAGTTTTGGAGTTAAAAATGCGACAGAAATCAGAATAATAATACATGAACAAGTTTCTGTCACGGATGTGACAAACTGTAACAAAAATAGTGCATTTTATGAAAAAATAATCAGTTACGGATCTACAAATTAAACAGGAGAAACTGAATATAAATAAATAAATTGTTGCATTATTTCTAGACATATATACGAATACAAATATGACAAAAGGAATTACTATCCAACATACGTTTGTCGCTATAACATAATACCGAATTAACTTTATAATATTTTAGGTGTTCTTTATAATCTCCTATTCCTTATAGTAGGAGCTTTTCTGTTAATAACATTCTCGTATAACACTGTTGAACTTTCAATTAAGTTTCCGCACTTAATACCATGTTTTCTTTTGCAATTACCCATTTCCCCTCATTTGGACTCTTGGCAAGTGCTCTTTGTACCCTTTTTGTTACTGCTTTGGCTAAGGCCTGAAATATTTATGAGCCTAAAAGTGAATGAAATATTTCTATTAGTTGCTGGCGGATTTTCTTTTGTTTTCCTTGACCTCTTCTTCTGTTCAATTTAATTTGAAACTAATTCTTATCATTCATCCTTTCCTCCTCCAGTTTTAGAAATTTCTCCCGCTTTTAAGTAAATTACAGAATTTCTGAAGTATAGTTTTCCTCTCAATTTCTCTTACACTCTGTATGTAAATCATTCGCATAACATTTTATGAAAACACTATTGAATATGTATAATTCCATTTATACTAGAAATGTTGCCTTAGGCACTTAAATTTATAGAATATAAATAAGTATCCTATAAATTTCATTTCTATCATTTTGGTTAGGTATAATAAATATGATGCATTTTTATGTTTCATTTACTGACGCTTTGGCTTTTTTGGTCATCTCACGACGTCTGTAGATTGGACTGAATACTGAAGCTGTAAGTTTGTAGGGAAATGAAATAAATTAATGATTACACAAATGAGCTCGAGTACTTGGCGCCTTAAAGCTGTCTGGCATTAATCTTCTCGGGAAAGGGGGAATCCTTACCCAGAGAGCTTGATCTGATCGGAATTCGAACCCAGAATCTCCGAATTAGTAGTCGCAAAGGCTGCCCCTAGGCCACGGAGGCAATGAATGAATAGTGTTTAACGCCCGTTTGTGCTACAGAGGCACCATAGGCGATGGACACTGATAATACATGAGATGAAATGATACATTTGGAAAGGATTTATTTTTAAAGAAGGAATGGTTCCAGGCCTAAGTTTAGGGTACCTCCCCGGCATTTGCCATTTATGAGGACTGAGGAAAACCTGGAAAAAACCTTAGTCAGGAAGGACGGTCCTGGCGGTATTCGAACCCAGACCTCCCGCTCACGAGTCCGAGACTTAACGACCTCGGCCACCCGTGGCGGTGCCACGGAGGCGGTCAAATATAGTTTTTAATACAATAATGAGTTATACGATTTATTCGTATGCACTTATTAAAATTAGTAAACTCCTTTGCTTTTACATTTATATTTCTTTTTATTCCTTTCTGTTTGTAAACTAAAAAATACCGGAGGTATTAAAAAAAAACTATCAACTATAAAATATGAAAGTTGTCAGAATAAAGCCGATGAAATATATGTTCAAAGTTAAAGCAAATAAAATTTCTTCAGACAAAATTCTTGGTTATGGACAAACAAGACTATAATTTAGAATGCACACTTGAAGTTTAAAATGCTACCATCGGCTGGGCTTTTCATAGAATGGCCCTTTCCTTGATAATTTGTTCTTCTTTTTTTCTATTGTAAGGGGCAGTATCAATTTTTAATAACGTTTAACGCCCGTTAAAAAGACTGACTTCCAATGAGGAGAAGGGAGGGTTCTATCTGCTTAAGACGATCCGTAACTGGTGATAGATATTTTGTTTATGCCTATTAACAATGCAGCCTGTCATAGCTGCTTTTGTGTTTGTACCTTCAGGTAGTATTCCTACACTGCTGCACGAGGGACATGTCAGAGCAGTGAGAAGGGCACCAATAGGAGCGAATGTAAACAGTTCGCAGAGCTCCCATCAAAATCGTCAAATACGATGAGCTGGTGCGTCTCGCAGGAGCACCTTCATCCTCTATAGCGAATTCTCAAAAATAGATCAACCTTTGGCTGATTATACTGATAGAAACTCTTTCCGCAATAATGACACCATTAATTTTGAATGCCTCCAGGTAAAGTTCGAATAAATTTGATTATATATATTCTACTGTATATTCTACTGCAATATATATATATATATATATATATATATATTATATTCTATTAATATATATATTATATATTCTATTAATACATACCATATACTGGATGATCAAATATATTCGGACTTGTTTGAATGGATAACTCATGATAGTCAGCGTGCCTTGTCGGTATACTTGCCGTTTCAGCACGAGGAAGTGAATTTGATCACTCCGTACATTTATGGGGAGGATGGGGAGGATGGGAGCACGGTTATTATTTATAGATGGACGTATAAAGTTTTCTCCTACAAACGTCTACGAGTTTGTTTCATATCAATCGCTTTTTGTCTCTCTCTACTCATAAGCGAAACAAACTACTGCCAGCTGACCTACGAAGCGTGGTCCAAAGCAGATTTTTTCTCGTCGCAATTTTTTTGCCACTTTAATTTGCTTTACTATTTTAATGAAAAATCGAAATATTTAATAATACAATGGCATAAATAAAGATTGTAAAGTGTTATAAAATCGAATACAATATGCAAAAATAAAAGCTACATCACGATTTACATTGAAAGGGAGTGCTGAACACCCTCTAAGTCGGCTTGTTTGCATGTATTTTTTACTAGTCATGCTTGTTTAACTGAATATAAAGACCGGCATAAGCCGCCACTGCCTCGCGTCTACCTGCAGTTAACGGCTTGTGAGTAATGGAAACATTTGAAAAGGAACGTTTAATTCAAGCTTGGACCTTCCAGAAGTCGTAAATACGTGGGCGTAGTTTGCTACCGATACGGAAATTATTCAGTCCCGTCGCCTGCTTGTTAGGAATACCTTTGCGTTTATATCCTTACCGCTTTATGGGAGCATGTTTTATAACTCTGCGGTACTCAAACATTTATGTCGGAGTGTCTCACCGCTAACGGGTCAGAAGCCATTTTAGATTTTTAAATTTGGAGCAGACACAAATGGTTAGCGTAATATTTTTTCCTGAGTTTTTCGCTCTGTCTATTTCCCGTTTCAACGTCTATTCCGTCTTCCGGTTCCGGTCATACCTCTAGCCAATTTGCATAGGGCTCCTTTACGCCAGGTTCGTCTAGATCTATCTTTTGATTTATTCCAGTTAGAAGATCCGCGAAAGAATATCATGGGCAATAAGAACATAGATCTCCTAAACATTACTACCGAGATGCATTAAATTTGTTTAATCAATGGAAAAAATGTGTATTGGGAATGGTGACTACCAGGTTATAGTTTGACAGATATTTCAACCTTTGTCTATGTATTTTTAAAAAGTAGCCCGTTACTGAAGTTTGTTTACTGATATTTTATGGTACTGTAATACATGAGCCAAACCAAATTTATTAATTACTAATTTCAAAGCCTTTGATAGAACACTTGTAGGTTAAATTGGCGCAGTACCAAGACATTATTTTATAGGAAAATATCACATTTCCAGACACCCGTCGCCTCTCGGTTGCCAGGAAACCTGGGATGTTGTGAAAAATACAGCTCCGACATTGTCCTGTCCGGGACATAACCACAGGAGGCGTCTGTAGAAATTGGAACTGGGCTCGTGGACTCAGTGATTTATTATGTTTTCTGGGTTATTTCTTTACTTGCCAACAGCTTGAAATCCAATTAGAGAACGAGACCTAATGAAACAAACAACAGACTGTCGTGACATCGATATTAATATCGTATAATGTACCTTTGCCATTTTCATTAAATTTATTGGTGTTTGGTTTTTCAAACTGAACAGAGTAAAAGAGTCAGATATGTAATTAGCAACATCCAACCATGGAAGCAAACATCATACATTATCAGTCTATAAAGAACGAGGCTCATCCAAAAAGGATTAATTTTTTACTACTTAAAACAATATGCATTAAATCAGGGTATTGTTGTACAGTGTCCTCAGCACTCTACGGTTTTATACGCCTGCGCACACTGCCTTGGCGCTAGTCAACTAAACACTACCAAGTCTGTTGTTAATTATATATGCTAGTACTTTTTGTTTTCAGAAAACGTAACTGCTTGAATACCTACTCTGAGTAAACCTCTGCTTATGAGGAAAGCTGCATGAACATACAAATGATCCGACGGTGGCGTGCGTTGAAAATGAGTATAATGAATAGTGGAACAGAAGGTCGACTATTAGTATTAGCTCACGAAATCCCTACAGGGCAAGGTAGCTGGTTTGGCAGTGCAGAGTAACCAACTCGATAAAGATCCTCATGCTTGGCTCAATGCTTCCTTCAGGTGAGGTTTTTGTGTAGAGGCAGTTTTGACACAGGTGGCCCCACGTGGTTGAGTCGGATTGATGGAGTAGTTTCTTAGTTGGTTATGCACTGTGTCAATGATGTTAACCACGCTCCAGGGATGAAGCTTTATAAGGGCGATTTTGCTTTTTTGTTGAGTGGGGGTCAATAGGACTGGGAGAGAGATTTGAAGGTATAAATGAACATTCGATGCGACATAATATGTATATGTAGTTTATTGTGTCGAAGATCTGTTTCGTCCTTTGGTGTTCATTCGTCTGTTAGGCTGGGCTATTCTGAGTATAGATTTAATTGTCGCGGGTAACACTTTCAGACGAATACTGGGACCTGTATAGATGAATTGTGCTGAAATAAACTGCATAACTTGAGATAAATAGGCTGAAATGATTGTACGTTACGAATTTCTTAAGCTTCTTAACTGATGTTGCCTTGAACAGCTGAGAGTTACTTGCCTACACGACCTGCCGAATTAGAAAAGTACAAACTAACGAGTGACTTATCCATTACTGCCTGTCCTGTGCGAACTAAAGAAATACGTGCCCTGCGTAAACTGAAACATGTGAATAGCTGTGACCGCTTCCTTATATATTGAATTCGAATTGACATTCGTTAGTTAGGAGACGCTGGAAAACGACACGTATCTTCGCGTCCTTCCCTTAGAAGTTCCAATAAATACTTTTCATTGGATGGTTCAATTTTATCTGGCTCACACTTCATTCGTTACATTTGAACGTAAGACGGATCTGATCATTGGATCCCTTTAAATGTTTAACGAACCATCATCTGGTAGGGGTCAGCGTCCCTTTCCCTGGAAAGGCCCCATACTTGTTTTTCTTGAGAGTAAAAGTTCGCCCTTTTAACTCCGAGGCCAAGCGCACCGTCATAAAATCTTTTGCAAAGGTTTTATGACCCTGCTATGAATGCAGTTGCTTCATACAAAACGATTAAAAACCTTACAATAAGTCTTTAGATCGTCAGCCGATAATCTGTTCTGTTGTCTTCTCCTGTGGTAGGTTCTTGGGTCCCAGAATGTCATTTTATATGTCCAACGGATGTTCATTCTATTGTAGAGATTAAAGATAAAATAATAATTAGTTTAATGGATAATAATGAAATCTTTGGATTTTAAGGCTATTACATGGTTCACCTACCCGTCTCCGTTTGATATTTTTCTTCTTATCACATCCTGCTATTATCCTGATGTCTGTGTTGCGTACGCGATTTCTCAGACCAATGCCTAGAATCTTGCTGTCCATTTTTCTCTGACACGTTTTTAGCAGTTGAGTCTTCTTGGTTTCAGTGACCATGTCTGAGTAGCGAATCTTAATGATTTGTTCTTACATTAAGCAAAATAGTTAAACGAGATCATCATTCACTATTGATGAATTTCACAGACTTCTGACGCCTGAGATTAAAATTTCACTCTTGTCCACCAGAAACATACTGTCAGATCAAGTTAAACATTCTGAACTCAGCGCGAAACGAGTGCTTTGTTCACAAGCAACAATGGATAAATTCAACCCAAAACTTTTTGGAGAGAGTACCAGAGAGAGAGGGGGGGGGGGGAGAAAGAATCCATTGAACGCGGTGTTATTGCCAAAGGAAACTAGATTTCGTTCAACAATTGAGACAAAATAGCAAAGGTGGTTTGGAAGACGCCTAGTGATAGTGCTAGCAATAAAACTAAAGGGGAACCCTCTGATGGTGGGCTACTTGCCTCATAGAACCACAATGAATGCCTATAAATACTGTGAGGCCTTGACTCTTGTTAGTACGTACTAACTAGTGTATTTATAAATAATGTAATATGTTTCTATTCATATATGTGTAAATATCGTTCTTCCCAATTTTAATGTTTATTATTATTGTTATAATTATAATTATATTATTTTATATATTATTTGTCCCTCTTTCTAATTTTGTATCATACTTAAGCATGTACGGTCTACGACCCATGCATAAAAGATATTTGTAACGTGTATATAGAATTACTACTACTACTACTACTACTACTACTACTACTACTACTACTACTACTACTACTACTACTACTACTACTACTACTACTACTACTACTGCCACTGCCACTGCCACTGCCACTACGTTCATTTTTTATCATCACCCCACACGCCTTTATCAGTTATTACAAAAGAGAAAACAAATTTTATGGGTACACAGTACACAAGTAACAGATTTAGATATTTTGCCTTGTCTGGTGGCGAAATGTCGTGGAATCCTACCGCTGTGTTTACTGTATGGTGCAGTTGAAGGGGTGATATTGAAACTGTTTGTTCTAGTTTTGTATGCTCTTTATGATCGCTTTCTTCCTTGTTTCATTTCAACATGTATTTTCTTCACCTTAATCCAACTAGACGGTTTTTAAAGTAAATTACGAAATATTTTCATATTTCAGAGCAAATGTAAGAAAAGCGTAGGTATGAGCTTGAAATTGAGGGATTTTTGTGCACGGAAGCAGTGACATAAGAAAAATATCCCGTTATGCACGGCGGAGCTTTCTCTTCTTGGCAGAGGAAGCTGGCACGGATTCTATGGTAAACAATCCGAAGGAGTAAGGGGTTGCCTAAATGATGGGCTTCAGTCTAGACATGCATGAGCGTCTGTTTTCTTGTTTTATGTAGGGAATTAAATGCTTTTGTGTATTTGCCCAAAACATGGTTATACTTTTAGCATATACATGTATTAGTTTCTGAGCCACAAAATACATTTTGAAGGTCTAGTAACTGAATAAACTACCGAGAAATTTATATTTCAACTTAAAAAATTTGTTTGTTATATTTTCAGCATATGTAAGGGAATAATACAAGGGATTGACTGAACATTTTAAAACTATTATCATTTTTTCATTGCGAAATTAACGAAGGAGGGTTTAAATTGGGAGAAGCTAATAGTATATAACGTGGGTGTACGGTGAATCCCATATGAAATCGGACAGAAAACTCCTGTGTTTATAATTACGGGATTTTTTGTGAACTTAGAGAGACAAAGGAGAGTAAGCTTTATGCAAAATATAGGTAATTAATCACGAACGGTTTCTTTGCTTTAGAAATAAATAACTCTGAAATGTTTCGGAATGATTAAGCCAAATTAATAAACTCTATGCTGTAAATTAGCGAAAGGTCTGGGGTTCCAATCCCGCCAAGACCATCCTGAGGTCCTCAGTCCTCATAAATGGCAAATGCCGGGGAGCTACCCTAAGCTTAGGCCTGGAACGCTTCCTTCCTTTAAAAATGTATCATCAGTGTTCACCGCCTGTGGTGCCTCACTAGTGAGAATGGGGTTAAACACTATTCACCTATGCTGTAAGTTGCTTTTTATTAAATATTATTTCGTCCTAAGGGGTAGCTTTTAGAATTAATTTGTTTCATCAGCTTGCAGCTATGATTATTTTTTTTTCAATTCATGTTGATTCCTTACATTTATAGAATAAGGTAACCGTTTTCAGATTATGGTGACTCTAACAGTAAACGAGAAAATAAATCCGGAATGAAACGAGGGCTGTTTCACTCGAAGCAGTTTTGCCATTCAATGCACAGTGTGTGGTCATGCAGCGGGAGTGTGCTAAACAGTTAACTACATGCGAGTCCACATCTCGAAAGGCCGTGCGTTTGTTTGCTGCATGTCGGCAACTTTCCACCGCGCGCTAAAATGAATTTTTAGGAGTAGTTTTCATTTTATAAGCTATTTATAATAAATCACCACGCTTTTTTTTCTTTTTAATCGGGTAATTATTTCATTTTTAGAGTGGTACATTTCAACATGCATTTCAATATATTAAAGCAAATGTAGCTCTGTAAAACACGTTATAATAAAATAACAACCCCTTGGTTAAATAACTAAATATTGGTTATATACCATTAGGAATTCATCAAAAAGGAGGTAATGTACAATTTTAATGTGTGTTTCTGCAGTGCCTAGCTGCAGATATATTTACGAGGGTAAATCATTAAGTAAGTTACAAATTGATGTGGGAACACCTCGATAGGCCAACGGAGATTGGCACAAAGGGGAATATACAACGACTTGGATACTTAATCCAAGTAGACAAAAAGGGTAATCATCGAGAAGTCGCTCCGCAGCGATTGTGTAGCCGAAATTTCACTAGGGGTCGAATTCGGGTGGCAGCACTGACCGCACGCCGAGTGTATAGTTATTGTGTTCACTTACCTACCAAGACAAGCACACACTCCAAAGACCAAATCTTAGAAACGGTGGGCGGATTACCTAATACGGTCGGTATCGAAGGAAGGATTGTCAGAAATGTAGGAGTATCAACTTTCTCCTATGCGGTGCAAATCACCCAAATGCGGAGGAATTGTTGATGACCCGTTATAAACACTATAATATGCACAATTACATGGCATTAAACATCAATAGTCCTAGTAGCCAACATTTTATTTTTTCAGGCAGATACATTCCAAGGAAAACATGTAAAAATTTTGGCTATTTATCATCTTATGTCACTGAACATTATCAGAAAATAAAACTTATCTCATCATTGACTGAAATAGAAATGCTTCTTCAAAACTTGTAAACAAACACATACGTTTACCTAATGAAATTGTATGATTTTGAACAAACTTCAAATTTATTTATTTATTTCAGTAAATTGTATATTGTTAACCATATGTTTATCGTTTTCAAAGTTTACAATCAAGCGAAACGGACTTTGTACGCATCAAATCTGGCGCGTGAGACGCAAATATATTCTGAACAGTTTATAATTACTGACCTTAAAGAAAAAGATAAACAAAATTAAAACAGTTTTTAGTAACTACTCTAGCAGTAAAATGTATGTGGTGATGGAGGCCTCTGAAAAGAATATTGTATCAAACATAATTAAACAATGTTTCTCTCATCTGTAGAAGAGTAACTCTGTTGCAAAGAGTCTTGCATTCTGTTAATTGTTTTAGGGAGTTGTTTATGAAGAAACTGAGATCTTAATTTTCATGAAATATAATCAAGTTCTCAACCTGGGTAAACAAGGACACAATTCTTGAGCATGTAGTGAAGCCAGGGAATTAGAATTTGCTAAAATATCAACAACTTAATTTTCTGCACAATTTGAGGCTATAAAGAATTCCTTGACATTGATATTTTCCCAAATTAAGAGATATACGTTGTAATAGACATAAGGTTAGAGCATCTTACAAGACGTGTGAAAACAAAGCGGTAAATCTTATTATGGCAATGAAAGCCATAGTCACGTAGTATAAGGTTGTACATGAGATAAGTTAGGCCCTTTTGCTTGAAGTACAAACTTGCGCAAACTCATAAGATAATGGGAAACGTAAGGTTAGCAAACAGGAGCTAAATAGCTGCCCCCTTGGAAATATGCGTCAGAGAGGACTAACGTGGCGTTAGCCGGTTTTGGGTAGTGAAATTTCGTAAACATAGATTCATCTATGCTCGCTTTAGCTGATTTAGGAGTTGCACAAGAGAATATAGGTACACCTTAAGACAAGGAAATAAAATGGTCTAACTTTTTCAGCCTAAATTTATGTTCACTTTTGTTTACTTCAGCACAGCGTCTTAAAGAAAAAGCCTTTTATAATGGGTGATTTTTCCTTCGCGGGACAGCTCCCCGTTGGTTAGCTCAAGAGGGTGTCACTGTGAACGGGATTCAGAAAGTCTGCAGATATGATTATAGCGTAAGTTATCACAAATATTTAAACACTTAAAAAAATATATTTACGCACCATTTTCAAGCCTGAAGATTCTGAAACTTCCTCTCTTCATTTTCCATACATTTCTGGCCTCAGCTTATGAAATTAGCCGCTACCCGCTGTAGTTCTCTCTGGGAAATGGAAGAACTTTCTTAAATAAGTCATTTACCAGTTAATCTAATAAGTGTGAATTTGTCTTCCACTATACTTTTTCCTTTAACATCTCCCTCTCCCGGATATAAAAATTACAGACTGTTTAAATCAAGGGACCTAAGCGGCAATATGTTGTTAGCAATAGCTCTATCGTCGAATATTTCATAAATTGCAAGTAAACATGCACTGTATGTGCCGTTGCAGAACCTGATGTAAAGTCGCAATCCTACGGTTTCTTACAGTTAATTCACAGTAAACGGGTTGCAAAATATTCTACACGTACCTATCACTATTAATTTTTGCATAAAAATAGGGTCTATTATTCTCTTACCGCTAATGGGGCACCACACTCCTATCTTTTGATGATGCAGAGGTTCTTCATGAAGTAGGCTAGGTTTTTGTAAACTCCAGTATCGGTTGTTTTGTGAATTAACATACCCACTTATGTGGAACCAAGAATTTGTCCGTAAAGAAAATTATACTAGAGTCAATTTCTCCACTCACAAAATCTACTCCTGGATGCAGGGTCACCCGGTTTAAGTTATTACACTGCAGTAATTTTGTAGGATGCTTATGCTTCAGTAGCTTTGTAGCCGTTCACACAGAGGAATCATCAAAGTGATTTTTTAGGAAACGTTCCATAGCATGCAAAAGTATCTAAGTTTACTCTTTGAGTACTTTAAGTGACTATGTGCGCCACTTATAAAGAATACTTCCCGTTTCACAAAATTTATTAAAACAATTTCCGTACATCACACGAGTCCGGGAATAGAATACCTGGATTGAGTTATATTAACGTAATTAATGCACTGTATTGCGCCGCCTAATGAACACTTAATTAATACACTGTCACATAATACACAAGATACGCCCTACGTTCCTAGAGTTAAACTCGTATTGACCTCCCGTCCGGCTTTCCGGCCCGGTTTTCAAAGTGGGAACGTGACAGCTGGAGAACTCGGTCAACTGTGGCCAGCTGCACAAGGAGTGGTCCCGCGAAGGAAAAATCACCCGGTAACTAGTAAGCTAGGGCTGCAATATATTATTTCATCAGAAAGTATTTGTGTATGTCGAGGAATGGTAGGGACAAACAGTGCAGGAGGTCGTAGATTCGAGGATACTTTGCTGGGTCATTCGGCTGTAGTATGATATATAAACATTATTGGGTGCTAGTGTATGCATATGTGTCTGACCTCCAGGGTATTTACTGGAAACATAGCGAACCAAAATAAATTCGCCCTACTTTGAATCCAGCTTATCCAGTGCCATCAACATACCCAAAGTTGGACAGTAAACTCTGAAAGCGGGCTCCTTTTGTACACAGCTACACACTTTAATACATCTCACTCCAAACCACATCTCACAACCTTGCCTGACGTATTACTGCAGTGGAATAAAACCAGTGGTGCAATCGACAAGGTGGTCAGAGCAGTAATTCATCTACGCGGTGCTAAAACACAGTCTCTGCAGAATGACAGCGCTAAAAGAACGTGTAATGGGCCTTATGTTATAATGCCGAAGGGAATGGTTTTCTACCGGCACGTTACTTACATCCTGAGACTAAGCGAGCCAGCACCGCCTGGACTAGGTAAGTTCCATACAACTGGGTCGATCAGCATACTAATGCTAGCTCCCTTCTGAGATCTATAACAATCCAATCCTTGGGGAATGCGATCTGCTTAAAAAACATTTGCAATTAGGTCAAAGCGTGGTATGTTGTTACAATATGATAATGCACGCTCGCACAATGTTCTTGCTACGGTAAATATTATCTTGGATCTCTTTTTGCAAACTCTTCAAGAAATTCAGTGCAAATGAATGCACAGGTGACTATGGAGTCAAGGGAATTTTATTCTTTGGAATCTGGGCATTAGTGAAGCACTCGCCTTTAATTATTGTTGCTCCAAATTGGAAAAACAAAAAATTCTGTTCTAAATATTTCATTTGTTTTTCTTTAATAAAGCATTGTCTGTCGAGAAAAGAAAACAAAATAATATAATGTCAAACAATATGCGCATTTTCCTTTGATGAAATACGACAAATTAACTGAGAGTTAGACCGCAATAAAAGTAAAGTTTAACCTCAGTTTTTTTTCCCCTTTTGTTCTTTCTGGTTTTTCCGTCTCCCGTTCGTTATGCAAACAGAGGGTGATTATGATGCAAAAAGGTAATTTAACGTTTCACTAACCTCGTACAATTATTTTGCAATTTTAACGAGTAACTGCAAAGAAACTGTCTTCATTTCTTTTTGTAAAGATTTTGATGTCTCATATTCTAATTAAATGACATGGTTATAAGGTTTTTAATGCAGAATTATTAAGCATGCGCAACAAAGTGCAAATTGCCACTGGTTTGAGTAACTAATATCAAAGCAAGTTTTGTCTGTTGAATGAGAACTTTTGTTATTGAATATACAAAGCTTATCCAATACGTGCATTTTTCTATTGCGGGAAAATATTAAATTTCTGTTTTTATATTGAAATAAACACAATCATATTCTACAACTCCTAAGCTATTTCTTCGCCTTATCATTCTTTTTTTCCAAACATTTTCGGTATCACAGCACTAACTTTTTTTTTAAAGTGCGAGATAAATTTAATAACCAGATCTTATACCACCGAGCTACCAGTGACTAGTGTTATAGCGTTCGTCTAAACAGTAACCCACTGTTACGATAGGCCTGAGAATTCTCCAGCTCTCGCGTTGTTAGTTTCATACATGGAACATATTTTGATGTACAGCAAGGGGATGGACGAGATATCTACCGCAGAGGGCAGGGTCAGTGCTGGACTTTGCTGGCAGATAGGAGGAGGAGGGAGTAGGTCAATTTTCAAAGAAAATGAGGCAACTACAGTTGGAAGAGGCAGACAACCGGGAAGGGTGGTAGCGGAATATGAATCACAATATTATTTTTAATTATTTGTACATAAATGTGTGTGGGAGTGGAAGTTGTTTACTTTGTACTGTTTTCTTTTCTGTTTACTTTATTTATGTATTTATAAGATTTTATGTTATATATTTTTTCTGTTTGTTTGTTTATTAATTTCGTTATTATATACATTGTTTCTTAAGAGTTAAATTGGGTTTTGTGCAATTGCATGTATTTCTTAGTGTAGTGGGAAAACACGCACGGTCCCAGGACCCGTGCAATATGAGTTAGATGAATAATAAAAATATTTTGTAATTAAATACCATACTACTTCTACTACTACTACTACTACTACTACCACTACTACTACCACTACTACTACTACTACTATTACTACCACTACTACTACCACTACTACTACTACCACTACCACTACTACCACCGCCACTACTACTACCACTACTACTAACACTATAACTACTACCACTATAACTACTACCACTACTACTACTACTACTACTAGTACTACTACCACTACTACTACTATTACTACTACTGCCACCACCACCACTACTACTACTACCACTACTACTACCACTATTACTACTGCCACTACTACTACCACTACTACTACCACTACTACTACTATTACTATTACTACTACTACCACTACTGCTACTACCACTACTACTATTACTACTATTACTATCTACTACTATTACTACTACTACTACCACTACTACTACTATTACTATTACTACTACTATCACCACTACTATTACTACCACTACTACCACTACTACTACCACTACTACCACCGCCACTACTACTACCACTACTACTAACACTATAACTACTATCACTACTACTACTACTACTAGTACTACTACTACCACTACTACTACCACTACTACTACTACTACTATTACTACTACTACCACCACCACCACTACTACTACTACCACTACTACTACTATTACTATTACTACTACTACCACTACTGCTACTACCACTATTACTACTATTACTATCTACTACTATTACTACTACTATTACTACTACTACTACTACTACCACCACTACTACTGTTACTACTACTACCACTACTACTACCACTACTACTTCTACTACTATTACTATTACTATTACTACCTCTATTACTATTACTATTACTACTACCTACTACTACTACTATTACTACTTCTACTACTACCACTACTACTTCTATTACTACTACTACTACTACTACTACTACTACTACTACTACTACTACTACTACTACTACCACCACCACCACCACTACTACTACTACTTTCGTTCATCAAAGATTGAGCGAAAACTAGGAATATTTTCGAGGTATTTTTATTAATAAAACGAATAAATTAATAAATAATTTACTCTTATTTGCTTACGCTATCCTACGATCGATTCCTGATTAAGATGGATTTTAACTGAAGATGTTCAATTAATAGGTCTGTCCGGCTTTTAAAGTCTTACATGATCTGAGGTAAAACCGGCGACCTCTGTTTACAGTAAACAGTATTGAAAGAGATTGCAGAGAAGTGAAAACTTTTATTTTCCTGCAGCGACCTCTGATACAACGCAATCCTCACGCTTATCTTGTCCAGTAACATAAATACATAATTGATTGAATATTATCTCATTTCCAGCAAATAAAGGTAATACGAGTAAGGCTTGCCCCGTATTATGCGACACACTGTCCGCCTTGTTTGCTCATTCACCGATTTCTGCCATTTTTGTTCAACATTTTCTAATCGTTGGCCCCAGAGGTGCTTCTTTAGAACTCTTTTTCATATTAGAACACCAAAGAAAGAATGGATATCCGCTACTCCCTAACAATACAAGGGTTGTTCAATAAAGAATTATCATATTTTTTACATACATAATTACTTGCGCAAAAATATAACTTTTCAATATTTGGTTAGCTTAATGCGTAATGAACACTAGTAATAGTCTCATTGCTGTCACTGGCGGTTCCCGCTCGTGAGAGGTATGCAAGTGGAAACGTGTTCAGTTTTGCCAACCGCAAAATCGAAGTAACACCCGGCGAACAAATTCTGCTGCTCTGAAATTCTGCTTTCGTCTCAACAAATCTTCAGCTGAGGCCTATGGAGAGTTTGTTCCTCTCTTTATCACATCTTGAAGATGGCTTAAAATATTTAAAAAGGAAAGGCAATCAAATCTAAGGAAAGAACCGGCACTACAATTAGTGATCATGTCACCGCTGCTGCCATTGTGAGCAGGAGTCATTGAGTCGTCGAATAACTTTAACAACACTTTCAGGCATTTTGAAAATGTCGTTGGTTGCCACTGCCACATTGGTAACTGAAAGATTGCATCTAGAAGTGTTTGTGCTTCCATGTCCGCCAATTCCCGAACAAAAGGATGTTGAAGTGCAGATTTGCATGCAGCCGAAGATGATGTTACGAAAAATGCGGAGTTTCGTTTAAAGGTAATCAATCACTACTGATGAAAGTTGGCAACATTATTTCGATTGTGAGAGCAAACAGCAAAGCTTTGTGTGGAAATGACCATAATCACCAACACCAAGAAAAGCAAAAGTGGTAGGTTTTGCTGGGAAAACTAAGGTCATGTAGTATCTGCACAAACTGTAAGTGAGTAATGCTAAACTGTGCTTTTCTTATAATTGGATGCTGCACCATGAAGCAGGTCGCAAATGTTTATACTGAATATCTCATAAAAGTCAATGGGAAGTATCTCCCTCATCCTCTCTATAGCTCAGATTTAGCCTACTTTTACATTTCCCCCAAATTAAAGAAACTCCTTCGTGAGAGGTATTTTGCATCATCAGAGGCAGTGGTGATTGTGCGGAACTTGTCAAAAGTGGTTTCCAGAGTGTATTTGAAGACTAGTAGAAACCTGGGACAATTGCATTGCATCTAATGGGGACTACTTTGAAAAAGATAACCTGAATTATGAGAATGAGTACAAGCATATAGTAAAATAACATGTCATCGTAATTTTATGAACAGCCCCATATTTTATTTTTGCTGAAGGTTTTAGATTTAGAAAGATCGGGTATTGAGAAAACCAGGCTGGAATTTAATTTAATTTGTAATGTATATTTTTTGCATAAAATGTACCAGTTATGCGAATTTATGACAGACATGCCTTTAACGTCATCTCTTCTCATGTTTTCTTGATTATCCAGCGTCTTTGTCGGTATTTCCCTTTCTGAAAGCATTAAAAAGCTGGGGGAGAGCGCCTGGTGCCCCTTGTAGAAGACAAAGCTGGACGTTGTGCGGTTTCCTTCAGATAACATTACCAGAGTTCCACCTTGTAATGAAATAGCGGCAGCCGAATTATAGTGTACCGGAGAGATTTGAAGACAACTTGCTACATGTATATTTTATCATCATAGCATTGTTTTAGCTTCGAGGGAGAATAAAGGGGGGGGGGGCGCATACGGCGTTGCGGCGCAGGTCTGATGGGTAGGGGACTGTTGAGGCTTGACGCGTGCGCCCCCGGGTCTATAAGGCGGGCAGGCAGTCACCGCTCGGACCACAGTACCGCAGCTGTTTCCAAACTGTGCGAGCGGGATAAGAATTTCGTGTTCGCGCTCGGTCTTCTACATCTCCTCCCTCAACTCTAGAACACAAGCTACTTTGCCATGTGGCGACTCCTTCGAGAGTATTCTGACCATGATTTAGGTTCACTAAGCACACTGTCAACAGCCAGTATGCTATTTGTTTAGATGTAGTAACATAACCTATTAGTTAGAAGAAAGCACATGTAGAACGCGAGAATGTATTGCACCCGAGCAATGTAAATTGAAATAAAACTGAATGTTATTTTATCATTTTTTAAATAAAAAGTTTGATCTTAAAATTTCCCAATTGAAACGTATCGCTATCATTAGCCATTAACTAAGTAGAAGAAATAATTCTGGTGTCGTAGAGAGAACATATTTGGGAGGTACAATGTGTGTAGGAATGGTGCGCTCGGTTTCCCGGAAGTACGTGGTAGTATCGTTGTCGCGAGTGTGTTCCTGAGGTGTTTGTGATGAAACAGACAGGAGGACGGTCCAAGGCGTCCCGGCGCCGCACCAAAGTGGCCGTTACCTGCAGCACGGGCATGTACGGCGTTGTCGGAGTGGTCGCCCTTGGCTGTTACCTCAACGGCCTTGGCGGGGACTTCGTTCACGACGACATCCCGGCCGTGACTCAGAACAAGGACGTGCTGGGACTCAGTTCCATCGGCCAGGTGTTCCGCAATGACTTCTGGGGCACTGCCATGAGTGACGTCACCAGCCACAAGTCCTACCGTCCGTTGACCACCCTCACCTTCAGGTCAGTCTCGTCTTCACCGAGAGAACTTGATACGTACAGCCTAACGAGTTGTTTATATTTTCTGTTTTCATAATCTAGAAATAGTTTTAATGCTAAGAAATGTTCAGTATAAATAGTTTTGGTATTTTTTTTTCTAATGTTTAAAACAAAAGTTTAGAAAAATATCATAAATTGTCAGAATATTTCTAATTTCTTGCCTGTACAACTGTTCAAGTTACAGGTTGAATTAATTATATTTGTTTTCATCATTTGCAGTCTTCATCGAATTTATATCAAAGATAGAGATCATTCATAAACTACATGTTTACATGTTCCTTTTAACATAAAAATCTTAAAATTTGATATTGAAAGTATACGAGGGTTATTGTTACTTGATGAAGTCGTAGCCATAATTTTAGTTAACTTCTTCATACTCCAATAATTATATTTAGAATTAAACATTAGCAAGATATTTTGTTTTATAGCACGCAACATGTTGGTTCACTAAATTAAGCAATAAAATAACTGAATAACAACAAAATTAAACTTTTAATGAAGAGGTAACTGTATAAATATAATTCTAATATGCACATTTCAACGTACAAATCAAAAAAATGTTAAAGTATTAACCGAAAAATTTTGACACTTAAGTCGAGACTTCGAGTGCGAGAAGAAGAGTCAAAATATTTGTATGCCCTCTTAGAGCGCATTTTTAAAATGTCAATTTCAAGAGCAGTAGGGAATATGCGACTTTTCTTTTAGTTTTAATGCAAGCTTAATTAAGCTTTCTGTTCTCTCAAGAGCTCTACACGGTGACATTTCGTCAGCGTTGTACTTAGAATTTTGAACAGCATTTCAGCTTTATTATCGGGTTATCAAGAAAAACTAGGGAAATTTAAAGATGTAAAATTAATAAGTGATGCTTCAAAAGCTTTTGTTGCAGATGTGCCAATTTAACTACTTCTAATTGCCATTATCGTTTGTCAGTTTTATGGAAAAGTGTTTATACAAAATCCTTGACCATTACATAAAAATACTCTATTTATTCTTGAAGTAACCACAACTTTTGTCTATTTGTAAATAAGGCTTGGAAATATTTATTAAATTTATGTATAAGTTTTGGTGAAACGTTTATTTATATGTGAAAATCTTTATCCAGTAATTCTGATCATTTACTGTGAAATCGGTTCTTACAAGAATCATACCTAACATTTATTGAGGATGTTAGGTATAATTGTAAAATAAAGAGTTTACAGAGCACAGCAAGAATTAAGGTGGCGTGGAATGCTATTTATTTGCATTAATGTAAAATACGTTAGCAGTATTAACATTGTGAATTAGATTACTTTCATGCAATTGGGAGAAATATGTAAAATTTAGCACTATTATGAAAATTTGATATATGTCTTTTAATCTCTGAATAGGGTAATATTAGAACTGACAATATTATCTTGCAGCTGATTGGCAGTCAATAAAATTATGCTGTTGCTGTTATATTTGTAATATAAACACTGGTTCTATCTCCTTGAATCCCTTAATCGGCAAAATGCTGTTCAAATACCTCTCAAACTATGCATTTCTCATTCCTTAAACCTCTGGCATTTTCATAACAAAGTGATCAATTCATGTGATGTTTTACATTAGTATCTAAATATGTTAAGACAATGTTATGATATAAATATAAAATAGTAGATTGTCCTGTTTCTTGTACTCTGAGAGTAAAATATGTAATATTGATGTTATTAATATAAACCACTTGTATTAATTAATGCTATTGCAATGTATGCATATAAAACTTGTGTTCCATGTTGTTATAAAATAAATTAATAAGAGTTACTTTTACTTAAAAAAAAACTTTTTTTTTTTCCAAATATTTCCTCTTTAATATTTTTGAAATGCATTCACAGATTAAACTTCATTGGATTCAGAAGTCGTTCTTCAGTTGTGATGAAATCTACGAGATTTAATTTCTTACAAGAACTCGTCTATGGTAAAATTATTGTTTTCCCGGCATTTAACTAGTTTATGAGTAGGCTGCCATGGAATAGTTTTAAGGCCTGTGTCAATACAACATCCTTCGTTCTAGAAAGTTTGCAAAGCAGAATGATAAAAGATTTTATGTTCTCGTGTAAAATTATTATGTATAAACTGTTTTAGAAACAAACTCTCTTGCCAAAAGATAACTCAAAATCAGAATATAAGATCAACATGGTTATACAAAAAATGGAACAAATTTCATTAGTAAACTTTCAGATCACTGTTGCCAGGTAACTGTCATTTATTCACTGGGCAACAGCTTAACTAATATTTTTAAGAATAACAACCTTAAACAAAAAGAGAATGAGAAAAACCTGGGCTAACTGTATGTACAATTATTTAGCGTCCCAAATCAGTTGCCAAGGTCTTTTAGATGATACAAATAAACCCTGAATTCTTCTATTTATTCGGAATTAATGTTGCCAACAAATAGGAATTAAAATTCCCGGATTATTCCCATAGAGATAAAATGTATATGTGAATGCAAATTTCGTTAATCAGTAATTTTAGATCTTGGTATTGTATGAATGAAATATTAGGAATCAATTGTATTGCCATAAAGCGGGATAGAGATACATGACTGTTATCTGCTAGTCAACCATAAACTGCAGTGAAGGTTATTGTAATCATTATATTTTTCTATCTCCTCAGCCACAATTTAGCTACTGTAATGCAACATGCAAATATATAAACTATTACTATGTGTAATAAGAATACAGTTAATATTAGAAAGCAAAATCGAAACTTTTCAAATATTGCACTTGAATATTGAAAATAAAAATTGTTTAATCTTCCCATTGTAATTTTTCTCTTATTTTCAGAAATATTTACACAAATATTCACTTTTTCATGCTGAAGGAACATCTGAAAACAAATATACCCCAACGGTTTTACGCAATAGTATTTGTTACATTTTCGGTAGATTTAAAAACAAAATGTTAGCAGGGTACCAAGTTCATGAAGTAATGAACACTGTGATGTGGCAGCTTTCGAGTATCCAAAACGGCAGAAAATTCTCGGCAATGATAAAAATAAAATGACACAAAATATCTCTTGAGGCACATGAATTGAAACAGGCTCAATATTTAGTATACTCCACGTTTCACAACGTTCTATTTCTAAAACATATGTGTAAGTGCTTATATTTTCTACGACAAAAACTGTAAGTTTCTAAAGCAATGCTTTTCGGAATATCAAAGAAATGCTTTAATTGAATCTTACAGCGTTTTACAAATATAGTTTTGTGCTCAAATGCTAGCAAAAGCAACCGACTTAATGTTTAGAATAAACAAGTTTACAATTTTTAATAAACCTAATAGATTCGAAATAACCAAAAAGCTTGCAGCGCAATGATGATAAATATTAACCTCATTTTAGAGCTTATGTGCAAATATCGTTTTGTTCACGTTAAGAATATCGTGAAAACAGTACTCTAAGAAACTACCTAGCAAATAAAAACCAATATCTTGAATCCAGTAGGTTATAAATAACTTACTTTAAAACATTTATTATAACGTCATATCGGTTTTAAATATTTAATTGCATGACTATCACTAACAATTTCATGATTCAAGGTTCGGATTAATAACATTAGGTAGTTTTATTGTTTGCAGACCAATGCAGAGTTCTGGGTAAATTTCTAAATCCGTGTAAAAAGTTTGTTGATGTGGTTTATTTATATTTATTTTTTACACATTAGATTATCAGAATCCCATTCAATTCAGGGCTTGAAACGGCCGGTGAATTTTGCTCAGAGGCATCTTCTTTCAGGCTTGAGATTCTTTTACGTGCCGTAAATATAAGACACGGGACCCGTGGGTTTATTTTTCTTCCGAAGGGTATATTATTTTTACACCCGAAAAAATCCATCGACCCTGACCGGGACTGAGCCCGCGATCTTGGGTATACGAGGCAAGTATGGTTACTTCTAGACCACCAGAACCGACTTCCTTGCAAAAGAGATCAGGGATCCTGGATAGCAGATCGTTGTTTAGCATTTAAAAGTTTTTCTGCGAAAATATTTACTAAACTTTAAATGAAGTATTTCCAGGTAACCAATACTTTTACACTGTTCCCATTTTCTCTTTTCAGCTTACTCAACATAGCTTATCAGATTCTTCAGAAATCCTATTTGATCATAATATTCCTCATCAAGGGCATTTTGTTGCCTTTAACTATGCCAATAAATATTAATTATTTTCATTTATTAGTAACCGGAAAATGAGTCAGCTATTACAATACTGGGTTCTTAACAAGCCGATTTAAACAGATAGTTACAGAGAGTAAGGCTTGTTTTATTTAATGCTATAACATTCATGGAAACAAAACATCAGTACTTTACATTTTTACTACCTATGACAGCGATTTAAGACACTGTTTTGTAAAGAGTGAGGAAGTTCAATAAAACAGAAATGCATTTATCGAATAAAGAATATTCAATGAGCTGGAACTGTACAAAATATTGCTTCTTAGCTGCAGGCGTTGGATTGTATCCGAAAAATAGAATGTAGCCGATTTCCGAGAATAGTTTTGAAGCTATTTGAAGTAGCTTCCTTATAAAAATATATGTACTAACTTCGTTCGTAAGGAGGAAGAAAATTGTGGATGATTAGCTATATTCGCACAAAAGCTAATCTCAGCGGAATTATGAATCGCCACTACTGGAGATTATGAGATTCATCTTAAAATGAATTTTGAGAACAGCCACGACAGCTCGAAAGCGCAAAATGTATTTTTGGTGTCTAATAGTTATCTTATTAAAACTGGTCAACATTAATTAAATAGGTAATTTCTAAGGAGGTTCATCTCGAATGTTCTATATTTTATTGGAGAAGCAAAAAATGTTGTATTCCATTATATTGGGTCTTGGTTTTGGTTTTCTCCGCTCACGGACGGGCCGGCAATCGGGAGCCAAGAGCACAGTTGCACACACCCTCTGTGCGATCGGCAAAGTAAGGAAAATGCGATTATCTTGTTCCCCTTTTTATAGGGATGAAATTTTAGCAGTTTTATGACAGAAGGTACTTAAATACTGCTGAATCCCGCTTACTGTGCTAACTTTGCAATAGATTTTCATATTAATTATTCTAATCGAGTAGCGAAATCATCCTGTTTTTCCTCTGTTAACACATTGCGCCTGCATGTTCTTTTCTTGCCCATCATTGATCCTGTTGTTTTGAATTTAAGCACAATTTTACGAACTGTCAGATTAATGAACCCCTGGAAATCTTCTTAAAATTCTGAATGACACTGAGAGCAGATTCATTTCTTAAAAACTACAGCAAAAGAAAATGCGTTGGTATGTATTACATCTTTGAACCATGGCAAACAAGAGAAATGAAACGATGATTTTTTTGTGTTTAACGCTTGTTTTCACTACTGAGGCAAAATAGGCGGCGGGCACGGAATTAAATGAAAAATTGGATTTTTTTTTATATAGCTTGGGGTGCACGGCATTTGCCAGTCAGGGAGAGCGATCCTGATGGGATTTGAACGCCAGACCTCCCGCTCACGTGTCCGCGCCTTAACGACCTCGTGAGAAATGAAACTCAATAAAGCTGCAACTCCCCACTGTTCCGGCTTTATCAGCGGCAATACGCGTCCTTGACTATCGGGTTTGCAGCCGTAAAGTGTTTTGGATATCCGGTCCGCGTGCGAGGAAAAACTTAACGAACACGCGATTTTTTTTGGTAAAAATTAAAACAAACATTTTGTATAATTAACGGGGTTACTCGTGATATAGAAATTCCTACATAATTGTTTTGGCTTACAGAATGCATATGCGGTAATAAGTTTTTAAAATGAAATGGGTTGTTGAAAGATCTACTCCATTTTTTTACACTTAAACTTGTATTTTAAGAAAAGCATGATTGATAAAACCCAAATTGTTCTGCAAATTCCTTAATAGAAATATATCAACATAAGTGAGAGAAGGCTACAGTTCTTCAGGCAGTTCGTTAATTGTAGTTGTAGGTCTTTATTATTCCCACTGTAGATGTATTTGTAGTTGGTTTGGATGTACTAATCTTTACATGTTTCCTTATGTTGATGGAAGTTTTCCTTGGAAGGCAGGGTGAACAACAAAGAGTTACCTCGTTTCTGTTTCTTCAAAAGAAAACGCTCCTCTGCATTTGGCTATCACAATTTCTGGTTCTTCATGGTAGAAGCAAATTCATAATAATTGTTGACTGAAAGTAACATTTCTGTTTTTGAGCAACTGCTCTTCCGCGACTTCGAATGACGAGAACTTTCTTTTAAAGAAGGCGGCCCATCAAGTTTTAAAACCTGGTATATCTGGATGTGTGACAAATTTTATTGAATTTGTTTGTATTTAAAGAGGATTACTTGAAATTGTCATACTTTTGTGGGACATAGATCCCATCATGAGTGCAAATTTTTCTCTTGGCCATTAAGAAACCTTAATACATTGTTGTTTCGGACAACCAGCACATAACTAATGGAGCTCTCCAACACCCCTTTGAATGCTTTCCTTCAGATATTCGTTAAAGAAACTGCAAACTTCACCAGGACATTTATGAGCTTCCTCTTTGTGACCTATCACTGTCTGTAATAAAGTATTGTAAGCATCTAACAAATCGACAAATAGAGTGTTCCTTAGACAACAAACCTCTCTGGTTTGGTCGCAATGTTCAAATCATGACTTCAGAGATATCGAGCACCTTTGGATCCAATAACATGATCTACCTTACATTTCATTTCAAACATAAAGGAACCCCTTTTTTGGGTTTCTCATATATAGAACTTAAGTTTTATAGATTCCATTTCGTGAGGCTATGCAAATGGCAGTGCTTGCTGCTTATTATGCACAAAAGCAAGCTGTAGAAAATATATAGGACGCTTCATGGTCAATACCTGGCAGTGTATTAATGGCTAATTTATAGAACGCTTCAAAATCGTGCAGTTATTTTCAAAATCCTTCTGATTGTACATATATCTCTCGCGAGTCGTTAAAATCTGTACAAAAGAATTAAAGCCCTATGTACAGGACTTTCATTCCAAATCTTGCCAGACTGAATAAGCTCTTATGAACGAATTTAATTTAAACAAATATAAGATACTGAGGAGAAAGTTTAAAACAGTATTTTAAATGTTAGGTTTTTCCTCCTCACCTCAGCCACCTTCATATTTCAAATGCAACCCTTAATTTTGATATTTAAATTTTAAAGAGGATGTTATCACATTTATTGGTATTTGTTATCCTTTTTTAGTTTGGACAGAGTAGGCAATAAAATATTCCAAAACCGTATTCGGGAATTCCGAAATAGACTACATTACAGTAATATTACTTTTAATTTGACACAAAGTAAATTGTTTTTATCCTATAACTTACTCCTTATTATTTCCAAATTTGAACAACAATAACAAGAGTCCAGATAGCCAGGCAGAGATAGAAAATAAAAAATACAACAGTAATTGCATTCTATAAATTTTTAAATTTTGAGCATAAAAAGGGAAAAACAGAAGAGTGTCATTTGACATTTTTGAGAATATGGACAGTCGTAAAACCTGAATTTTAGTCAGCTTTGGTTTTATACTTCATGCCGTTATTTTAGCTTCACAGAGGATAACAATAAGTCAGTTGGCTGTAAGATGAAAAATAAATTTATTTGGAATAAATTTACAATTATTATATAGTAATACAGCTGTTAACTCCTGACAATCTACATACATACTGCGCCTTACATTTGAAACAAACAGAACTATTTCATTAATAGTTTTTTGTAGGTTTGTAGTTTATTCTGTCCAAATAAAAATAATAATGAACTTGGTTGCCAGGCTATGATATAATACAAAAATTAGATAAAAATTGCAACCTATTTAAATTAAGCATCATAATTTGGGAATGACGTTTGACATTTCTAAGTGAGGGTGACTGGAAGTGAGAGAGCGAAACTTAAAATTTAAATCAACTTCCATTTTAAAGTTCCCTCGTAATATTTAAATTGACATGCTCTTTCTATGAATTTATGTTAAAGAGGTAGTTATTTATACCTGCAAGTGTAATATATCTTTAAAGCCATTACTGTTTTATAACTCATATATTACTGGCTCTCTGTAAACATGTAAAGGTTAGAAACATGGGTTTTTCATTCTAGTATAAATTCATCTTATGTGAATTCGCCAATTTCTTATAAGATTCTAAACAATCTGATTTTCCTATAAAATTCAAGACTTATTTGTTTTAATTATCATTAGATTTCAATCTTATCGTCATTCCCCCTTTAAGATAACATATTTTATAGCCTTTCGTCTCTTTAATCTTTGATAATCGATATTTACTTGATAACACTGAAGTTTTACTTTTATGGCACAAGTATGTTCATCGTTAGTAACTAAAATGTACCACAGGATGATTAAAAATGCATTAATAACTAAAAAGCAGCTGAATGCGCCAAAGCTTTGACAGGGAAAGGCATCAGTAAAATAATTGCGTATGCCAGGATCAGCAATAAATCAATGTGAACATGAAAGGAACGCAGTTGCGGTATAACCAAGCAACGCTTGGCCTCTTCGCTCGGATGCATTTAATATTAAACGTGCATTTGCCACGCGAAAACAGTTGCGGAATGAAGGATTTCGTAACAAGGAGTGTTGACAGTTTTTGTGCGCCATATAATTTTAATTGTTAATAAAACTACGGCAAGCTCACTTAGGTCTAATTTTTTATGTTCTTTTATGATGATATATTTAATGGTCAGTTTTTTGAACAATAAATTTTAGTTGAATATTTTTTCCATAGTAGATCTAAAAATATTTGTACAGTGAAAGACGCGTCACCCATGCTTTGTAAAACATATAATGAGATGTAGCTGTAAATTTCACCGGAAAACGCAACATTATTGAATTCTTGTTAGTTGGTACTGTATTTTGGTTTCCAGATCGTAAAGTAATGATAGTACACACCGTTAAAGGTATTTCATAATATGCAAGAAAGTTGATAAAATATAAAGGGGGAATAAATATTATTTTCAAAGAGAGTTCTGACTACCAAACAATGTTTGGATGCGTGCATTTTTTGCCAGGTAATAGAACATATAAATTCGAGTTATAGGAAAGAATAAGCTACGGAAAGAGAATACTACTTTAATTACTACGTTAGGCTACGATAATTTTATTTAAGGATGTCCTTTAACTTCGTTGGTCATTAGCGTCCTATTCAATCCAGGGCATGAAAGGGCCGTTAAATTTTGCTAAGAGGCCTCTTCTTTTAGGTTTGAGATTCTTTTATATGCCGTAAATCTAAGATAATTAATATTTATTTGTATTTGCTTCTTTCCTCGCGGGCAACAGACAGCGGGAGTTTGGCCCTCCCTTCACGAAAAATTATATTATGGCTATCAAATGGCAAGAAATAAAAAAATTACGTATATTTAAAACGGAGAATAAGCTGCCCATATTTCCTTACTAATCACTTCATCAACCTCAATCGCTTGCACAGCATTTTGAATTTTGAGTTGTGTAGACCGTTGCACCATCTTGCTGAAAGCAGGCAGGCTCTCACTTAATCCTCAAAGGAAGGGTTTACGATATTATTCACATGTCGTTAAACAAAACCAGCAAATACATTTACAGTTTATTAGTTTATAGAGCAGAAATGTGGACATTGGGTAGACAATTTATATTTGAAAGAGCTGTTCGTGAGACTTGCACAGAATCAAAGAAAAGATGGAAGTTTGTAACAAAGAAGTTAGAATGGAGTGCAGAGGAGAGACGATTGGTTTATTTTTTATATAGTGTTTTAACACCCCTTTTTTACTACTGAGGCACCACAGACGATGGGCACTGATGATATAAGAGATGAAATGATATATTGGGAAAGGATGTTTTAATTAAGGAAGCGTTCAAGGCCTAGGTTTAAGGTAGCTCTCCGACATTTGCCATTTATGAGGATTGAGCAAAATCTGTAAAAAAATCTTAGTCAGGGAGGAGGGTCCTGGCGGGATTCGAACCCCAGACCTCCGCTCACGAGTGCACGCCTTGACGACCTCTGCCACCCGTGGCGGTTTGACAGGTCTATGAAGGAATATGACAAACAGGGGACTGACGTAAGAGCAAAAAGGAAATATAAGGTACTTGAGTTGTACATAAGTTTTGTAATATTATGAAGTAATTACAATACATTTGAAGCTTGCTCAATAAAGTTTAAAAATATAGATAAACACGCAAACTAATGTAAAACGTGTCTCTCTAATTCTGTATGTTTATGAGCTATGAAAGCAAAATAAATGTAACTTTTAGTATTAATTCTTTAAATTAACTGGCACTAACACAGTAGTTCAGTTCAATATTGTGAGGTCTATTATTTTTTAATTCCTTTTATTCAGATTGATTTTCCCTGTTTATTTCGCTTTATCCTTTCCTTTGTCTTATGTTTTCCTGTTTTCACGGGTTCTGATTATTTGCTTTCTATTCTAAGGAAGGAATAAACATTAATCTTGTAATGGCTGTCAGCAAGTTCAAGGTTTAAGTCTATGGCACCTTCTTTCTTCAAAACAACGCCTGTTTTCTTGAGCTTCTGTTTGTTTAAATTGGTTTTGATTTTCCCTCATTGTTTGTATATTAATTACACTTCATTCCCATGTAAATATATAATTTAAAATCTGTGATACATTGCTGCGTATACCATACTTGCCTCCTAAACCCAAATCGCGGGTTCGAACCGGCCAGGACCGATTGATTTTTTCGGGCGTAAAAATCCTAAGTATGGCTTCCTTCGGAAGAGAAGTAAAGCCGTGGGTCCCTTGTCGTACATTTACGGCGCGAAAAAGAACCTCAAGCCTGAAAGAGAGGCCTCTGAGCAAAATTTGTCGGCCGTTTCACGCCCTGAGTTGAATGGGACGCTGATGACCTGAGATGTTAAAGAGCGTCCGTAAATAAATAAATCAAAAAAAAAAAAAAAAATTCTGCGTATCCTTTGAATTAGTAGTGTGCTGCAGAGTATCTTCACTTTAGTTGTTTCCATTTGGTCTGTTTATTTAGTTAACGCCATGTAAGAAAAACACATGGTTGATAATACGAGTTTGAGCTTGATAGACTGTAGCAAGTTTTGCTAAATGAAAACTGTTCATATTTGCTGATTCCTTACCACGTGGAATCGCTCAAGTCAGCCTTAGTTTTGTCTTATCGGGTTAAAGATGTCAGAAATCGGTATTATAGAAAATAACAGCTTTTATCATTTGTTCATTGAACAGGCATATAAAGTAAATATCCTGAGAGATTTAAATAAGACAATAAAGGTTTCTCTCTGTGAATGGAATGGGCTAAATCAGAGTATTAAATCATAAAAAGGGGGGTCACAAAGGAGGTATTTAGTTCCTGGATGAAAAAAAAAAATGTGAACTATCATCCATTGGTTTCTCCTTCTCATGTTCTTCTTCCACCATTTCATGTTAAGTTAGGCCTGTTGAAACAATTTGTTACTGCTCTGAATAAGGACGGCGATGGTTTCAACTTTCTTGTTACAAGTTCTCACAGAAAACTGACGCTAAGGTACTGGCAGATATTTTCAATGAACCCCCAGATTTGTTCTTTATGCACGATGAGACCTTTCGTCAGTCGATGTCCGAGTTAGGGAAGTCAGCGTGGTTGGCATAAAAGAGCAAATCATTTATATTATAATCTTTATTGCAACAATTATCTTATTAATTAAAAAAGCAATAGAAGATTTTCTTGGCAACAGGAAATCTGAAAACTATAATGAAATTGTGGGGGAATTGTTACAGCATTTTAGAAATCTAGGGTTTAGAATGAGTGTTAATGTGAATTTTCTCAACAGCCGTATTGATTACTTCTCTGCGAATTTTGGTACAATGAGTGAAGAATAAGGTGACGGTTTCATAAAGACATTAAAACAAGCAGAAATCACTATCAAGGTCGTTGGAATGTATAAATGATGACTGATTGCTGTTGGAGTTTGAAAAGAGACACTAGTGAAGGACATATCAGAACTTCGAAAAAAATGAAATTTTCTCCTCCCTAATAATGAAAAAATTTCTAAATTTGTTATTATTGGCACGCAGTTTTTTTTTTAATAAATTCATTTATATGTAAGTTAAAATTAAATCAATAAAAACAAATTTGTCTTAGCTATATATCTTAAAACTTAATAATATAAAAAATAGAAGTATCTTATTACATTTTTTTATGATTTTGTTTAAAAACTTAGCTCGATAGAGTAAAACTGATAACATATTTGGATTCAGGGACATCTTATTACATATATCCTTTTTTTTTTTTTTTTTTTTTGATACCGGTATATTATAATCTATAGAAAAGTTCGGCAAAGCAAATATGCCCTTCTGAAGTGATCACATTTGTCGATGATCCAACTTTAAAAGTTTTGTTCTAAATGTTAACAATGACACTTTCGCTCAATTTTTTTTTTCTTGTGAACAGCCGTCCTCAGGTTTCTGCGTTACTTTCCTACAGAGACAAGAGTCAGATTACACCGTCGGTGAGGGTTTGGAAACCAATGACATGCCTGACCCCTGCTGTCGTACCTCCTGCGGTGGTGACCGCTGGAAATGATAATCATCCTCAGCTCATGTGGGTTCTGCGGTTTTGAGAGGCAGGTGACTAGGACATGCTCAGGATGATGTCACCGGTGTTGCGTTACCCTCGAGGACAACATGCGAGTTTACCAGAGCTAACAGGTGGCTTCTAGCAAGATTCGAGATTAATTCATCTTCGTCAAAACCGCTTGTTGCCAGTCCTAGGAGGTGCTCTTGATGGCATTCACATCTGTGGGACAGCTTTGAGATATCATCTAGTTGCTTTGAGGGCACTTGCGTGTGGAACTCCGAAACCAGCACTGTTTTGGATTCAAAAAAAGAATAAATAAACTGTCAAGTGTAAAATTGCTTTAAATCATTCGGAAGTAAATGTCAGGAAACTGAAAGTTTGCAATCGTTTTTCTGAAAGACCCGTTGTATAAAATATTTTCACCATTTGTTGAGGTATGATGCTAGTATATCGTTTTTATTTAATTCATCGTAAAATAAAATGTGCTTAAACAGCGAATGTTTAAATGCAACGGTGGTGAAGCCACAGGATATTATAACCTTTTGTTTTGAAACTATGAACATGGCTCTAAAATGTTCTTTGTTGTTATTAACTGCCAAATATCAATATTATGTGGACTTCTCTTGATTCGGGCTCGGCTGCATAATAAACATTAGTGTAGTATGTACTTTTTTTAATCATTTGCTCTTTATGATGTTCCCCTGGGATTAATAATTTTCCATTTACAGTTGTTTTCTTCTTCAAGGCCATGCTTTACTCTTGATCTTCATTCTTTCTTTAAAAATGTTGGTTTCCGCTCGACATTTTTCACAACAGCTGCGTACATAACATCATGTTATTTGAATATATTTCTATAACGTAGGAGGATATGGGCTACGCATTTATTAATAAATCTAATGTCTTTGTTTACTTTAAGCTCTGAAGAAAATGGTCGTTTAATACTTGCGCCAATGAAGGCTACGATAAACTCTGAAAGACGCAAACAAACTTTTAATTGCTTTCTCCATGGGTACTTTAACCTGTATTGGCTAATGCTTCGCTGTTGTCTGTTTACAGAAATCACACCAAATTCGTTTTAAAAAAGAACCTTTAATTGGAGACTATTTCCAAACACAGTAACTTTATGACCTCACAATTTTCATAGCACGTCTTCTTTTATTAAATCAACTGAAACCTGTAGCAAGCACAAAATGAGAGGCTGATGTCAACAAAGGAACACAACCGTGTACTCCACTTTTACCCTGCCCGCAAATGACAAATATTTTCTTCTCTTTAGGTTCACTTCTCTATCTCAAAAAGACTCCCAGCACCACGTCATAAGCTTCTGTGGTTATATAGCTAAAGCTTTGTATTGATTTTTATTCTTTTTCAACTCTTTAGCTAAAAGCCTTTGTTATATTATGTTAAAGAAGATGTCATGTAAAACTATAGAGAAAACGTTGAAACTCTTCTGCCATATATGGTCACATTTTTAGATTACGTTACATTTGTATAGGTATATATATTTGATTTTAGGTGTTCTGAGCTCTTTTTTTTTTTTTTTATTTTTGAAGTCTAAAGTTTTCTTCCGGATGGGTTGCAGTTACTAAAGTGGACCCATTTCCTAGTCTTGTGTTAGAGACATTTCATGGTGGAAATTTGAAGAACTGAAAAAAACTATAGCA
>CM060831.1:35307500-35667500 GCA_030762175.1 Metallyticus violacea | reverse complement strand
TTATATTTCTGTTGAAGATGTGCAATAAAAATACACCTATATTTATACATTGTGCAGGTCACAGTTGAAGAGTAGATGAGATGCCGTTTCTTCAGATTTTTCGTATCTACACATAGGGTCATTGTGGTGGGGAAAATAAAATCTTTAAAATAGATTTTAAATTTTCCATGATCACTAAGAAACTGAAGGAAAACTTATGCTGGTTTGAAGAACTTTGTGTTCAGTCGATGTTGGACAATGCGAAAGAAGAAATCCTTGATGAAAGTTCCATTTGCACTGCTTGCCCACCTCATTCCAATTGTTTATGATGCACTTTTGAAGGTGGGTTTTACGTATGTGATCGAGCAGGTTTCATACCAGATTTCAAGATCTGACCTTGCAGAATGTTTTGCAATAGAATCAGTTCTTGCAGTTCTTTCAGTTCCAACGGTTCCCGCATTCTCTTTGATCCGAGATAAGCAACTGTGATCTAAAATGTGATATAATTAACTTCTTAATGTGCATGTGTTTCTTTAAATCTAGACCGTAATTTGATAGGTGAATATTGGTGTGATGTTTGGTAAGTATCCATATGGTAAACTAATAACTATATCTGTAATTGTTGCAGTTTATTATACATTAATTTTAATTTTCTCCAGTAAATAATTTACATTTTTATTCTGATTGACACAGAAAGGGTCTCAAATGAATTCAGAATAAACTTAATGCTTTATTTTAATATATAAAAGCTCAGGTTACATTTGATTTAATGAACGAACAAAAAGGTTATGTTAATTTCGTTCATAATTACGTTGTAATGCATCAAACATGTCGTGTTGTCGGTCCTGGTGGTGTAATAGTAACCATACTTGCCTTCTAAACCCAAGATCGCGGGTTTAAACTCGGCCAGAATCGATGGATTTTTTTGGGGCGTAAAAATCCTAAGTATGGCTTCCTTCGGAAGGGAAGTAAGCTGTGGGTCCCGTGTCGTACATTTACGGCACGAAAAATAACCTCAAGCCTGAAAAAAGAGGCCTCTGAGCAAAATTTATCGGCCGTTTCACGCCTTGAATTGAATGCGACGCTGATGACCTGAAATATTAATGAGCGTCCGTAAATAAACAAAATCAAATCAAATCAAATCAAACATGTTGTAAGAGGCTAGAAGTTGAAATTACAACCTTTTTCTATGAAAAGGCAGCGAACTTTTAAAGAGGCTAGTGGTTTTACAAACTAGTTGAATACTAACGAGTTTGTCTGTTGAAACAAGTGCAAATGGCAACTTTACGACAAAGCAGAACATCCTGCTGCGAAAAGAAGTATAAGCTTTCTTAATTCATCCTCCTTGATGCAAGGCAAATTTTGCTCCGAGTTCTTGAAAAATGTTCATAACAAAAATATTAAAGTACTTGAAATCTAATTCAAAAGGGGGAAAATCAGTTTAAAGTTTCAAACACCTGGCGATAAACGGACAAAATTGATAAAATGGCTTATGAAATCACCGTACCAAATTAGAAAATGTATTAGAACAAAGAAAAATAGCGCAATGTTCTTGCATTATGACTTTAGAAAATATCTACTTTCGTCGACAATATTCTGCTAACACTGCTGCCGCACCACTGTTCTATCCCCCAGTGATTACGTTTGATAGTATACAGCTTTCCAATAACAGCACGGTGTGTACACTAAGATAGTGTCTGTTTACATTCCTGCTGTCACAACATGCTGGCCCATTTAATATCAATATAATTATAATTGATGCACATTACCCTTAAGTTGAGTTTGGGCCAAACAAGAGACAGCAAAAGAAACATTTTTAGTTGTAATCATAAAGTATATTAACTGCGAGTATCAGCATATTGCTTTTTTTGGCAATACGTTTATCCAAATCCAAAGTGGTATCTATAGTTTTGTTTATTTTGAAGCATATAATGAACACTTAGCATTAAGCTCCTTCCTATGCCTTCAGTATTTCTTATTCGTAATTAATCTTACTATAATTTATGAGCTTTGTTAATTCTGAACGAATTAACTTTCCTTGCAGTAAATTATTTTTTCTATTCGGCATATGAGTACCTTTTTTATATTGTGGATAGTGTCTTTTCTGTGTACTGGCGCGTGGAGAAAGCCGTAATTATTCTTGAAAGACGGCTCCTGCAGGTCACAAAGGGCGTTTCGGACCATTACTGGCGTTGTTTATATTTGCCGTATGTCTCGTCAGCTCCCTCTCTCAAGATTAGCCATATTCTGACTCAGTGGAGCGTGTAAACTTATGACAAGCAGTCCTTGAGGAGGGTGAAAACTGAGGGGTAAATCATAACGTAGACTCCTATTGCATCGTTCAGGATTCAGTCTTCCGAGATACAGAATGGCATAGCTCCAGCTTTTCAGATAATACTTAATTTTCCTTATCATTAAAGATTTGCAACATGTTTATACAAAAAACTAGCAGCTCTCAAACTTTCCATAACCGCGGACTCGTAAAATTTAACTCAGCTTTTTACGTTCTTTTATTTTTAAAGTTGCTGGATTACAAAATTTAAAGATATAAACAAGCAAATACTTTCACATTTTCCAACATTTGTCTGTATACTGTAGTATATACTTACACAATATTAATAGTTATACTACTACTACTACTACTACTACTACTACTACTACTACTACTACTACTACTACTACTACTACTACTACTACTACTACTACTACATTGAAAAAGTATATATAGGTATATAGGTAATATATACCTATATATACATCCTAGGTAGTAATTAACAATATATGATAGCACGACGTTACTGGTTAATTTTAATTTTTTAATGAGGGTATATTGTTGCATTTCTCATACAAGTCGGATTTAATATGAGAAATTTGTAATTTAAGTTCTAATTTTGCGTTTTATAAATAGTTTATATACTTATTGTTTAGATAAATGGTGCAGAGAAAGCGTTTTACGTAATTAAGTTGTTACGAGCCTTCTTTGATAGTCGGGGAAAATCTCAGAGAGGCAGGCGAGCCCCAGCCTTTGCAGTTCACTGCCGAATGATGCATGCTGTTGCCAGTTGATTTGTTTTATATAAGGACGCTGTTTAATATCTCAGGTCATTAGCCTCCAATTCAATTTCGGGCGTGAAACTCCGATAATTTTGCTCAGAGACTTCTTTCAGGCTTGAGGTTCTTTTTCGTGCCGTAAATTACGACAGGGGACCCACGGCTTTACTTCCTTTCCGAAGGATGCCATTTTTAGGATTTTTACGCCCGAAAATATCCATCGAATTTGACGATACATTTGACTGTTCTACATTGCCCATGTTTTTGGCTATTTTGGCTAACTATTGAAGCTTCCTCCAGCTTCCTTCACATTCAATTTGATTTAATTTACTGTACATTTATTTATTTCTTTTTCTCGTAATTCATTGTTTGCTTCTGCTCATTCAAAAATAAACTCTGTTAATATAATCTAATGCTTGTTAACTCCTTGGTCTCTGCGTGGGAAGGATTTACAATTTGTTAAAGTAAAATGGCTGGTTATAGCAGACCCGGTTAGATACTCCGGGATAGATCAGCCAAATTAAAATTGTTATTTTTTTAGTACGTTTCTGCCATTCTGATCATCAGCTTCCGAAGATCAACTTTAATTCCTGCGTTCATCTTTTACATTGACGTCCCGTGTTTCTTTGTTCGGCCCTAGGGTTCCAAGCTATCATTTGGGTCCATCTGTGGAAACATGGTAGTAGCACGCGTCCTGGCCACCTTTATTTAAGAATTTTTACATTGGTCACTGAGTTTTGGGTGCCCGTCTTTTTCCTTGCTTCGTCGTTCCGTATTTAGTCTGAAACTTATTCCTAAATATTTACTCTCCTTTTTTCTTTGAATTATTTTTCCCATTCCTGTTTGTCACGCTCAAGTTAAAAGAATTAATTTTAAACTCCCAAATGATATTCTTTGTAGCATTTAATTTTGTGTGGTGTTTCTAAATGTCTAATTTTGACCAAGAAACACGAACTTATTTACCTGTACTAATTTCACATTATTTATTTATATGTCCACTTCATTCGTCTTGGTTGTCTTCGTCGTGTTTATCTGTAAACCTACTTCTTCAAAGTTTTAACTTAGTTTTTCTTCGTTGAATTTACGAGAGTTACAACGCCAACAAATTTAAAAGTTTGTTTCTGTCTATGTTCGTTCTATATTTAGCTGTGACATTTCAAATACTCTCTTTAAAAAGGCAAATGAAAAGTTTAAGGGTTGTTGGGTCATCTCATGATATGCCTCTTTCTGACCTAAATTATTTTTTACCTTTTTTATTACAACTTTGGTATTGAAGTACAACTTGGAAATATTTTTTACACCACATCCTTGCAACGGGGGCAAATGTTCTCGTGTAACGAAGAATAAATACATTGTAATATATAAGATTGTCAAGGTGCTTTTTTTCGTGAGTTGCGATAATATTTTTAAAGGGTCTATTTTGAATTCAGCCAGTTCTTCCGGTTGATTATCTTCTGTGACTCGACTTGTCCGTTGTGATTGTTTTGGAAAAAAAGAACAAGCTAATTGGTTTGTAGCTATTTACTTATTCTCAATGCGTGGCGGAAGAGTTACAGACAGAGAGAGAGTACGAGAATCTGCCCTATACGTGCGGAGAAAGAATCTTGGGAGCATATTCTGGCGTACTGCAATGGGACGAAAGAATGGAATGTATATACATATATACCGGATATATTGTTAACCGGAGGGGGAGCAGATAGAAAGGAGGAGGAACAGGAGGAGTTAATAGGTAAAATGTTAAATAAATGGAAACAGCCGAAATAGGAAGAGTCAGACAACTGGGAAGGGGTAGCTGGAAAACATGTCACAATATATGTTTTTGAAATATTAGTACAAATATGTGAGGGAGTGTACGTTATTTACTTTCATATTGTTTTCTTTTCTATTTATTTTATTTATTTAAAACTATATTTATGCATTAGTATTTTACGAGTTAAATATTCGTTTAGGCAATTTCATGTAATTTCTAGTCTATTAGAAAAGTACGTATGGTCCCAGGATCCGTGCGACATAGATGAATTAGATTTGTAATAAATATATTTTGTAAATAAATACACTACTACTACTAATACTACTACTACTACTACTACTACTACTACCACTATTACTACTATTACTATTACTACTATTACTACTAATACTATTACTACTACTTTTACTACTACTATTATTACTACTACTACTACTATTACTACTATTACTACTATTACTACTACTATTACTACTACTATCACTACTCCTACTATTACTACTACTACTACTACAACTACTACTATTACTACTACTACTACTACTACTACTACTGCTACTACTACTACAACTACTACTATTACTACTACTACTACTACTACTACTACTACTATTACTACTACTACAACTACTACTATTACTATTATTACTACTATTATTACTACTACTACTATTACTACTACTATTACTACTACAACTACTACTACTACTACTACTACTACTACAACTACTACTATTATTATTATTACTACTACTATTACTACTACTATTACTACTACTACTATTACTATTACTACTACTACTACTACTATTACTACTACTACTATTACTACTACTATTACTACTACTACTATTACTACAACTACTATTACTACTACTATTACTACTACTATTACTACAACTACTACTATTACTACTACTACTACTACTACTACTACTGCTACTACTACTACTACTACTACTACTACTACTACTACTACTACCTACTACTATTACTACTATCCTCAATCATAAGACTTATCTTTAGGATAGATACTGAGGACATGATGCCCATAGGCCGATCACTGGAGAAAATCCTTCAACTTGAACATGGAATTGTCTGCCTTTTAAGAAACTGGCCACGATTTCTATACTATCTGCCGAGGCAGCCCAGCTGTTTTCAGTTTATAGAGCAATAGTTCTTCATGCCATGTGGATGGAAAGGCCGCAATTGTCTCATTGTACGGAACTAATCACAAGCACAATTTGTTACTGTTAATGATCATCCAAATGCTCGTTTATACATTAGTTCCTTTAAGAGGGCCACGGAGCGAAGATGGCCGAAAACTTGATTTCCCACTTAAACTTCACTGGGCTGCAGTCCGATGCAGTACCTATTATAAAAATAATGATGCATTCTACCTCTAAGACCTGCCCCCTCCCCCAGCGTCTAACTTCAGCGGCTTACAGAAACGGTGACATCATAGAACTGATCTAGATGTTAAAAATGTTGTGCAGTAGCGCATTTCCTTTGTCTGAGATGCCGTTTTACTCGTAGCAACGATTTCCTGAGACGGCATAGGCGCACCGCACCATAGGTTGGGATCCTTTGGCGATTGTGAGTTTTCAATAACAGAAAAAAACGGGAAGTTAAAAGTATCTGCCAGTTTCTCGGGAACTCTTAACTTTAGAGTGGTACAGGATAAAGTCTTGAAAGACTTATGGATTAGTGCGAGGGCTATAGAGTTTCGAAAATCAATGGCAAACAATGCAGGCAGAACACAAAGGGACGTTCCGGCCTAACCCCTGAAGCTTTTAAAACTTCCATTAGTGGTAAGTACAGAGAAACAAACATTCAATTGTTGGAGCCGATTGCTCTGATTGATTAGACAAACAGAGAATGAGGGAAGATGCTTTGTCTCATTATGGCGCGGTGTGAGTAGACCGTGTTAACACAAACCACGCTAAGTAGAAGTAAACACTACAGCTTTGGCACACCTCCGTTTTATAATGCATTCTTGAAACACTTGCTTTGTTTATATTTACCAGGCGAAAAGAGTTCTGTTTAAAAATCTTCACTATCATAAATACTGATATACAATATATTATTTTATATATATTTTATATATATATATATTATTTTTCCACCTGGATATGTGTAATATGAATTCCCTATATTGAAATATGTTTTTAGTTTTACTCTATCGGATTAGATTTTCAAACATAATCTCAACAAATGTAATAATGTATTTACATTATGTAACCTTTTTAAGCCTAAGACAAAACTGATTTTGTAGGTTTACTTTTTTCACTATTAGGAGAGAATTTTTTTTTTTTTTTAATAGTTCTGATATGCCCTTCACTAATGTCTCTTTTCAAACACCAACAGTAATCAGCATCATTGACACATCCCAATAGCCTTGACAGTAGTTTCCACTGTTTTAATGTCTTTATGAAAACTTCACCTTGTTCTTCACTCATAGCACAAGATTCATTATGGCTGTTGAGAAAGCGCACTTAACACTCATTGTACACCCTAGATTTCTAAAATGTTGTAACATTTCCTCCACAATTTCTTGTTGTCATGAAAGTTTTCTTCTCTAACTCGGACATCGACTGACGAAAGGTCTCATCCTGCATAAGCTCGCGAATCTGGGGGTCCATCGAAAATATCTGTTTCATTTTTCTGTGGGAGCTTTGTAACAAGAAAGTTGAAACAATCACTGTCCTTGTTCAGAGCAGTAACAAATTGCTTCAGCGGACCTAACTTAATATGGAGTGGTAGAAGAAGAATATTAGAACGAGAAGCCATTAGTTCATACTTCATATTTTTTTCTCCAGGAAGTAAATTGCTCCTTTGTGACAGATTTTTTTCTGGTCCAATGCTCTGATTTGGCCCTACTGTCCCATTCACAAAGTGAACAAATAATTGTTTTGTTTAAATCTCTCAGAATATTTATTTTATGCATCTGCTCAATGAACAAACAATAAAAACTGTTATTTTCTATAATATTGATTTCTGGAAAACTATAGGCCGATGAGACAAAATGAGGCTGTTTTCAGAGATTCCATGTGGTAAGGAATCAGAACAATTTTCATTCAGCAAATATTGTATAGACCCGTGTAATCTTCTACAAGTATACATTTAGCTCAATAGATATAAAATATTAATTTAAGGGCGTTAATTTAACCGACGGTCATTTGATTTAAAGTCATCGTTATCAAGTTCATACAATTCAGTCAGGTATTTATGAGTGACTTACAAGAGTTAAGTTTTTGCACGAGTTTCGTCAAAACATTTCTTTCAAATTAAGGAATAATACTCAACCTATAGTTTTACTGTGTTTTGTAATTTGTTGATTATCCCCCCCCCCCAAAGAATAAGGTAAGCAAAAAGTTCTATCAGTTCCCCTATTTTAAAGCATAATTTTTGAGCAAAATATGTTTATTATAAATATAATCCCTATCGCTATTGTGATTTTTGCTATAGATTCATGGGAACAGTTTGATGGACTGCCAATCAGTGATGAAAGTGTCTTGGATTGTGGTAGAGGATCCACTTTTCATCGCATGTCATCAGCCTATCAAGAAAGGGGTCCTTATGCTGACGTGACAACACTACAAAGCAATCGTGATATCGTGCCACCTTCCAATCAGTTGTCAATTCGTGTGTAACTCAGCGACCGAGTTTGTATTTTTACCAACTGATGATAATGGAGCCGTATGGTTTCTGCACTGACGGTGAATTGTTGTGCCACATCCTCACAAGTTTGGCTCTTATTCAGCTGTAGTCGCTGATAGTGTCTTGGTTAAATTTTGTTCATGGCTCAACTTCGAAGGTTTCGTTGCCTTCCTTATAATTCGTGAATCATCTTTCATTCACAGCATCAGCACTAAAGGCCTGGCATATTGTCCACGCCGCTGCAGTTGCACTGTTCATGTTTGGCAGCACTGCTCAAAATACTGCCTGACAATAGGAACAATAATTGAACTTAGTTAGCAGTCTTAATTCTCAGTAATAATTCGTTTTCATCTTAACTTGAAAGTTTACCATCGCGAAATTGAGAGAGCAATTTTTAACAGTGAACTGCTTCGAGCGAAAACCAAAGCATTATCCTCTAAAACTGAAGACCCAGCGGAAAACTGTGACACTTAAGAAGAAAGACACCTGTAAGAAACTCCTTTAATTCTCATTAAAATAATACAAGAAAGTGCTTCCTTTCAGGCTCCATTTTATCACAAACCCGATAAATTCAGTAGCCTATTACTTGGACTGACTGAACAGCTGTTTTTCAGCAAAGCAAAGGGAGAATTGTTAATTGAGGTAATAGAGGGTAATTCCCTCATTAGAGATCCTAAATAATTGTCTATAAAACTTTGTTATTCAGGTAATGACTTGCAAATTTATTTGCACATACCTTCAACGACGCAAAATACGATCTGCTGAAAATGGTCTCTTCCCATTAGTTTACGAGACACGCCACACTACCTTCCGGTTTTCTGTGAATGGGTCTTCATGCACAGTATGAGGATTTTCCATCCCATATGAGCATACGCAGTTTTTGTCAGTTTACATATGAAACTATATAAACGAAGTGACGTCTAAAATTCCGGAATTCTGAATATGAAATTTTTCTAAATCATAAAGAATCCGAAAATGGTTTTCGTAGTCGCGTCACATTTAATTCTTAAACACACGACACAAGGTGTTCAACCATATTTATTATTATTATTATTATTATTATTATTATTATTATTATTATTATTATTATTATTATTATTATTATTATTATTTTGTTTAATTTTGATGCCCTTTGACATATGGAATATGGGAGATAGTCTTTTGGGAAACTATTGGAAATGCTTTTTAGTTATTCCCATTAGCCCCCCACACATCCTTTATTGTTTCTTCCGGCACTTTATGATAGACAATTGAGTGAGAATGTTTACTATTGTCCATAACTTGTTAACCAATTTCTGGGTGCCACACTTTTATGGTATATGTCTTTCATCAAATTCATTTCGAATGTTGTCTGGCATGCTTTAAATGTATTTGTCACGAGAAATACGCGTTGTGTAATTGTGCACATTGTTAATAAAGGAAGAGTCGCGTCACAACTGCCGAGATGCGGTGACACGGAATAATGAAGACCCATTATATCGTGGTTTTCTTTGTTATGTTTTGTATCATATCGTTAAAGACGCGCGCGTGTGTGTGTAATGTATCGAAGAATTCCCCCTTTACCAAAATCAAACTTTTATTACTGCTGCAAATCAGGAGCTGACAGGGCATCATTCTCCTAAAAGCATAAATAATACTACAACTAAACAACAGCATGTATTTGGCAAAATATTAAACAATAGAACACGACTTCAGAATGGAACTTTTCTTTTTGAAACACAAAATAGATTTAGAAAACATCGGTTAGATTGCTTTAACAATTGCTTAAGTTATGGAGGAAACAAAGAAAAATAATGCATAGGGAAGAGGAGAAAATTAAGATAAAACGGTCATTTTTGAAACTGATCATTACTTGACTATTTTGTCATAGGCCTCGTGAATGTGCTCCGAAAAAGGCGAAATGCATTGCATCCGCTGAAAACGTGATGGCTTCAGTTTGTGGAACGCAAAAGGACTTCTCTTGATTGACTACTTGGAGAAGGGTAAAAATCATTGTTGGAGAGATTTTGGAGAGAATGGAGATAGCGATCGCGGAAAAAGGTCTGGAAATGACCAAAAAGGTGTTCCACAATGACTATGCGCCACTCCATTCAATCCCAGGTTCGCTCAGAACAAATTGACCGAACTGCGATTTGCACCACCCTATTCACCTGATATTGCTCCCTTGGATTACCATCTGTATCCGAAAATCAAAAATTTCTTGTCTGGATACAAAGTTTAGTGAAATGAAGATGTCATACAGGAGATTAACAAAACTTTTGTGGGCTTCCAAGATAACCACATCCACGAGGGAATCGCTTACCTGGAGAAATATTGCAGCAACATTGAACTGCTAGAGTATTATGTCAAAAAATAAAGTACGTTGCATTACTGAACTTTTGTCTTTAATACCAAATCAGTTTGTACTTCATAGACTGAGCATTAGTTCAAATAAGGGAGCATTTAATTTCGTTAGTAAACATAAACGTATACAAGACAGCACACAAATTTTGGGTAGAGATACAGCCTTAAGGAACCCTTTATTCTTGAAAATAATACAATCTAAGAAATACAAAATAAATTGGAAATAAAAGGAATAAAAACAATAACAATTGAATGGGTTAAAATTCATCCAAAATGTGTGGCACTAGAATTCCAAAGAAACAAATTACTAACCGTAATACAAGGGTATATATCAGTATATTTAAAAAAGATGGAAGGATCGATATAAAGACCAAATGCGTTTCGTGATTGGAAGAGGCAATAAGGCTGAAGATAATATGCACCGTATGTAAATTGTCAATAGTTGCCATAACACATTTGTGAACACTGAGGATAAGATCCTGAAATGGATGTATTTCTCTTAAGTTAAATGTGGAGTTGTAAAAAGCTGGTCCATTTCTTGCGTACATCATTAAGGCATGTTGAGCTTTGCGATATAAAAATTCACTTTATAAATGTTACCATGGTTACCAGACTTGTGAATTTTAGCAGTAAGCAAAATGAATGACGAGGATATAAACAGCCCCTAAAAAAAAACATAAATGTAACATCAAGAGTGGTTAATGAACCTCGGGAATACCGACTAAGAAGCTTGCAGTTTTTGAATTTGTAGAAAGGGTTACTGAAATTTCCTAAAGTCCCTTTGAGTAGCAGAAAGGTAGTTTTAATAGTTTTGTTTCTGAGAGTTTCACTGCGCTTAAACTAATGATATATTAAACATCAAAGTACATAGCACGTTTCTTATGCCTTCTAATAAGAACAAAGTCTCTTAGCACCCATGACATTCTTTCTTTTAATGGCAGTACTAGAAAATTAAGTACGAGAAACTTCTGTATAAAAGTTAGAGAAAGAATAATTTATTATTATCTTAGCAACATAAATTGCTAAGCGTTCATTTGAAGACTGAGTAAATTATGAGTATTTAAATGCGGAAAGTCGGAGCTGGAGGAAAAAGCATTTACTGTAATAGTGAAGCTATAAACATAGGTATAATTTAATGCACTGCTTTCTATAAATCTACGGTTTTTATGGATACAAATGTATATGTGTGCATAGTAACGGCTAGAAAACAGGTAGAGTGCGGGAAAGACCTCGATGGGTTTTTTTTTCATTGAGATGAAATGATAAACTGGGAAAGGATTTTTTTTTAAAACAAGGAAGCGTACCAGGCTTAAGTTTAGGGTACCACCCCGGCATTTGCCACTTATGAGGACTAAAGAATACCTGAAAAAAAAACCTCAGTCAGGGAGGACGGTCTTGGCGGAAATAGAACCCCAGATTTCCCGCTCACGAGCCCGCGCCTAAACGACCTCAGCTACCGGTAGCGATGTATCAGTTCGCTCAGTTAAAACAACTTTGTCACAGTCTGAAGTCTCTTTCAGTACATGACTTAGTTCCATTAGAGATTGGGTGTGGAAATGAGGGCAGACATTTATTCTTTAGTTTTTAATTAAGACACCCTCGAATACTCTTAATAACAGGAGAAACTTGAAATGTTCATGATGTATCAGGTACCTCATGGCAATGTGTCACTGTTCAGAAGAAAGCGGTAATACTAGATACTAGGAACTCGGTAGAACTGGGCGAGGTTATTAAGGTTTGTCCCGCACTTTACTTTCTTTACATTGTCCAGTCGTTTAGATCTAGCGATTGCTCTGAATATGCATAGAGACGCATTTACAATGTTTATTGTTGGTGTCTACGGTGATTGTTTATAGCAAGTGTGACGGACACTGATGGGCGAAATTGTTAAGTCGGGAAATTACGAAAGAGTTATCTGCGGTTCTATTACCGCCAGAGTCATCCTCTCTTTTAACATTTTTTCTAGCTTTTCTTGTGTCTTCATCAATGACAAGTGCTGGGTAGGGACTCTGAACTTAGGCTTTCTTCCCAAAATGTCTTTCCCACTTTATCGTTTCATCTCATGTTATACGTGTTCAGCGCCTATTATATTATTTATTTAGTTTATTTGTGGGCGCTCTTCAACATCTCAGCGTCCCATTCAATTCAGGGTCTGAAACGGCTGATAATTTTTGCACTGAAACCTCTATTTTCAGGCATGAGGTTCCTTTACGTGCCGTAAATCTACGACAAAAATATTTTAGCTAATATTATGGCTAGTTACATTTTTGTTGGTGATGCTTGCTAATATAGAAAGTAAAAGAAATTTTTATTCTGTCATATATTTTTCTGCGTGTGTTTTTAAAGTATTTATAGCCACTTTTTGCTTAGATATGACTTTCTTTTAATACTAAGAATGTCAGTAACATTTTCTCATTTATTATTTAGTATACATTTCTGTCTTCATATAACGTTTTAAAGTTTATCAAATGATTTCACTCAGTACTTTTAAGTGGTTATTTACTGTTGGACATTTTTTTCTACAGTTTACTTTTTTAACCTTTACTACTGCTTAAAGTTGTTTCCAGAAATAAACATGTAACTGAAACATCGCGTAGTTTTTGTACATAGCTTTGAGTTTCCAGCTCGTTGAGTAAACTTTAATGAACAGTTACGTTCACAACCTACGGCTAATATACAGTAGCTTATATGGGTTTAAAGTTAACCACTATATAAACATTAGCAGCATCATTTCAATTATTTAATAAATGTCAGCAATGTAATTTTAGTCTTTTATTGCCTTTGATATTTCATCATTGTTTTATGTCTGTTGTTGATAATTTCCGGAGGCATAATAATGTATTTTAATTAAATGTTTAATATTGAACAGTTATTAATAAAAATAATTACCTCTCCTAGGACATACTATGCAATTATTTGGAATGCAGGTACGCAAAAGTCTATGAAATTTAATTGTAATGCTAATTTTTTTCAAGATTCACAGTTATAGTTGAAGGTCAAATGCGTTTTTGTAGCCATTATGATACAAAATAGCGTTCACTTAAAGAATGATATGCTATTTCAGCTTGTTTCCTACATTTAGGCTCAGTAGACTTGCTAATCTTATTTACTGAGCTGTATTTATAAACCTTGTCCGCTCAAGCTATTCTCCGGTTACTAAGGGTGTCGCAGCCAGTGGTGCTCTAGTTCAACTCCGCTTCCTAAACCGTATATACAATCTTACCTTATAAGGCAACGGCGAGCTATACCCAAAGTACGGCGAGCCAGATAATGAAGACTTTTTGGCAGAGAGGGAAAATAAAAGGAAAGAAGCTATGTTATTGCTACTCATGTGTTATGATGGCTGCTTCAAGGCTGTGCCTGTACGAGGAAGCGGTTTGCGCGTGAGAAAGTTTCACATTCGTGTATTCTCTGCATGAACGAACTGCAATGGCGGAGGCGCACGTATGTATACAGGAAAATGTTGCAGCTAAATTTCCTGATGTTGGTGTTTCTGTAATAAGCAGTATATAAGATTTGTATGGAAAATGGCATACAACATTTGCAGACGCAAGGAAAAAGAGCTCCGTCCGTTTTACAGAAACCTTATTGTGTTGACAGGCAACAGGTATATCGCCCACTTCAGTTTACGAGTCGGTTGGTCAGATTTTTTAATACATCCCATAGATTATGCTGGAATTGTGTGCTCGAAAGTAAAACAGCATTCTATCAGAAAAGACACATTGATTAAGTTCGAATACAGACATATTTCTGATATCTGCATTTGTGAATGTTTTGCTGACGAGAGTTCAAGATTTGCATCATTCTCGTCTAGTTTTTCCCTTGTTAAAACTAAGTTTTCGCTCTTGGTTTTTGTTTTGCACTAAACCACAGATTCATACTTGAGCACAATGTTGTACTTTGCAGTTGTGGAAAGAGACAATTGATCTAAAATTAAAATTACATTTAAAAATAAATGTGTTGCTCTAGAGTCAAATATCTAATCATCTTCGCAAATGAATGTATGCTGCTGTTAGACCAATAAGGAAGAGATACAGAAAGCGATTTTAAAAGCATGATGAGGAAGCGAATGTTAAGGTCTGATATTGAAGCCTAGAGACAGTGAAACTACATATGCAGACAGTATAACTAAAGCCTTGTAGATGGTCACTAAGTGAAAATAGAAAGGTCATAGATAATGTATGTGCACATTAAGAGAGCATTTATATAAAACACTACAAAAAACCGCTATGTTTAAACTATCTGCATAAATCTGATTTGAGAGTTATGTGCATAAAAATTAGAACACATTCTCATTATAGTATACTTTTTCAAGATACTTTAGGAACATATTCCCATTTTATCCATTATTGTTAATAGCTATGCACATATTTTTATAAATACTTTAATACTTTGCCATATGTAATGTAGCTTTTCTCAAAAACTAAATGGCTCAGTGGACTAATTTTTTGGCTATTCTAGCTGGGAAGAACTCAAGAAATTAATTTAATTAGATATCTCATTACAGTCCATGCAAAAGTTAAAAGAAATGATTTTTTGAAAAATATGTACCAATATTTTTATAATTATTACTTTTTAAAGAATATGTTAATCGATATTGCATTTCCAAATGGTTCAACTTGTTTTAGAGTAAAATTAAAAATAAGCACATCATTAGGTTCAATAGTTTCTGAGGAAAAACTACTCATTACATGGTAAAATGAAAATTTGTAGAAATTGGCAACAAATAAAAAATTCTTCGTTTTATAATATACATTTGCTTTCAAACACGGTTTTCTGATGCTATTTCTGGTCTCCCGCTCTATAATTATGTATTTTCTTCATCCTAATTTCTCCAGCTGATTTTTCCCCCTCCTTTCTTACTGCATACTTTTTATTATTCTGAAGTCTGTCGGTCGAATCCTTGCTTCATGTTATTTACACACCAAGTCAAAGGAATAGTTCCCACGTAATCATTTTTTAAAGTTTTCGGGTGAAAGATGTGTATAAGTGGGTTAACTTTTTGAAGCCAGGCAAATCTCCAGGTTAGGTAAAATATAAAAAGTTCCTAGATTAGCAAATGGGCCCAAAATAAACAGGTTTTGTATAAGTGAGTTAGGTTATGTGATGCAGTTTAAATGTTAGGTGCTTTAAACTTTAAATAGCTGACTGAACTTTGGAACAAGTAGCAGCAATATTATGTAGAGCATTAAATGTATCTTAAAAGTAGCTGGATTATTTCTGTTACGGTTTCTAGCTTGTATTTATAGGAGCTTCTAATAACTCTTAGCTGTCTGCTTCTCTTAGATTGCCATAATTTTAGGTTTTATATTGAATCTCTTCATGTGTAAATGCTAAGCTTAAATTGACAATTTTCTCATAACCCTATTTTGTTCCGGGTTTTCCTGAAACAAACTTGTCGGCCCTGGTGGTGTAGTGGTTACCATACTTGCCTCCTAAACCCAAGATCGCGGGTTCGAACCCGGCCAGGACCGAAATCCTAAGTATGACTTCCTTCGGCAGGGAAATAAAGCCGTGGGTCCCGTGTCATACATTTACGGCACGATAAAGAACCTCAAGCCTGAAAAAAGAGGCCTCTGAGAAAAATTTGTCGGCCGTTTCATGCTCTGATTTGAATGCGACGCTGATGATCTGAGCTGTTAAAGAGCGTCCGTAAATAAATCTAATAATGAAACAAACTCAGTCCTTAAGTTTAACCCTAAAAAGCTGCTATGTATTTTTTTGCTCGCTCACGTGTGCTGTTCTTTCTTCCATGCACATTTTTCACTCCAACAAAAGCTGCTTGCTTAATTTGATGTATTTCCTTTATTTCTTAAGCACTAAATTCGTTTTTTAATCGATATTTATATGCAGTGGTATCTGGAAGAATATCCTCCGGCCCTTTAGCACACGACAGGGACCCGGTTAACCCTACTTTATGGTAATCCAGTCGTAAAAAACAAACATATGCACAAAAAGGAGCTTTAGCAAAAGGATGTGTTCATATATACCTAGGATGATATAGTATGTCCAGCGCGGGTTTATCTTGTCCAGTATTGTTATTATTGTTAAAAAAATGAAATAGAATTCTTTTTGTTTCCAAGTTTCCATATACAGTAGTTTTTGACCGCTGTAGACCAACCGTGTTAGAACATGAGGTAAAAACATTACATAGTATAGAAACGCGTTTTAAATACCCGAGTTTCATTACCATAAAATCGAGCACCAAGGGAGCTTATAAATTAACAAAGCTTAAAAAGTATAAATAAACAGGATTAGGATATAATAAAAAGACCGCTTTTTCTTTGAAATATGTTAGTTTTCTTCTTTTATTGTGATTTGTTATATATTGTAAAAAACGACAATTTCGAAGAACGCATACCCAAAGTGGTAAGCATTTGAAAAACATTTGATATTCTATCAGATAACACACTGCTATCAATATGTGCCATATATTGTAATGTAAAATGTCAGCAGAGAATATTTTACTAACTTTCACATGGAAAACAGTAAAAACAAATATATTCCCACATTGTTCTCTCCCTCCCTCTCACTCTGAGGAAAAAGTTGACAATATTGCGTAGTGTTTTTGGAAATTATTTACCGTATTAATTTTTGTACCTTATTTTTTATGGAACATGGATCAATCACAATATACTCCCTATCAACGTCACCGCCTTGGGTGGCCGAGGTCGTTAAGGCGCGGACACGTGAACGGGAGGTCTGGGGTTCGATTACCGCCAGGACCATTCTCTATGACTGATGTTTCTTTCAGGTTTTTTCCTCAGTCCTCATAAATGGCATATGCCCGGGAGGTATCCTATATTTGGGCCTGGAACGCTTCTTTCTTTAAAAAAAATAATTTCCAGTTTTTATCATTTCATTTCATGTATCATTAGTGTTCACTATCTGTGATGCCTCAGCAGTAAAAACCATTAAAAAAATAAATGAATGCACAGTTGCCATTTTCCTCGTGACTTCATTGTTGCATTGCAAAATCATTGTTTGGGAGTATTAACGCCATCTCGCATTGACAGGCGGAGCGAGATCCGGTAAATGTGAAGGGTACGTCATTACAATGAACCCCAGCTATGTCAACTTTGAGGTCGTAGTGTTGCTGGTGTGCGGCCGCGCATTGTCATTATGGAGGAACACTCCTGTAGATGACCTCTCTTTTGCCGTTGCTGAATCCTGCGCCATAGCAGTGTAACGGTCTCGAAGCACATACACCTCGCTGTTGACAGTCCATTAGCACTATACTTGAAGTTGTCCCAAAAGCGACGATTTGTCCCTGATGAAGCATCAAGAAATTTCTTGGACCGGATACTCCCTGCTATTGACGAACACATTGACTCAGTTGTAAACAGTCTTCTGTGCAAGAACTTCTTGACCCATACCGCAGTTTATGGATTTTTGCGGTTTTGACGCCTTTCTTTCACAGAAAACTTACAGTCCTTGACAGTTGTCTTCTATCTTGTTTGCGTCTTTCTCAACTTGTCAACAAACGAATGCTGTGCTTATGCTACACACTCTGCTTACAACCGCCATCTAGCCTATGCAAGCCCTACTAGTATTAGTCCATTGCCCTACGAATGCTTGCCTGCATAGATTGTGCGGTATCCGTAAAATCGTTGTTTTGGAACACGTGAATCTACTGGTGCGCCCGCGGGACCGAGCGAGAAGTCAAAAGAACTACTTTGACTTGAGAGTGCAGTCCGATTATTATGGATGTGTAATCTGTTTTAAGGCATGTAATATTCTTTCTATACTGTTGAAACACAAATCTGAAAAGCATGTTTGTCTTAATTTGCAGTTTTATAAATTGTTATTTTATGTTCAAATGTGCATAATACAGGTTTTCATATAATCTTATAAATTAATGGTTGTTTTTCATTTCATTATGTAACGCAAAACATGAGAATTAAAATTATCCATTTTTCGGATTTGTATTTTAAGGGGTTCTCATAAAAACAACAATAATAATATAAATAATAATTTTAATGAGTTATGACGACTCATTTGCTCCATGAATATTATTAGACTTATGGATGTCATATTATACTAAAATGTTCTTCCTTTTATGTTAAATTGTATAAAAACATATTAACATTGAAAAAAATGTGAGGTTATTGTTTCTAATATTCTGTATGATTTCACTTGGAATCGCCTACACGTCGATAAATGCTAGAAAGGTTGTAAACAATTAAAAACCACAATTCAAACTAAAACTAAAATTAATAATAAAACTAAACAATTAAAAACTACAAAAATTTAGTACCAAAAACTTTGCATTTGTGTAGTATTTAATTTAAAACATTATTTTAATTTTGTCTCTTTTCAAGGTTTTTGTTCAACTTAAATTCAACTTTACTCCGCATCGCCTCTTTCCTCTTGCATCACTTCCCCAATTCACTGCAACAGCAATTTTTCGTGCTCATTCAACTTTGGTACAGAAAGACTAGAAATCTGGGCTTCATAGTTTGTACAAATTAAGCTCAGATTTTCAGAACTTCGTTGGCAATTTCGTTCTTCGTTCTCATTGCAAGATCTAAATGTGGCGTTGCTTCCCCTGCTTTTATGGATAATAATTCAATATCCATGTCTAACATCTCGCTTCATATTATTCACTGCTCGAATTTAATCGTCAACCACCGATTTCAAAAGAGAGAATGCTAGCATTTGCGTAATGAAGTGTGGGTTTAGTTTGATCGTAAAAACATTTACGGTTCTCATAATATTTTATGGATTGAGATTTCTCTTGTAAGCACGCTTTCAAATACTTTAGATGACCATATAGATGAGATGGAAAAGTGAGATCTATTGTCCGTTGGTAGTTACGGGAGTGCGATAAAAATCTTTCCATCTTAAAATTGTATATTTTTTTATGGAGACAGAAGAACCGGCAAAGTGAATCGTCATTGCTCAGCCATCTACTTGACATAATGTGTTAAATCAGAATGAATATCGATTAAGTTTCCTTAGAGGTGCCATAGTAAATGAGTATTTATTTAAGTTTTAGTTTTCACTTCTACTGACTTTATCATTCATAAAATGCCTATGACGTATATCACTTGCAGTGTACCATTTTAATTCATGATGCATTGTGTATCATTTGAGGAAATATATTCAAATATACTTTTAGAGAGTCAAAGCACATAATGAAAACACCCACAGCCATCCCGAGATTGAAGTTTTAAATAGCATCTCTACATTTTGTTGCTTAAATTATAAAATAATTATCAAATTTTTAATTTGTTTTTTGTTATCTTGCAACCAGACTGTTGGTGTTGTTTGAATTTAGGCAGAATAATATTATAAAGACCAATGAGGATTTAATGCGCAATTAATAACTTATTTCTAAAATGTGAATACGCTACTAAAAAGACGAGAATGTAAGCAGATTTGTCAGAAGTTTTGTAACAGGCTGTGCTGTAATATTAATAATTGCTACTCTTGTTCTATAATGTGAATATTTCCCTTTCTAAATCATGTTTAAAAAGTTATAATTAATTTCTTTGACAGTGTTAGAAATACCGAATAGAGGAACACAATATTTTAACCATCTTTTGTCATAAGGTACTTCTTATTTTCGTTGTGATTGTACTGTAATCGTGAGAACTTTGATGAGCTTCGGGAATATTATATCCGATTCTTCTATAGTTACGCTGTGACTGGCCGGTCCGCCAACTGCCGTGATGCGGCCTACTCGACGTGAAAGATTCTGTGTAATAGTAGTAATGGACTTTTATTTAGCAATTTTAAAATATACTTAAGTACGACTGTCGCAGGGACCTTACGGCCGTACATGCTAATAATATCGTCCTTTTAACAATTGAAATATACATACTGCATATATACATATATAATACACCAATACACGTACTTCTGTAGCTTGCATATAGGGAAAATGTTGTGATAAGGAAGATTCTTTATCTACAATTGTTATATCTGAAACAATGCACAATTCTTTGATATATGATGCACGAGAAACTGAATAACAAGGTACTCACATCGGCTAAATGTCCTTCAGTAGACGTTGTTTTGTTTCAAACTGAGAGACGGAGTTGTGTATGTATAGCCAACATGGTCGTGTAATACAAACCATGACACATAACGAAAGGGATTTAGAAACGTTGATCAAGACGTGACTGTTGCGTATATTCTTCCATTTTGATTAAGAGGTTTATTTTTCTTAAACATTATTTGTATATAATAGTAAATGTATCACGTCCCTTTTATATAATTTTACTTTTTCTAAATGTACTACACACTATTAATATTTACGTTTATAAACACAATTTTTAAAGTCGGTACCACTAATTTTGATTAACTAATTAATTATATTTAATTACAACTTTTCACTAATATCAGAACCTGCACAATTAAAGTAAACCATGTATAATTTGACATTCATTCATTTATTTTCAGTGAACAGTAAATTGTGATGGGCTTTTATAAATCTTGTCCGGTTATGCGTTGCTGTTCGTCTCGGCTACCTAGCTTGCCATAACCGGGAGCGTCTGAACTACAGTCCATCGGGAAAACACATTCTGATTAACAAGATTAAGTTCGGCCTCTAATTGTTCTAATTTCATTGGTCACATAATGTGCTAATTTTGGCAGTGTTTTTTTTTTTTTTTTTTTTTTTTTTTTGATAAACGTTCAGAATTTATGGTAATTACGCATAAAAGTTTCCTGTGTAAAACTGCGTGCTTGCACTCGAATTTTTGTTAATCTTTAATGTTTTCGTGTACCACCAAGGCATATAAAAGCAGAATCATTAAAGCCTTTTGGGTTTTGTACATGTTAATTATAATGAACTGTTACAGAAAGACTTAAAAATCCGAGGTTTAACTGTTGACTCCCCCCCCCCTCTATATTAACCTATAAAATATATATTTGCACTGAAAACTTGGAATATATTTACTGTTCAAATGATTTAATGGTAATTTGAATTATTCGTCATTTAACTGTAAAATGTTATTGCACTAATATTAAATGCATAATGCTGAAACTATCCCATCCTAAACAGGATTTATAAAATATCAAAATAAAAAACTTATAAAAGTTTATGCATAAAAGCCTTAATATGTACAACCTTTAAGCTAAAAAAGGCGGCAATAATAAATGTGCCCAGTAACAAAGCAAACAACATTCGTAGCTTTTCTTATTGTTAAATTACTATGGTAAAAGAAGATTATTTCCCCGCGACATGTTGCATAGTAAAGGCGAAGCTGCGCTTCTGTTCCAAATCCGTAACGTATCTACGCAGCCCTGAGCTCTGGATTAGCGCAGTATGACGTAAGATTACCATAAATCTGCGGCACACATTCTCATATAGCTCACGTATGGTCCCGCAGGCTGTTATGGGGAGCAAATGACCATCTCAAAGGGAAGCAGGCGCGCGCACCTTGCGAGGAAGAGATGAAGGGAGGGGGGAGGGAAGGAAATCTCGACTCCGAAGTTTTCGTTGGATGCTGCTGCGGTAGCTGTTCTGCTCTAACGTAACTCTGGGCTACTCAACTGCAGCTAAAGACTGCTTCTGTTTTAGAAATCATTCTAATTAGATTAATTTGTTTTTGGTTCACGTAAACTATTAAAGGCAATGTTCATTATTGTAATAGAGTGAAGTAAACTAGGTTTCGTAGAGTTATAATATTTATTATACTTCAGAATAATACTTAATTCGCTTTTCATGTATTGTAAATAAAATGTTAATTAAATATAATTTTAATGTATTATCTTCTTGCTTACACACACATTATTGCTATTAAACATTTGGAAAATGAAAAATACTTATTTTTCACCAATACAAGGAATATTAATTGACTTATTCTTAATTATTGATCGAAATAACTTATACAGAGTGAATCACCTCAAACTACCACCACGAATAGTTCTGAAACGAAAGGGGCTATTGATGATTGTTCTCACCGAAATCAAGTTCAGATAGGATTCATCATTGTAACCCAAAGAATGATTATAGCATTACAAAATGTACTTCTAGCAAGCAAATATGTTTTTACATTCGCGCAGAGTCCGAAACATTGAGAATTCATATGTGTGTTCGGACTTTAAATTCTGTTTAGAGAAATCCTATGACTATAAGCAAAAAGCAGTACATTGTCCTGATTATTAGGCAGAAGCAGTACACGTTTACTTGCATTTTGTGTACAGTTTAGCAAAACTATCAACAATATATTGAAATTTATCCTGGACGGATCTAAAATCCACAACTCGAGTCATATGAAACTTTAAAAGAACGGTCTGCATCATTTAACTACTTAGGCACTGGACTGAAAATGTACCGCAAATTCCTGCCTACCGCGACCGTATACACACGTTTATGTTTATATCCCCCCTCTCCCTCTTTACACGGAGTACACTGAAACGTCCCTGTCAATACTTTGTGATGTTTCATAGAAGTATAGAACGTGCTAAATGTGCTCGAGAAGACGGCATTGTTTACAATTACTGAAAAAAATTTGAGCTATTGCAACAGACAATCAGGGATAAACTGCATCGTAGGTACTGTTGATATTTTCCTTAAATCGTAGGTATGTTTTACGAAATAATCAGAGAATTTGATGCTTTTTACCTAATGGTCATACACTTTTTAATAATAATAATAATAATAATAATAATAATAATAATAATAATAATAATAATAAGAATAAAATAGGTACTGAAAATACGAACCCTACATTGGACGATATCTCGTAAACTACTTGCCCCAAAATCGTGTAAAAAAAAAAAAAAAAAAAACTCTTCGTACAGTTATATTTTCTTGAAGTCAATAGGCATTTTTCCAGAATAATATAACCTCGTGCTAGAAATACCTTCTCTATTAATTGTTGGAATCGTTGTTTTGTCTACATTGATTGATGAGCCCTTGCCTAAACTTAATTTCGGTGAAAACAGTGCATCAATAGACCTTTTGTTTCAGATTTTTTTTAAATAGTGTTTAACGATCTTTTTACCATTGAGGCACCACAGGCAGTGTTTCAGAAATACTCGTGGTAGTAGTTTTAGGTAATTTAACTCTGTATATGCGATAATAAAATCATGTTTACTCTTATTTCCCTAAATTTAATTGAAAAGCACGAAACGCTCCTCAAGAAAACGTACGTCGTCATACGGCTACTATAACAACTCACGGTTTGAATAAGGTAAATAGCGAGATACCAATATTTCTGTGGTAGAGTCTTGTCATTCATTCTCATAACATAATAATACAAACTAATAAACAATACTAACACAATAAATTCAAAACTCAGCAACATAACTAATAAATGTTTACTTCTAAAAATAAATACTTTGGATTTTTTTAAAGAACTATAGCATCTGTTTTGAAACAGAATGGCTATATATACAAAGTATCTGAGACATGTTCCTAACTGGTAAGATTTTTTGTTCTTCAAAGAACTTATTATGTGCACAAGGTTCAGGCTACAAGCTCTGGCGTGGATATCTGAAACGTTATGGGTATAGATGAAGTTTGCACATGGTCTCTTTGTGAAGCCTTTTTACAGGCCCATGTGCGCCTGAGCTTTACCGCGACGACCGCTGAGTCTTCTACCTCCATCACATGATTTCAGTGGTAGAGTGCAGTATTGTAGGGGGGCATGTGATCAGCACACCGCATACCGCCGGTCGCTATATCGCGGCTTACTACATCGGAGATCGCCACCTCTCCATCAGGCAGCTTTCCAATTGAAAAATTCCTAAGTAAGTACCGGGAATCGAACCCGGGCCTCAATCAGCAACGCTAACCACTAGACAAAGGAGGTGGTATAGCACATGGTCTAACATAACAAAAGTGCATTATAGTGAAGTTCTATGATCTATAGCTGCATTGATTAATAGCAGCTCAAGCAAATCGCAAACCGTTAAAAACTTTGGCATTAAAGTATGAAATGCATTTTTTTCGAACACGAGTTTTGTTTGTTTACAGACGCTCTCCGAACATGAGTGAAGAGTAACTAAATAGAGAGTGTTTTACAGAAAAATCAATATCATATTGATTTCAAAGCTAAGCAGATAGCCTATGACTGACTTGGCGAGTATTTCTTTGTTAACACCCAAAGGTTTTTCATTGTAAGAAGTGAAGAATACTTGGAAGCATCCCAAGAAAAGTTTACACAAATGAGGCAATAGCATGAAAAGAGCAAAATTAATAAAGATAAGAGCTAATACTTTCAGTTGAGAATACATTTTATATCTTCAAATCAGGTGAATGCACTTTCTTCTGTGAAGAGCTATAGTAAAGTAGTACGATGTAGTTAAAAATTTTCTTCTTTTGCTTTAGAACTAGGTTCTTGAATCTTACGGATATTTTGCAGGAGAAGTTGCACAGAAGTTGATAACGTTTCGCACATAGGGCAGTACTTATTTTCTAGCACAGCTGTTTCAAGGCAAAAAACTCTTAATAAAATAAGAGAAATACTTTCATACAACGGTACGATTTAAATGACCAGACCACAGACTTGAGAACTTGACTCTAGTGTCAGAACTAACGTTAAACTCTACAGAGCATTGAACAGGCAACTGCAGCCCAGAATACAGACATCCTTTTTATAAGATGTGTCGTTTTAATCTATTAAGAAAAGGTTATTTCTTACCGCGATTGCAACTTGGTCATTAAAAAGAGAACTGCCTAAGTGCGTGATGCTTTATATATAGTCTCTTGGTCACGCTACACACATCAACTGATAATAAAAATTTCTGCCATACTTGAAGCATGTAGTGCACGTGTGATGCGGGTAATGGTGGCACGTAAACGTTGTCTTTAGTGAGTCCACAAAGGGAAAAATCGCATGTCGTGAACGGGGTGATCACGGGAGAAGATTGTTGTCATTTGCAGCATGACTAATGCAATGCTGTGGAACAATACAACCGTGGAGCTCTTGCACATTCCTGTCCATTTTGAAATCAACCAGTTTTCCAACATATCCTGACAGGTGACTCCACTCACAGATTTCGGTGAGAAAATACGGTTCGTACACTTTGTCCGTAGACACCGCACCTCTTTTACACTCTGTCTCTGCATATGAAGGCTCGGTTGCCCAGGTATGGACATCATGACGATTCATCACTAAAGTTGAGCCATTCTGCGATCCAATCTCCGACTTCATTTCAACAAAATGCTTTCTCTTCTCGTTTGATGATATAAGGGTACAAATGCGGCGTAAACCGCTTAAGTAATACCTTCCACATTGTCGCTTGTGCTACTCTTTTTCCTGTAGGAGCTTTGAATAGTGTTTAATGAGGCATCACAGGCGGTGACACTGATGATGCATGGGATGAAATGATAAACTTGGGAAAGAAGTTTCTTTTTTTTTAAAAAAAAGAAGCGTTCCAGGCCTAAGTTTAGGATATATCCCCGGCATTTGCCATATAAAAATCCTCAGTCAGGGAGGACGGTCCTGGTGGGATTTGAGCCCCAGACCTCCCACTCACGAGTCCGCGCCGTAACGACCTCGGTCATCCATGGCGGTCTGACTTTCGGAGACTTTGCTGAATCTCCTCGCGCACTCTTTAAATGTTATTCTCACGTGGTACGTCCTTTAGAAACCGAGTCTGAAACTGTCTCTCTATTGCAATAACGGATTTTAATACTCAAAACGAAGCACACACAATGCTTTCTACTTGCTCGCCATTTTGGAAACTACGGCCCCACGGTCTTGTCATGAACAAAGTGAACTATCGATTATGCAACTCAAACTTAGATGGGGCAAGTATAAGGCAAATTACATGAAATTCTTTTATAGAAATTCTCTGTGGGTGGATTTTTTAATGTCTTGAGCATTTTCTGTAAATCAGATTTCAGTCTTCCAGTCCTTACGTTGAACAGCCCACGTGCTGTGAACTTCACCTACCCCGAACATATCAGAGTTAAGGAGAAAGAAAAAGGAATGAGTTTTTCGTGGTGGACGGATGGACGGACAATGTTAGCGGGTTTCTTTTTTGGGAATGTTGCCCGAATCAATAACTATGCCTTTGCACAGCCCCTCCCCCCTCAGACCGTGCCGAGATATCTGCTACAACACACGTTTCACACGCTCTTTACAAATATTATCTTTTATGAGGTTCGTACACTGCAGGTTTTACTCACACGACAAAAAGGTTTTTAAACAATATAGTGTAAATGTCCCAATCTAAAGGGAACAAAAATTCGATTTTAATATATAGAGACTTCCAGGGTAACGCAGTCCTCGCACAATTCCAGCCCGATCAGATATTTACCTAGTTCTGATTAGTACATATTTTTATTAGGTGATCTGAGATATTTAGGACATAAATTTACAGCTTTTTACGCATATCATCCATGTTAAAATCCACCATATTCGAGATTGATCACCTACCCACGACTTCGTGTCACTAACGTTTGCCACAATGATCATGGATGGCTACCAGGACCGACCGATCTTTTTGTACAGAAAGCTATTTCTGCTTTCTATCCGCAGTTGAATGCAATATGTGTGCTCAACCACCGTTTGCAGTCACTCGTATCTGACATCTTTTAATGAAATTTGCACTCTGTCGCAACAGTTCTGCTTCCGTAATGTTTCCAAGTTCTGTGCTGATATTTTCTTTAATTTCCTCTACAGCTTGGGGGTTATTCCTATAGACCTTTCTTTTTTTAGTGTTCTACAGTAAGGTTATTTGAGTTACAGGCCGCTTGAGGGCGACCGCATAATGGAGATTTGCAGCCGCATCAACTGGAATAAAGGGGAAAGAGTCATTGCGCGGAAAGTTAGTATTCAATATTATTTAATATGTACAGAGCGAGGCATTTATAGTGTCGCGGCTATTTTACTCCGAAACGAACAGGAAAATAGAAAAAAAAGTTACAGACAAAATTTGAAGAGCTCCTAGATGACATAAGATAGCGACCTTAACTCTCCTTGAAATGCCATTCTCAAAGTCATTTCAAGGTCAATTATGTTTTTTAAAATGGAATGGTGAATTTTTTTCCCAGGGTATGGAAAGAGCGCTCAATTTTCAGTATAAAAGTTCTAGTACATCTATCAGCTAGGGATGATAGATGATGATATGTTGGACAAATAAGGTAGCAAATATTATTCACTTACTTTCACTTCTCTCTCTTTTATTTTGTTGTTGCTATAAACGAAAGTCATTTATCAGATGCTCATTTGTTGACATCGGTACACAATGCTCATCATTGCCATACAAACCTAAAAGGTCTACCTCTACAGTGAATTTAAAATGTATAAATGTATGAGTCAAAATGAAACATAATCCTAGATATAGTTATAACTCATTTGTAATTAATGTGTGCAATTAATGTATGAATGAATTGTGTTTTGTCATAGTGCAAAGAAAATCAAGAAGTTTATATTATTAAAAAGTATATGCCGTTTATATTTCAAGCCATTTAGGAAGGTAATACATTTATTTAGAAAGCTTCAGAAGACACTTATCAAATAATAAAGCTGTTATCAGCATGAAAGACCAGTATATTGTATTTTCTTTCGAAACCCTCTTCCTTTTCCCTTTTACATATTTCTATCTGGCCATGTTAAGAAAGCTTGCCGACTAATTCTCGCTCGTAATTAATTCTGGTAACTCGTGGCTTAACCGTTCTGACTGAGGTTATCTCTTCCTTCTACTGAATGGGGAGTCGCCTTCGGTACAGAGAGGGTTAACGTTTCTATAGACCTCTTATTCAACAATGTTAGGTCCGGAGCCTTCTGCAAAGGATACGCTCTGTAGTCCAGGCACAATGTAACTTTAAATTACTTGGTTGTAATGTTTTGAATTACACTTTGCTATATTGGCATAAAGTTTGTTTTAGATAGTAGAGAACTTGTTTGTTAAAAGTAAGTTGTATTTTGGGCATTATTACGAGTCTTTAATACATTACTAAAGTGGACGATTTTATGAATTACTTGTGCCCAGGTATTTTTAGCAAATAATTTATTCAATAAAACACCAAAAAGTACTACATATATGTACATTAGTTCTGTAACTGATTAACCAGAATTCGATCTTTACCGTTGATGCCTGAAAAGACTGAGCCTTGTAAGTATACGGGAAGCAAAACCTCTAGAATGTGGCCGGAGAAAAGCAACTTAACAAAATGGGGCAATAATAATTTACAATAGTGAGATAATAAATTAAAGCATAACATTAAATAGATTTCAGTTTAAAAATGATACTTTTGTTAGATGTATCTCAGCATACATAATTTAAACATATCAGATAACCTCAAAACATTGCCACAACAAATACCCAACACTTGCATTATTATTTTCTCCCATTTCTGAATTCATTTTGGTTACCTTTATAAGGTAGATAAATTTTAACGCATGTTCTTGTTTGATTTATTTCAGGTAAGATGAAGTTACGGCTCTATACTGGGGAAGTTTTGTGGGAAATGTCCATAATTTTGGTAGGTACTGAACATATACAACCAAACACTCTGTGTTAAATATTAATGGCTATATTGTAGAAATCAATGAACACTGTATGGTTTGTCAAGCCTAAGAAACAAGCATGTCGTATTCTGGTGCCTGTACCCTTCTTCTCATGGTTAGAGGCTATTGTATCTATAGCGACGTGATCATGTCATTTTACCAAACACAAATGCACACCACGAAAGTTCCGGTTGTTTCTTTACGTAAATATGCCCGTTTCCATAAAGCATAGAGAAATACCCCAACGTCATATCGTATGTTAACTTCATTTTTCAAATGAAGAATGTGTTAGCAAGCTATGAAAGTGTTGCTTGGTAACACTTTAAATGTTGCACTTAGAAGGGTATTGTGTCTGTACTAGCAGAGAGAACAAAAAGCCATTTAACAAAAAGACGCGTTAAATAACTCCTCTTAAAAAAAAAAATTAAAGCCAGAACAAAGCGTGCAGCATTCGTCTTAGTTTATGTTGCAGTTTTAGCAAGAGTACATGTATGAGAAGATTTAATTGGTTGATATCAATACTCGAAGTTTAAATAAGAGCTTAATACACCGACTACTTCGCTAAAACAAAGCAATACTAGTATTCATGTAATTTCCGTTTGAGAACGAATATTGTAGAGTATAAAGTACTCCTGTATCGATCGTATCCTGGAAAATTTAAAACTTTTCCAAGCGTTTCAAGCACCTCTTATGTATTTCAAAGCGAATCTGTTTGAGTTGTTTGGTTCTGTAAAACGATAAATGACAGCGCTTGAGGTATATGTAACATAGCTAAGATTGCATATGTTTACAACTCCACTTTTCTGCAGCATTTTGTGTACCGTTGTGTCTCAAGTGGAAGAGTGGATGCTGCAGTATGCGTAAATGAGGGTTTTTCTAAGGTGTTTTCCTCCCCCTGAAAACGCGTAGCACTGCTCTGAAAACTGTTATTTGACGTTGAAGTAAGAATGATTTTTCGCATTAATTCTTCATCAATAAAAGTTGTGAACGCCTCTATTATTTTATTCATTTTTGTAATTAATACGTTTATTAAGTCTTTAGGCATTCTAAGGCTACCTTTTTGTTTATGTGGCAGATTAATTCTCTTCTCTCAGATTTTAGGAATTGAAGTTACATCTAATGTGTTCATATGTTAATGAAATTGATTTCTTCAGTCTTTCATTACGACTGATTTTAATCGCTGAACCCTTTAAGGAATCTCTCTATGTCGGCGATTCCTGAATTGACTCAATGTAAATATATAAACAAACAAATAAATGAACGGTATTTACTTTTTTTGTAGTAGTATTATTGAAGAATAATAAGACGTGGAATTCTACTACTACTACTACTACTACTAGTAGTAGTACTACTACTACTACTACTAGTACTACTACTACTACTACTACTACTACTAGTACTACTACTACTACTACTACTACTACTAGTACTACTACTACTACTACTTCTTCTACTACTACTGCTACTACTATTACTATTACTACTACTACTACTGCTACATTACTATTACTACTACTACTGCTACTACTAGTACTACTTCTATTACTACTACTACTACTATTACTACTACTACTACTACTACCACTACTTCTACTACTACTACCTACTACTACTACTACTACTACTACTACTACTACTACTGCTACATTACTATTATTACTACTACTACTATTACTACTACTACTATTACTACTACTACTACTACTAGTAGTACTACTTCTACTACTACTACTTCTTCTACTAGTACTACTACTACTACTTCTACTAGTAGTACTACTTCTCTTACTACTACTTCTTCTACTAGTACTACTACTGCTACATTACTATTATTACTACTACTACTATTAATACTACTACTACTACCACTACTTCTACTACTACCTACTACTACTACTACTACTACTACTACTAGTAGTAGTACTACTTCTACTACTACTACTTCTTCTACTAGTACTACTGCTATTACTACTACTACTACTACTACTACTACTACTACTGATGCTGCTACTACTACTACTACTACTACTACTACTACTGATGCTGCTACTACTACTACTACTACTACTACTAGTACTACTATTACTACTACTACCACTACTACTACTACTACTACTAGTACTACTACCACTACTACTACTAGTATTACTACTGATACTACTACTACTACTACTACTACTACTACTACTAATAATAATAATAATAATAAATACATTAAAAGTACAGTAAACTAATGGATATTATTAATATTAATAGCTAATAATGTAACGACCTCCTTGCTGTTGTGGTTAGTGTTGCTGGCTGCTGGCCGTGAGGCCCGGGTTCGATTCCCGGTACGTGCTTAGAAAGTATGCAACGGGGTCCACCCAGCCTCGTGAGGACAATTGGAGAGCTGGCTGATGGAGTGATGGCGTTCTTCAATCACGAAAGTATGACAGGTGACTTGCAGGGTGTCCGCAAGCTGATCACATGCCCCCCTGCAATACTACTATCAATGAATTCGTAAGATAAGTTCTGATTATGCATTTCCCAAACACTTTCTATGCCTATATAGATCAACAATTACAAAGAATGGTTTTTCACATAAATAGTTTAGTTGTAATGAAGGGCTTCTTTGGCAAAGAGACAGAGAGGCAAATGAACGTATCTGCTCAGTTCACTGCCGAAAGATGAGTGCCCATATTAGGGAAACTATGACGGTACATAAGCCATAATTATTCATAAACCTACATAATAAATTAACCCATCCCCCAAAATCTGTTCTGCGTTATCGTTTTACCAATTTGAAAACTCCCTGCGGAAAAAAATGACCTCTAATTCTAATTTATTTTACTTCAGTAAATAAAAAGCGTCAATTTGTAACATCTTTCCACTTTCATTGTTCATACGTTCAAGAATGAAAATTGTTAACAATACTCTAATGCTTTGTGAGCCAGGGAGGTCTTCGTGACCCGCCGATCAGTTTAGGAACCACTGTTCTAAAAAATCAACAATTTTATGTCATAATATGTGTACTTTTGTATAAACTTTCTATCTGTGTATTTTTAAAGAGCTATTTGTAATTTAAGAGTATTCCTATTTTTAAGAATTGCTGTCTAAATAACGTTTAATTTAAATTTCAGAGACATGAGCGATAATTTTTTAATTTTCCGAAAAAATGACTATGAAAAATGCAAATATTGTTAACAATCATTAAAACAGCATTTAAGTAAGAATTCTAAAGTATGGAGAGAGGATAATAAATGGAAGAAAAAAATTACCCACTAAAAGTTTAATAATTTCAATATTTTAATAAAATAATTACATTGCACTGATTAAGGAAATATACGACCTTTGTGCTAAAAATGCAATTATGCAATTATTTGATCAGAGTTGGAATATAACTGCAATGAACGTACGGAAAGAGCCAGACATTGATGACGAACATTTCTTAAATTCTGGATGGTACAATATGGAGAACATAATGACTGGAAATGTGACGAAATATTGTAGCAAATATGATAGACTGTGTATCTGCATCGTCCGACCTTTCTGAACTCTATCGTTTGTGATAATGTAACTGAACATGATAGTGAAACTTTTCAAGGTTCAAGGTTCAATTCAAGGCGTGAAACGGCCGACAAATTTTGTTCAAAGGCCTCCTCTATCAGGCTTGAAGTTCTTTTTCGTGCCGTAAATCTATGACATGGGACCCACGACTTTATTTCCCTTTCGAAGGAAGCCATACTAGGATTTTTACGTCCGAAAAAAATCCTCCGACCCTGGCCGGGATTGAACCCGCGATCTTGGGTTTATGAGTCAAGTATCTAGTGCCACTTAATAGTGAAGTGATCTGGATGCTTTTTGCGGTAATGTATGTAATACAAGGTTCACATATATGCTCATATAAAAGCACCAAGATATGCACAGAGTAAGGGAAAATAGGAATACACTTATAACTACGCGCTGATACATCTCGGTGATGTAAGTACGAAGTTCAAAATCACACAAAGAGCACTTCATAAAAATGCAATGCATAAGTTTACATTGAAATTCTACATGTAACAAAATTAATTCCAACACATTTCGTAAAGGAACGCCAAAAGTTTTACCACAGATTCCCATATACTTTTAGTTGTCATCTTTTTACAGCACCATTTGTGAGGTATGGTTTTTTTTATTCAGGAATTACTTTGTTTAGATACAATGTCTTTTAAATTTAGCATTAACAATTCTGAGAGCAATATTATATAAACTCCTTATTTTATCACTCCATATTGCTTTTCTATTTTTCCTTATAATTGTTAAAGATGAGTTTAATTCTTCTATTCAGTTAAGCATGCTGTTCTCTCTGCGCGATTTCCATATATAGTTTTAGGCTCTCTTTTTGTTTAAATATTTTGATCCTATATGCTATTTTCATTTCGTGTTGGTGTGCCATTAGTTTAACATGAATTGATATCTTTCATGTATATTGTTTTCAATGTTAGTAATAAATGTATGCCATCCACTTCTAGTACTTTTATACTCATTATCTTTACTTCTGAAGAGTTTTATTTATAGTATAGGACATTTTGGTTTCCTTCACTGGAAAGGGAAATATATCAGGTTACTTCATGTATTTAAAATAAAATTATAAAAATGATAGCTAAAACATTGAAAAATATTTATTGTAAACTCACACCTGAAACCTTTTCTTTTATATAAGTGCTGAATATATTATTTCATTAGCTAAATGAAAACATGAAACGGATATTTAATACCTAAAATCGGATAATATAGAATTAATTTGCCGCATAAAAAAAAAGAATTCTACTAGCAAAACTAAATAATTAGTAAACCATCAATTAATGTGCTTAGAAATGTCTATAGAGCTCTAGTTATAAATATTGTCCGCTCACGCGCTGATTTAAGTCACCCATACTTCACCTGCGCTTTTGCCCCTTTGTTATGCTCTTGAAGCTCGCTTTTTAAACTTTCTTTCTGCTGTTCATTCACGAATGTAGCAGTAGAAAAAAAAATGTTTTTTGAGTGTAAAGGTTATTTTATATTCGAACCAGCTAGTGTCCATGCAGAGTTTGTTCAGAACTTTTCTAATCAATTGCTTCCTTCCAGAAGTGGATTAACGATACACTAAATTTTAATTTACTGGTTCAGTACAAAACAAATAATATGAACTGAAAAACTAGACGAAATTGACGCAAAAATTGAATGATCCCCAAAATAGCCACTACGAAAATTGGTACACGCGGCATTTGGGACAAACAAACCATTAACAATGACATTAAAAACATTACAATGGCAGAACTTAATGTGTCAATTAGATACAAGGTCTTTTTAATCGAGGGAGGAGAGTTGCAACGTAAGATTATATACACATTTTAGGAAGCGGAGCCGGCTGAGATGCGATTAGTAGTCGAGACATAGAACACCGCGTGAGCGAATAAAGTTTCTAATTATAGCCTAAGATTTTTAATGAGATGAAACATACAGTACTTTTGTTTCTTTTAAGGTTGAAACGTAAATTAAGAATATTGTAATGTACAAAATATGTATAGTGTCTCTATCATCGTAGAACTATACTGTATGTTATTTAGGGTTTTCAAAACCATTACTGAGGTTGTATATAAGAATCGTAACTTTTTAATTTTTGTTTTAAAATATTATATGGTTATGAATGCAGAATATTACATAATAGTAGGAAAGCTTAGTGCGCTTAAATGGTTTAAGATACTACAATTTTATTTTTTGCTGAATTGGAACGAAATTATTTCACCAGATGTAATGGACGCTATGGTTCTTTAGTGTATCCCCTTCCCATTGGCACCAGTCGCACCTTTACAGTTGAACGAGTTCGGCAGTGGCGCCCCTCCCTCATAGTTCATGACCTGTTGAGAAGGGACCTAAATGCTTTTTGATAATAGTTTTTTAGATGAAGCGAGAGACTAATAATACCGACACAAGGGAGGGGAAGAACGCTGAAAGTTTTGGTTGAATGAAACAGATTCTGTCTTTGTTCATCACAAGTGGCATTCCGCGGAGAGTGAATCCAATACCTCAGACGTAACAACCCAGTGCTCTAACCATTTTAGCTATCGAGACGGGCTGCAGAGTCTAAAATATGTTTATGACTGAAATACTGGAGGTAATATTATTGCTTTCCCATACAGTTTACATATACGTACCGTGTGCTTTGTAATAGTAGTTTTAAAGCGGTCTTACTTCTGAATAACCCTACAGATCAATTATTAAAATGAACGGAGCTATGTTTATCGAACGTTCAAAACTCCGCCTTAGCATGCGGAAGTCAAATTAACATTTTAAAATATTGCCTGACCGAAGGTCATAGAGTAAACTATGATATATCAGCAGTCATTAAGTGCAAAGGAAAGTCATACACGTAACAGGTTCCAACGTCGTCAGATATCTTTTGTTAAAGTTTAAATTTTGTTTCCGTTGGCTGAATTGTTTTGTAGAAACATATAGGGGACCTAGAGGAATGTCGTATCGAAGTATTCAAGAACCCTGAATGTTATACCATTTTCTACCTCTTAACTTCTTTCTCTGGAAGGGGAAGAACAAAAGGTAGAAGTAATAAACAGGAAAACAATGACCAGAAAAAAAATAATAAAAGAAAACGAAAGAAAGCAAAAAGAACATATACTTTCAGCTTTGCTGATTTTTAATATTATTTTTACATACTCATTTTCTTACTTTTTTCCTTCGTAATCTTCAAATTGGCAGTATCACTGTGGTCTGTTTCAAACATTGGAATTTGCCTTTGGTTCATGGTGTTTTATGCTAATCTCTTTACATGTACAGTCAAAAAGGAGAATTATATCAGTAAATGATATTGACATTTTTGGTATAAAAAGTGTACGTTTTTAGTTTTCTAGTGGTTAATAGCATTTCTTGAACAGTTTTCATCCTCTCTCTTGTTTTAGGTTTCGTTTATGTGACTGACAGAGCTGCATGCTGGTCCTCCCCTCTATAGGTCTTGAGCTCTTAATGAAAATCTATGGAGCCGGAACTTCGCTGAGGTGCTATAGGCACTCGATCACTTTGCGGAGTTGCGACCAGTGCCGACTGCATGCTCTAACAATATGGGCCATTGGGCGCGGTGGGAATTTGCCATCACATATAACTATCGGATATCTTCATCTTGGCAGAATGGTTAGATAGGCTAAGGGCTTCATGTCGCCTTTCCTCATTAAGAAATCTGAACATATAAATTTCGCAGTGGCTTGAATAAGCAGCATGGCGAAAGAGACCCCGCTTGTCATTTACGAAACTTGTCCGAAAAGGTAGAGCAACTGGCAGTGTGAGAAATCCATCCGTATGAAGGCAAGTTCAACGGTGAAGCCAATACGTTAACGTCTGTGAAACTGCAAGTAGCTCTGGTTATGACCTATAAGATTTAGGAACAAGAAACGCGATGAATGTTACAAAAACTGTGTTAAGATTATCTCACCCTCGGATGGAACTTTGCTATTGGTTCGAAGTGCCCGGATACTAATCAACTTCTCCAAAAATCGCCTTCTATCTAATTCGTGTGTGAACGATTTTTTTTTTTTTTTATTTTTTTTTTTTTTTAATTAATTTATTTACGGACGCTCTTTAACAGCTCAGGTCATCAGCGTCCCATTCAACTCAGGGCGTGAAACGGCCGACAAATTTTGCTCAGAGGCCTCTCTTTCAGGCTTGAGGTTCTTTTTCGTGCCGTAAATGTACGACACGGGACCCACGGCTTTACTTCCCTTCCGAAGGAAGCCATACTTAGGATTTTTACGCCCCGAAAAAATCCATCGATCCTGGCCGGGTTCGAACCCGCGTTTTGGGAGTAGGAGGCAAGTATGGTAACCACTACACCACCAGGACCGACTGTGTGAACGATGAACTAAATGAACACAAATGTGGACTGTGTCTTAGGACCGTGCAGTGCAGGCCGTATACCAACATTAAGTGAAAGTTAATGCCCTTACTTGATCTGTTAGAAAATAAAAGGGCTGGATAGTTTTCGCAGGATGATGCCCACCCAATTGTGTTGTAATAACAAGAGGATGGCTGGATGCAAACTTCCCTTATTGGATTGCACAGCGTATAAGTTTTGATATACAGTGAGGTTACTTGTCTTTTGGGCCAGCAGAGCGCGGCTGTGTGCTGGAAAAAGTTAGTCGTCAAGACCGTGTAATACAGGTGCAGGGAGCAGCTCTGTAGTTTGGGTATTGCTTTGTCAGCGGGTGCTTGTGCGTTCGTGTTACACGGTGCTTTCGTCGTGTGTAAATTGTGTGCTTGTGTGTGCTTCGTTAGTTATACCTCTACACAAATATAGTCTTGAAGAACGGGATAGATACATATGCGAAAACGGATTCTTGCAGAAAAGTAGTTAGGCAATTGGCAAGATAATATCGTATGCCTTGATAGAGAAACTTTAATCCAATTTGTTAAAAAATAATTACGAAAAATAGAATCAGTAACAGGAAACATGTTCCGGGCCACTGTATTCATATGGAAGAAAAGTTAGATTAATACAGAACTTTCCTAGGCAGTTGTAGGCAATGTATTACCGCTAAGAGATATCAATTTTAACATATTTTACAACAAAGATTAGTGTTATCATCAGGTTTAAATACAGTATCATTTAATGTTAACTCTGCGTGCGACGACCATTTTTTTCTTTAAGCGGTTGCGAAAGCTGTACTTCCCCAATAAGCACCTGTGCGCAAGCGGCCCATAACTCAAATAATCTCACTGTACCAACTTTATTTGTCAAATAAAAAAGTTTACGCATAATGAATGCGCAGCTGTTTCATTTCAGCTGGTGCAGCTGCGACGTAGATATTCATTAAATGAGTCCAGTGACCTTTGAAAATGAACGCACATTTTGTTAATCCCACCTATTATAATCTTCAATTTTTTAATGCAGAAAAGTAAGGTCTGTTAGTGAGATCTGACATATTAGTGTCAGGAAAAGTTGTCTAATATTTAAAAATGGGAAATACAGGTGTAAATGAGGCCGCCGCTCTCTCACAACGCTGAAATGATACAAAAGATAAAAATATCATTCAACAGAATCGGTGTATTACAAGTCGGGAAGTGTCTCCTGCGGTTGGTATGTAATTTAGCTGAACATTTGCAATACAGCAAATCTGTGAGGTGTGTACAGAGGATGCGCACCAAGCTAAGCGGATGGTTCTGCATTGACTTTCTTGGAAAGTGGCGAAAGTTTATTCATCAGAGTGTTACAGGCGATGAAGCATGACTTTCGACTAACTCCTGAAAGGAAACGGCAATCATTGGCGTGGAAACATTCTCATTGCGAACAAAATAACGAATATTCAAACTTTATCATGTGTCGGACCTTCCCACGTTACAAGTTATGTCACGGATGTTCGCCAATAAAAGATGTACAAGCCTCCCGCCTTCTTTTTCCTTCACTACCTTGCCAAGAGATTCGACAGTGCGCACAGAATAGATTGTGCTCTTGCTTTTCAAAGGTGAACATCGAACTTGGGACTCTTGGTGACTGCAAAGTTGCTCAAGAACTGTGTAATGTTTGCGTTTTATTTGGCTTCTAGTTCGTAAATTATATTGACTTTTTTGAGCATTTTCGGACAAAATTGTTTTTCTTCGTAAGCTTTTGATTGGTGAAGTGTTTGGTTGGAGACTTCTTTACGATCTCAGAAAAACAGACGCCATATATTTCTGTGATGACTGAAGATACTGGTAGGAAAATTGAACTAAAAATCAGGCAAGCAAAAATATAACAACTGCGTCTTACTACTTTGCAATTAAAAGCGACATTACAGCTTTTAAGCAACCGAGCTCTGCTACCAGAATTAGTGACGATAAAGTGACTGCACAGCAATTGAAAACTAAAATTTTGTTTGGGTCCAAATTATTCACTTACTCTTCCCGATGTTCAGTTTAATTTAATTTTTAAACAAAGGGTGGGGTGAGGAAGTTCCTTCTTCTTAGAAGGCAACTTATATATATATATATATATATATATATATATATATATATAAATAAAAATGCTGCTTGACAAGTGCAAACTATGTTACAAGTTTAGCGTATAGTAACATTATATCAGTCAAAGCAAAAAATTGAATTGAACAGGAATACCCTAAAATACAAAAAATAGAACAAAATAAGCGCTTAGTGGGTAACTCCAACCTGAAATACTACCATACTTGCCCTTTTAAATTGTGTAACTTCCTAAATGCACACCAAAAGAAACAAGCATAACAATAATGGAACCTGTAAAACATAGACTTAATTTAAAGAAGTAATAAGAGGTTGAAATCAAAGCAAGAATACAAGTGAAAGTGAGTAGACGGAAAACGTTGTCACAGATTGTGGCATAACCCGAAAGTCAGAGAAGAAAAGTATTCACTGTAAAACAAAGAAGACATTGAAATGGATGAATTTACACTTGAAGAGTAGGAGGAAGTATCAAACGTTTTAAAAACAGTTGAAAAACAGCAACCCTCTCAGGCAATTGTCAGTTGCAGTTGCAGACTCACTCTTTAAAAAAGGAAATTGAAAAATTGTAACAGTTTTAGCCCATTAAATATAGTGAGACTTGGTATTTTTATTTATATAGAATTGTATGTGCAAGAATGGTAAAGTTAGTTCAATAAGAGAGTAGGTTTCGTTGAGAAAGTTCTTGTACACGTCTGCGTTTACCTTAAAATATTAATTAGTAAAATAAAGAGAATTTAATCTAAAAGCACATTAGTCTTTTATCGATTTCATCAAAGTCATTTGCCAAAGTAGGCATAGAAATTCAGTGGTCATTTTTATAAAAGATTGTTTTCCACATCATTTGATAAATGATGTTTTCTGGTAACACTCGCATTGCTCAAAAGAAGCAGTAAGAAAAAACGGCGAAACAAACACCGTTTGATATGGTTCAGCCTTTATCATCATTGAGGCACTATATGTGGTTTCTATTCTTTTTTCTACAAGTGTGGACATTTGTAAATCCTCGCGCAGTCATTGAATTGATTCACCAACGTTTGTTTTTTATCATTGTATAGGCATAAATTGTAGATGAGGGACTCATAAGACATTGTGTTCTAAGGAACAGATTAATAAATCCGTTTTTTATTTTTCACAAAATAAATTACGTGTCATCCTGAAGGAAATGCTCCTTGGTTTATGCCCAATGGTTTCCACCCCATTTTCTATGCATCGCACAACACTCCATGACTTCAATAATTAATAAACAGCGGATTGGGCAGGACCCATATTTTGTGTTGCCAGATGACCTGATCTGAATTCCATTGATTTGTGCTCATGGGCGCATTTGAACAACTTCAGCACTATTCAGTTTGTCAGCAGATCAAAGAATAGCAAGATAGGTGTATTCCTAAGGGTATATGCTTCTCTGAGATGTTAGGGTACTTGAGGGGATACATGAGGGAATATAAATATAGTTCCATATTCATGCTCATCCTAAATTCATTTGACCCTTTTTGGTCAGTACTATTGGATATGAAAAATACGACGCAATTGTTTAGTCCAAACAAGAAGAAGAAACGATGGAAAACCTAAACTTTTAGTGAAAATATCTAACAGGCCTAGAGAGATGTCATATCTCAGTTGGGTAGGATGGATATAATCTCGCTTCCCAGGTGGTTGGTTGATGGAATGCCAGATAACCGTTGAATGCACAGTTTAACATGGAATCCAAAGCAAATAGCTAATATGTTAGCGTTAGAGATGCGTTGTACATCCAAGTAATGGCCCGTATCACAGCTGCTTAACAACGCTGCAGGAAAGGAAATAATTGTTGCATTCTGGTAATTCTAAACAGCATAAAGTTACAGCATATATCCCGTTAAGATAAAGCTTACTTCTTTCAGACAGGCGTTAAATTGCGCATTTATGCAGTTCTGAGTTAAAAAGCCTTTAATTTATATTGGCATTGTGATATTTTAGATCGGAATGAACATACGCCTTATAAACTCCTGCTTAATAAGGACAGTAAATGCTCACCCTATTATTACGCTCTTTGTATAGTGCATTCCATGTACTGGGGCGATATTTTTCTTTGCGGGACCCCTCCACGTGCAGTTGGCGCAGTTGACCAAGCTCTGCAATGTTCGTCTTGTTACCACGCATGAAAGCCGGCCGGGGAGCCGGATGGGAGGTCAGTACTAGTATAACTCTAGGAACTGTTGTGTGACAGTGTATTAAGTATTGATTAGGTGACGTAATATGAGTATTACTTGCGTTAAAGTGACTCAATCAGGTATTCTATTTCCCCATTTGTACAAGAGTACATAATCGGTTCGTGATGTGCCGAGATTGTTTCAAGAGAGAGTCCCCGATATTTAACTTTCAGGTCGAAGTTAGATTCACAAATTGCTAAATAAATTTCGTGAAACCGGAAGCATTCTCCATTAAAGCGCACACAGTCATGTACAGTACTTACAGAAGAAACGTTAGATAACATTGGACAGGCTGTGGAATTTTTTCTTAAAAATAATTTTGACATCTTTCCCAGCAAACGGGAACTTCCTATATCTCTGTTCGAACGGCTACGAAGCTATTGAAGTTAAAACCCTATTAAATTGCTGTAATGCACAAACTAAAACCTCGCAACCAGGAGTAGATTTTGTGAATTTATTTTCAATAGTGCACATGACGAAGAAATTGACCATAATCTAATTTTCTTTACGGACGAATTTTGGTTCCATCTAAGTATGTATGTTAATTCATAAAACAACCTATCCTGGAGTTCAGAAAAATCTAATCTGCTTCACGAGGAACCCCTGCATTATCAAAAGACAGGAGTGTAGTGCACCATTAGAGGCGATAGAATAACTGGTGCTATTTTTTAAAGAAACAATTAATGGCGATAGGATATGCAGAATCAACAGTTTTTTCGTGAATTAACTATGAATGAATATAAATCCGGGACCCCCGAGCAGGATGGATGGATTTTTTCGGGCGTAAATCCTATGTATGGCTTCCTTCGGAAGGGAAGTAAAGCTGTGGGTCCCGTGTCGTATATTTACGGCACGATAAAGAACCTCAAGCCTGAAAGAGAGGCCTCTTGAGCAAAATTTGTCGGCCGTTTCACGTCATGAATTGAATGGAACGCTGTACGTATTTTTTTAATACTGTGTGGGTGGAACAGATGGCCTTAAGATCTTAACTCATATTCTCAAAATGAAAATAAGGAACAAATTTATGACTGCTGTGGACTGGATATTTCTTTAAACGAAACCATAATAACGTTTAACGTAACAAAAATTGTATTTCTTAAACTTTTAAAATATAATTTGCCAATTAGGTATACATATACAAATATCACAAATTGCGATGATTTGAAAATGATCCGTTTTCATATTTACTGCTATTTCTAGACATTCTTGCATTCTCATACACTCAGATAGTCAAAGTGCCTTAAAAGCACTTTCCTCTGATCAGGTGAAGTAAAAATGATATGGGAGTGTCAAAATGCCCTGTCGGCCGCAACAGGCCTGAACTGCGACGGGTGCTAGGGCATCAGGTAATTCTGGACATGAGAAGGAAGATCTGTTAGCAAAAAGGGGTGCTGATACACCCTTTTCTGGCCCTGAACCCTGAACCCAGAATCAGTATATGTACTGCTAAGACCGCGGTTAAACCTGTATTGGGGACAAACACCAGCTAAGGTGACAAACCTTCCTGAACAAACGCAAGCTAGGGAATTTATTCTAGGTCCGAACAATACTCTTTCCACATCACTTCTAAAACTGGACAGTAAAAGAATAAGGAAAGTAATTGCGTTAATCACTGAACATGGTCTGTTGAGGAAACATCTACGAAAAGTGGGACTCTATAAAGATGAACTCATTTGTAGAACGTGTAAACAGGATGAGGAATCTGCCTAGTACATCCTGTTGGAGTGTCCAGTCCTGACTAGAGACACTTGTTCTCTCTATAACCAGGAAATATCTGGGAAAGGAGGCCAACATTGGATCAAAATACTGCACCTTGTCCAAAGAACAGATTTTGGGAAACAATGGAGGCCACTCGTCCAATGGGGTAGCACAACAAACTCCATATCCCCCGACATTTGCGTATCTATCTTTTAGCCATACTTAACAAAATATTATATAGTTCAATTGATGTGCATAATTTGTAGTAATTGAAATAAGTCACTTTATTTTTTATTAAGTTCACTAAACCTGTTTCATCCCTCCATTTGAACTTCATTATAGAAAGTATTCTTTCGGTGAAAGCATTGGATGGAAACACAATAAAACTATTAAAATACCAAAGTTAAGTGTGCTCTTTCCAATTTAGTCAATAATAAGAAACTATCTTTTGGCATTAATTTTTCTTGAAAAGGTGTACTTGTATTATGGAAGTAAATTTCTTTAATCAAAACAATTTCTGACCACTTATCATCAACACATATTATCGAGCATATATGATTCGCTTAGACTTAAGAAACTTTTAAAATCACGTAATTTTCTTAGAGTATTGTGTTCCATTTTAGAAAGAACATTGCTTAAATAAAACCACTTCTTTATATGATTTGCACAATCTTTTCGCATCCTAAGAAGGCTCTGCGCTCGATGTGCGCGGGTCTCCCAGCCGTTAACCATTCTGTCATCAGCAGTCACGCCAATTTCTTTATGGCAGGCATACACTGATATTAAAAACAGGCGTCTAGTAATAAGAACTACCAAAGTTCGAAACTTACCCATATGTGAATTGTTTTATTTGCAATTTTTCCAAGTAAATAAAGTTTATTGCGCATATAATAATATAACTTACAATTGCTAAGTCCTTTTTGAATTTTAAGACATTTATACTCTCAAAAATAAGTAATTTTTGTTTTCAAATTAAGCAGGGAATGTTTACATCATTATTTTTAAATTAAATAAAAGAAATGTAAATTTTCTTTTTAGCTTTTCACTTAAGAATATTTGAATGAGGAACTTATTTTGAAAACGCAGATGATTAATTTACGTATTTGCGTTTGAGTTTAAACGACTTAAAATTAAAGTATACTTGTGTCAGATTATATCAGACCGCCACGGGTGGCCGAGGTCGTTGAGGCGCGGACTCGTGAGCGGGAGGTCTGCGGTTCGAATCCCGCCAGGACCGTCCTCCCGGACTGGGGTTTTTTCCAGGTTTTCCTCAGTCTTCATAACTGGCAAACGCCGGGGAGGTACCTAAACTTAGGCCTGGAACGCTTCCTTCCTTAAAAAAAAAAAAATATCCTTTCCCAATTTATCATTTCATTTCATGTATCATCAGTGTCCACCGCCTGTGGTGCCTCAGTAGTAAAAACGGGCGTTAAACACTACTCAAAAAAAAAAAAAAAAAAGATTATATCAGAGCACGTGGTTCGAGTAAACGCATTTCCTGTTTATGGCATAGCTTAAACAGAACGCCATGTTCACTAAGAAAAACATGAATAGTTTTAAGTCCATTATTTTACAAAAATATACATGAAAAGTCCTTGCATTATCTATAAATTATATACAAGTATTAATTAAATTAATGATGCTTTTCTAAAAAGTGTCTTGTATAAAAGCTCTTATTAATAGTATTGACCTTTTCTAATGTTTATTTGCTGTTCAAAAAGTATATATTTTATGGCATTTTTATTTGTACTGGAATCATTGTTGAACGTAGTTGTATAATCAATTGTTGTATTTTTCTTATAATATTTTGTATCTATACTTCCCATTTCTTGGGAACTAAGTTCGTATAAAACACATATTTAACAAAAAGAAATAAGTTCTTAAGGTTATTTCACACACATTAAAAGAAAATATTCTGCATATGAATTATTTACCTGCTTATGTACACATTGTTTAGCTGTTAAATAAAATTAAAAAGTATATGAGCAAGGATATTCCAAATTATGACACATTTCTGCTATCTAAACAGTTGAAATATTTTATATTCTTGTATCCATTGTCTCGATAAAAGAACATTAATAGCTTTCAATCGATATATTTTTTATTTTAATTTCTACCCATTGTGTTATAAACATGTAGGCGTTCTTCTTTGACATAGCTGTACTGTAGTGGACCTCTGAGGTAGGTACGCTCATAGAGCGCCCCATTCTTGTCCATTCCCATTAGGGAACGATGTGGAGGTGACTTGATGTACCAAGGAAAGGTACTTACTCTTATGCATGAATGGAATTTAATGAATTATGGCACAACCTAGCTTTAGTTCTTGACCTTAAAGCTGTCTAGTATTCACCTTCTCAGGACAAGGGAAAACTCCGAAGAAAATCCAGATTGCTTTATCTAACCAGAAATCGAACCCATGACCTCCGAATTAGTAGTTGAAAACGATAGCACTAGAACACCAGAAGGCAATCTAATTTTTACATATATTACTTTGTAGGTTTTAACAGTACCGTTATGCCTTTATGTGTTTGACACTTTTTACATTAGGTAAAAGTTTGATTTCATTCAGTAGTTCCTTTTGAATGATAACCGCTATATTTGACTGCCATCAGCGTTAGAAATTAAGCTGTAAACTAGATATTTTGCGGTTCTCCTTTGGAAAAATTTACTGAACAAAGGAGACTATTCTCCCCTTAGTTAGAAAGCAGAAAGCAACGCTAACGGTATCATGGTGTCAATCATTTTTGCATTGGCAAAATAAATTCTCTAGCTTTGAACCGGTGTTTGTTTTGTTCAGAAAAATAAAGGAATATTTTAAAATACTTGTATCAAAAATAGCCAAAAGCTGAGTAACATTTCAATGCAAGATGTTTAGTAGTTCTTTATGCATTAAAACTGGAGGTTTTTTGAAAAAAATGAAACAGAATATTCGAGATAAAAGGTTCAGCATTTAGGATTTATGTTCTACAGAATTGTAACAAGCTTCATGTCAGATACATAAAGCATTAGACAAGTATTCACCAGAGTTTAATTTTTGTAATTGTTAGTTTGTTACAATATATTTTATTACAGTTTGGTAGCTGTAAGTACAGTTCTATAACTGCGAAAGGTTATAGAATTGCCTTTGTGATTAAATCGGATCTATATATATTAAAGTTACAATTAGATGTTATTAACATGATAACGAGGATATATGCAAATTTTAAAGGAAATTCTAATTCCTGTGTTATAGCATGCAACATATATAACTATTGTTGTTAAATGCATCAGTAGCTATTTAATGTCATATCTTGTGTCGATGAATGTTCCGATAGTAAAGTCGTAAAATGTAAAACCAGAAAATCATTAACATGCTCCTATTCTGCTAATCGCTTTAAATTTATTTAAATAATTATGATAGTGATATTATTATGAATATGATCATTGCACACCACGCTCACAATTAAAAGCCGGAGAATTCCTAGCTTTGTGTTGGTGAAATGTAATCAGTTTGTAAAACATTTCACACGAGTGAAAGTACGCGCTTGCGTTTCGTGTTATAGGATTTGCATTTATCTAAAGGGAAGCTTTTCCATTTTGCAAAGAGATCGCTTATACATAATTACCATGTAACACTAGCAATATCACGAAACGTTTGCAGTTTCCATTGTGTGTTAGTCGCGAGGTAGGATAACACACTATTGTTGTATTGTGAGGTTATTTGAGTTACGGGCTGGAGGAGCGCGACTGCGTACTGGAAGAGGCGCGTCCTCATGGCTGTTTAGTGCTGGAGCCAGCTTTTCGTTTGAAAAAGCAGCAGGGGATTATGCGTTTGTGTATTACTCGGCACATTCATAATTTTGTATTAATTATTATATTCTTGTTTGTTGCACCACTACATAAATATATTCCTGAAGAACGGGTTTTATGTACGATACACACAAGAAAGTGCAGAGAAGTGGTAAGGCGGTTAATAAGGAAATGTTTTGGCAATGTTCACTAACTGTTAAAATTTAACTTTCAATGAGGAGAAGCGAATAGATCTGTGTTCTCACTGAAGAAAATTGAGATGAAATACAGGAATTTCCTGTGCAGATGTCGGCAATGTATTGCCGCTGAGATGCAATAATTTTCAGTTAATGATTACATAAGTTTTTAAACACAGTATCATTTTATGCTTTCAGTAAAATTATAAATTCTTAAATAATAATGTAACTTTAGGTAACGACTGTTTTTCTCTTTTCCCGGTTGCGGCGGCTCCAATTCCCCATTAAGAAGTTGTACTTAAGCAGCCCGTGACTCAAATAACCCTAATGTTATATGATGAAAAATATTTTCGTTATATAACTGGTGACCACCTCCTTGGTCTAGTGGTTAGCGTTGCTGACTGCTGCCTGGGAGGCCCTGGTTCAATTCCTATTTAGGAATTTTTCTAAGATAGGTAGATCTGGAACGGGTCCACCCAGCTTCGTGAGGAAATTAGGGATGGAGAGGTGGCGATCTCCGATGTAGTAAGCCGCGATATAGCGATCAGCGGGATGCGGTGTGCTGATCACATGCCCCCTGCAATACTGCACTCTATCAATAAAATCATGTGATGGAGGTAGAAGACGCAGTGATCGTCGCGGTAAAGCTCAGACCAACATGGGTTTGTAAAAGGCTTCATTGTTTATACAACTGGTAAGTACCGTCACGCAGATTTTGCTCTCAAGATCGACAGAGGTTTAGTAAGCAGTCAGAACTATATGTGCAGCTCATTAATGATTCAGACTTTTTTTTGTATTTTATATTGAAAGTGTTTAGTACCAGAGTTTAAGAATACATCCAACGATTTTCACTGTCATCAATTGTCTCTTTATAAATGCTACTACAAAATCCATTTGCAGCTTTTCACAGCAAACAAATATGCTAATTGTCCAGAAATCGCAGTAAGCGTCCTGTTCTTCGCATGCAAAAGCTGTGTAAGTGGTCGAAACTTGTATAACTCCTCAAAGAGATTTAATTTGTTAAGTAGTTGCCAAAGTATGTTTTTTAGTTTGTGTATTTAATCAGGTAATCTCGTAATCTCTGGGTGCCAAAACGTCAAATATATTTTGTTTACGTTGGGATCTTTTAGCATAGCACACACACATGCTGTTCTTATACATTTATGCCGGTAGCTTTATAAAAGAGAAAACATGTTCTTTATATATATTACTGTTGTTAATTATAAGGTATAGAGAGTAGAAATCTAAACCAGATGGTTTGAAATGACTTCGAAAGATACAGCAATGCCACCATTGTTTTCAAGCATTATAGAAACTGTTATTTCAGATATCTCATTTTGCTTTTCACATCGTTGTCAATGGTTGCTGCTTTCTGTCGTGACTGGATAAGGATCAAAGTGTGCGTTTGAATGTGCGTCATACATAAACGGAAAGAGCCTTGCTTCTGTTTTGCAAATGTGACTGGAATCATTACATGGCATATTAGTCTTCAATGGATAGTGGTAAAGGTTTTTGAAACATACGTCGGATCTCAGATTTTCCAGAAATATATTCATTAGACTAGAACTAGTTCAAAACCTGGTTCCTCGTTAAAAAAAAAATGCTATACGGATAAAGGCATCATAATGTACCATGGTCGGTCCTGGTGGTGTACGAGTAGCAATATTTGTCTCGTAGACTGATTCAAAATAGCGGGTTCAATTCCGGCAGGGTTAATGAATTTTTTTTTTTTCGGGCGTAAAATCCTAAGTCTGGCTTCCTTCGGAAGGGAAGTAAAGACGTGGGTCCCGTGTTGTAGATTTACTGTTCTTAAAAGAACCTCAATCCTGAAAGTAGAGGCCTCTGAGCAAAATTTGTCGGCCGTTTCACGCTCTGTATTGAATGGGGCGCTGATGACCTAAGATATTAAAGAGCGTCCGTAAATAAACCAAATAAATTAAAATAAATCTTTACAGGACATTTGAGGGTACTTAAAATATTGTAGAAATGTTAATAATATTACTGGAATGTTTATGCAAAATGTTCATTATTGATACCCATTGTTACAATAAGGCGATTCTTTTATAACATTCCAGAATGCGTGAATATTTCAAAAACTATTAATTAAAGCTAGGATTTTATTTAAAATGAAACTGAGAAAGATACTAATAAAATGTAGGAAAAGTTTGTTAAAATTGCACATAAATATATGACGAAGCAATTATATAACATCAAATATTTCTTTTCTTTATTAACTAAAGCTCTATTAGAAATATAGGTATATTTGCTTTTTAACTTTTTCAAGTTTCAGCTATTTGTGCATGTGCTTTCAAAATAATGCGTAATAAATTACTTTTTCTGCTGTTGCAATGAATGAAAAAGTCTCTAAGACAAATGTCATACATTTAAATCAAAAGGGGATAACTAATTAAAGGGAGTCGATAGGCCCTATCTTACCAGTGTTAAATAAGCTAATCTGGCAGAAATTAGGCCTGCTTATTTTGACTAATTTTTTTCTGTGTACCAAAGCAGAAGTAATGGAATTTAAGCATTGGAACAAGAATTACAAAACTTTTACTTGAAGCTATTTTTTGTTAAAATTTTATACACAAACTTCCATAATTCCTAGAGTATTAATTTTTTTATAATTCTGCTTTAGTAAGTTCATTGCTATGTTTAAAAACACCACTGAAGTTTTCAAGGCAATAGATTAAGTAGTTTTTCTCTAGATATAGGAAAATGTATTTTTGAGAAATTTCTTTCAAAGAAAAAAATTGTTAAAACTCACTTAGCTCCAACTGGGAACCTAATGTTGTCTGCGTCATAATAAGAATCTGTTCAGATTATTTACGTCACAACATCCAACAGTAAAAACGAAATTTTTTCTAGTTAATGTTAAAAATCAAAAACGTCTAGTTAAGTTCGTTTGGCTATATACTTTTGAAATGGTTCGTGTTGAAATCAAACTTTTTTTAATATATGCGAATGTATTATCAAACATTAAAGAAACTGCTTCTAGGTTACACATTACAATAATAATTCTTACAAGTTGAAAATGAATTGTATTTTTTTAAACATAAAATTTTTTAATGTTTGCTTTCCAACTCCCCTTAATTAGTAATTACTTTCCAAAATGACCTGGTGTTATAGACATATTTTTGTACACAGAAGTGTCCCCGGCGAATCACTCGCCAAGCCCATAGCCTTAGCCACACGATCCCCTATCTAGTGAGCTTAGCCTTTTTTGATGTACTGATCCATCCTCCATTAAGAGTTTATTGACTTTCAACGAAATCATCTTTCTGCATTGAACATTACCTGCTGCCTATCCATGTTCCCAAGCGATTCTGAGGTTCTGAACCTTCCTCTATACGCTCTTTCTATTTTCCCGACCCACCTCTAAATGGAATGTACCTGTGTTATTTCCAGTCCCTTTGTTAATTTAGATGCTCATGTCACGCTCCTTCCCATCCCTAACTGTTCAGGGTAGACCAAAGCTCTAATTAAAGTTTGGTTCCAATGAATATTCACAGTCAATACTCCACTACTCTGGTTTTACACCTTGTGGTCTCGCTGTGGGCCATGTATAACATCTTAGTTCCGCGACCCCTTTCAGAAAGATATCCTTATTGAAGTTCGCAGTTTGTTCCCATCACCAAATTTCTTTCCTTATTGCAAATCTTATTAGTTCCCCATAAATAGTTCCCAGTACAGGCATATACCCAGGGTTCTGCTATGTAACCGGAGAACTTCTCCTGCTTTCACTACTACTTTATGCTTTGTAATGTCAATGTACTTCGTATACCTTCCGTTCATCGTAAAAGTAATGCCCAAAAATACGAAAATCTTCACGTTGTCTTCCCATTACAACACAATTTATGCCCTTGGGAAGCAATTGCAACACTGGAATGAACTGTTGCTCTTCGCCCCTTTTATAACCGGTAGGTTATCAAATAGAGCATTTGATTCGGAAATGACGAATATCATAAAATTGACAGTGGTTTTGAATATAAATAAGACGTTTATAAAAGAAAGCAAAAATACTTCATAAGCATACAATAAAATTATTAAAAAATGAGGAAAAAATAAAAGAAATTATTTCATACGCACTATGCATTAACCTAAGACAAAATGTAAACTAAATGCTTTTCAGAAATATTCTGATATTAGATTCAAAATGGAAAAAAGAAAATCTTGTCGTCTTAAGTAAATAAACTCATTACTAATATAGGAAACTGAACAGAGTGCGTGACAATACTTGAAAATCGATGCTACCAGCTGTACTATGCGCGTGACAGAACCTGCATTTTTTGTCGTGTACAGCCGTAATAAGTAATGCTAGCGTCGTTTTAAGACGACAAACGACAAATAGTGCGCAATGTATGCAAGAACAACTTCATATATCTCAGGCGAAGAAAGAAAACATGCAATTAAGAGAGCAATTTAAAGCGGCAGCTTTAATTTGACTGTAACAATGCTTGTTGATGTCCAGGCTATGTTTGAATGAATAAGTTTTAGAATACAGTCGATCGAAGGGGGTTTAAGACAAGCATATTATCGTTAATTCCAGAAATATCGCTTATCTTTGAAGGGGGAAATTGTCTATGAATTTATCAAATACTCTATAATCTAATAACTAAACAGTACAGTAGCAGATGTACTTGAAGGAGGTAACCAGACATTTTCGCATGAGTGCTCGGTGTTGTCTTGCTATCGTTACACATTTCAGTTTTTAATTAAAAATGTAACACTTTATGTTCGCGTAAAACCCTTTGAGTACGCAATGTTTTAAACTGTAGGTACAGTTATAAGTTGTTGATAGAACATGTCCCCTCCCCTACTGTAATTATCAGCGAACCAAATAGAGTCTCCGAGAATTAATGGGGGGTTTCTTGAGGTTACTGTGAAGTATGCATTAAAGGGGGTTATAATTAATTTCGTAACTCAAACAGATTCTTAATTATGTTAGTAAGTTTCAATATGTGCGTCATAATAGCACGACATACATCAAAACGAAATTCAATTTCAATATATACTCTCACAAGAGCGCTTGCAGTTATTTCTCTGATTCTTAGCTTGAGGTGGTTAAGGTTCTCAATTATTTCATGTAAAGCTCAAGACTTCTTGTAGCCCATGAAATAGGCAAGTTTCTAACAATCCACCGGTTTGGAAATGATGACTCACCTCTTCTCGCACACAATTGGCCAAGTGAGATGACGTTCTATCTTCTTTATGCTCTACATCTCTGCGTCGTCCAGTTCCGTTTATTCGGTTTAAGAAAAATTAAAGTCCTGTAGCATGTTCATTTACGCAATGGAGACGATGTTGTTTTTACAATTAATAAAGAATGAAATTTAATTTCTTGTTGTGCAGAAGGCGTAACTTTTGGGGAAACTGGAATGTGTTCATGTGTCTCACTTGAATGTCCCGAGCGAAAGCGGCAATTGTACTCAATGTACTCAACTGCTTACTTGGAATTTTTTTGATTGTTTTATTTACGGATGCTCTTTAACATCTCAGGTCATCAGCGTCCCATTCAACTCAGGGCTGAAATGACCGACAAATTTTACTCAGAGGCCTCTCTTTCAGACTTGAGGTTTTTTTTTTTTCGTGCCGAAAATGTACGGCACGGGACCCACGGCCTTACTTCCCTTCCGAAGGAAGCCATACTTACGATTTTTACACCCGAAAAAATCCATCAGTTCTTGCCGGGTTCTATAAATCCTGGTTCATTAAGAAATATTTGTAGCATTTTAGCAGTGAACGATGAACGCTACCCACCTGGTCTTGTGGTTTGATTGCATGTAAGAGTTGAATTTAACAGGAATAACTTCAATCTCTGCTGCATGACGTCGTGTACAGTTGACTTAGGAAGACCTAACTGTAGTGGACGATTTCGAATACATGACTGTCGGATTCTTTCAAGTTTTCTTCTGATGTACTAGGTCTTCCTGTTATTTTTCTTTTTTGTGCACTATGGATCTCCTGGAACTGTGGTAGATCCACGTTGTGCTCTCGTCTGAGTCGACATTCTACCAGATTCGCAGAGTTGTGTGTCAGCCATAACTTTTATTTGTACGGTAAAACATCTTAAAAAAACACACAGAATAGTTATATTTTGATTGTTTGTATGCAGACTGATTGTTTTTCGTACGGAAACTATTTTATTTTTCATTACACTTATTTCGGCATATAATAATTACAATTAGTTTATTATGACGACGACGGCAACACTTTGGCTCAATCTTTTTAGTTAATGAAATAATTACAAGCATTTTAAATTCATTACACGTAATATATATTTTACAGTAACCTCATGAAGTCCACCATTCATTCTCTGAATCTCTGTATTACTTCTTTCTCTCTCACACACACACCGCCATATTCAGGCGATGGTTGAGGAAAGGGAACATTTGAAAGGTGTGTATTAAGAAGTCAGAAATGTGCAATATATTTTCCTCAAACCTCACATTAAAGGCTGTGAAAGCCATCGCCGTGCTTTAGCAGTTAAGTGCAAGTCTCTCACAATGTGGATCCGAGTTCGAATTTCAATTGATTCCTAGCTTCCTCAGTTTTAGAATGAACATGACAATAGCTTTAACGCTTTAGGCCCTTGAACTTTTTTACGCTTTCACTAATTCATTAGGTCACTCATTCATTGACCACAAACGTTAAAGACGTTAAATTAAAATAAATAAATGAAACATTATGTCCTCCTCCTCTGCTCCACTCAAAAGCTTTTTAGCTGATCTTTTCCTGATATTGCAGTTTTTGGTTCCCAACCGCTACTCTTCTGCTTCTTGTTTGTATGAATACTATCGACCGTCTTAAGTGTTCACTACAGGTAAAAGCTTATACATCGAGAAAACTTGAGATACAGTGATTAATTTGCCGTTACTAATTCACTGGCTACTTCCTTTCAATAAAATACATCTTTTCCCATACCAATATTTTAGCTGTTTCATGCTTTTAGATAAATTATCTCTGTATTCAATGTATCGCAATATGTCCAACAAATTCTTGCCATATGGCAGATGTGAATGACAACTGGAAAAATAAGCTATATAAATTTCACATTAGCATGAGCATGAAAGAGAAATTTGTGCTCCACTGTAAGCTAGGCGGCATATTTGTTTTGTCCTGTGTTACCATATGCAACCTTAAAATGCAATGTAGTGGTTGGTTAATACTGCAGTTTTGGAAATTATACTTCCATTTTGAGAATAAATTCAAGCAACTGTCTTGAAAGTCATTCATACGTTCCTTTTACCTGGGGAACAATATACCTTGAAATCATATTTTTTAAATGCTCTTATCTTACGAGGGTTAAAAACAGTGGCAACGGATTCGCGTTATTGCACAGAAACAAATGAGAGCACCGCCATTGCTAGTATTGGTAAAGGTAACAGAGACCTAATGCACCTACTTAAAACCGGGAATATGAAAGTGTTACTGATATTGGTATATGATGCCTCAAATGTGTTTCACAGGCCATGCTTTTATTGACGCATACCACAAGTATCTGAAACATAATGTTTGTCCTACTTTGCGTAAAAACGACGTTTTCTAACCTGTACGCTTATTGTCTTGCATGAAAACACTCCGTGCTACAATGCCACAACTGTGAGGGATTTACTGGTACGTTGGGAATTGGAGGTGATGAAAAATACTCCATATTAAATAGATATAAACATCTGCGATTTCAATCTCTTCCCCAAATTAAATAAACCACTCAGAGGAAAGCCTTCATGCGTTCGCTGGCATCAATAGAAAGAATACTGCCACTGGTAATCAACGCCTTCCAGAAGTGTGATAATGAGTGATGAATATGACATGGGATTGTACTGAAGGGCTGTAATAATATCTGATTTTGGAATAAGATTTCTTAAATATAGATGTACTGATATTTGCCATCTGTTCCTATCTACCAATTTGACATTTCCTTTCCTTTCCCTCTTCCCCTTTCCTTGATACGTTCAATAGTTTATAAAACCTATTGGTCTTAAGAGCATCTTGGTAACAAGTATCGATCTTGTTGACTGTGACGTCATCCTTCACCTGTTATAAACTTCTTGCTTTTCGCTTCTATCCAGATTTACTTCTGAAATCTCGCGGAAGGTAACTCGTTTTGGCAGTGACTTCATCAGACATAAGTCGACATTGCAGTATTCGAATTATGATTGAATAATTGTTCGTCATTGACGCCTCCTGCCTGCGATTGTCTAACATTTTTAAACTCGTGCCAAATGCAATTTTCCATCCATTGAACACGTTATAGATAATTCATTTATTATTTGAATATTAAATATTTGGAAGGATTATGTATGTTACAATCGTAAAGGTTTCACAAGTATTAGCTACAACATTTTTATTTGTTTCTTAAGACATTCAGTGGTGAAAACTTTTTTTTTCGTCAAATTGAATTTTTAGGGGAATTCCCACCCCAAGTCTGTATCATTATCTATACTTATACTTTCTGTTATTTTTTTAATTTGCCTATAGTTTATTTATCATGTATCGGGAAATTTATTTATGGTGTTTCGCTGTGCTTATATTTGCATGATGTTTTAAATAGTTGGAACAAATAAAATTTAAATTTTGAAATGTTTCTTCCTCCGTTTAAAAGGCAAATTGCTTTACCTAGACCAAATACTGGGGGTTATCGTTTTAGCTCTTTGTCAAAAGCAAATATATTACATTGGAATTAACAACAGAATGCCAAATTAAATATGTTCAAAATTGATCTGGTTTGTTAAATAGTAGCCTCTTAGGTTAGAGCTACATTCATTTATTGAAGTTGCTGCAATGTGCTGCTATTTTTACAACCCTCGTATACAGGTAATATTTTTAACAAGCTGCTATACCATTTTAAAGACGGTTAGAGTAAAAAATGAACTTTAGATAACTAATTGTATTTCATGTTATTATTGACATAATAGTTGTGTTGTAAGATTTATTTGCTATAAACTTAAGGGATTTATTAAATTATGATTTATTAAAAATTACCGTAACTTGACGTTAAGCTATTTGACGTAATAGATATTTTGAAAGTATAAAATATAATTATTTAAAAAAAGTTTAACTGTTAGGTACGTAAGTATTATAGTTTACAATTAAATACAGTTTATATTATTTGAATTATATTTGTTATATAATTATACGTTGCTCAGAAATTTTCGTTTGCATTACTTTATATGTACCGATCTTACATAATTTTATATGTTTGTATATATAATTTGCCCTTAACGTACAAGAATAACACAGTTTTTGTAATTTTTTATTTTTAATAAATTAAGTAAACTTTGCTGAATCCAATTATAATAGAAATTTACTTATATGCATATTTTGGGTAAAAAAAAATGTATTCAAAAGATCATAAAGCACTCAGATTTTCATTGATATAAGAACCGCGCATAATGAACTCGCTCTTTGAACTTAGTAAGGCAAATTCCATTTTTAATGCTGATAGCCATACTCGTTGCAACATTTCGCAGTAGCCGTGAAGATAACGCGTTCGTTATTATCTGGGCAGCGAAGCGCTCCTTGGCAAACGTCAGCATACGTAACGCGATGATGTACAGCGCTGGCTGGCTGGATAACTGGACTTCATAGTTGGAATGGCCAATTGGCAGTCCTACAATTACGTGCTTTACAACCCAGTTTATCATAGCTGCATTTCATTATGGGCGATTGAAGTGTGGGTATGTATACACCTTAAGGGAAACGACACTAACAGTATAATCAGCTTACCATTGTCATCCCCTTTATTTGCAATCCACGTAAAGAATTTTCTTTTGACTGCAGACGCAACACTTTTCCACAACAATAGAGAGGGTTGTTCTATAAAGAATGGTTCAAATTTTTTAACAACATACCTATACCCAGTTTCATAATTTAGATGATTGGCCATAGAAAACCCCTGGACTAAACCAAAAGGTCGCCTGGTTTAGTCGACCAGGGGTTGCATTCTTGGAATTGTTCAAGAATGAATTACGTCCTCTGATGTGATTGAAATTAGTGTTGAAGTGTTCATAGGGATTCCACTTCCATTATCAGCTTTCACAAAATAGACCCCGTTGGATGCACTGCACTTTACCAGAATTTCTGCCAGTCTTCAAAGACATGCTGCAAACCCTTTTTAAAGGTCCTTCAGAATTGCCTCCGCAGCCGTTGCCACTCCTTCTAGTGCTGGAAAATGCTTCCCACGAAGGTGTTTCCTCAATTTGGGGAAAAGAAAAAAGTCACATGGGGCTAAATCTGCACTGTAGGGAGGATGGAGGACTCGCTCATGAATTTTTGTGGATATTCAGTTACAACATGTGCGATATGCGGCCGTGCATTATCATGCTGTAGTATCCAGCTTGTGCTTGTGATATATGTATTTCTCTAGTTACAGTTGTGTATGCAGACACGACAAGCTGGTAACCCCTTCTTTGAATATCGCAAAATGAAATGATAGTAACTTTCTGAGCAGAACCAAACACATGTTTTTTTTTTTTTTTTTTTTTTTTTTTTTTTTTTTTTTTTTTTTTTATTCGGTAATGAAGGACATTTGCACACACAGCTTTGCTGTTTGCTCTCAGGATAGAAATGATGTAGCGATTACCTTTGAAAAAAAATGTTGCCTTCCTGTAACATCATCTTCAACTGCATGCAAACCTGCACGCGAACGTCCTTTTGTTCATGGAACCCACCGTGCACAAGGTCACATGTTAATTTTTAAGTAATCAGCGTGTGGGTGACACCAAGTAAAATGTTCAGAATTTCTGAAAGAAAAGTTCTTAATGATATACGAAGATCCACAGTAGCGTGGTTATGTTTTCTTCGTTAGAGAACAACGTGGAGATCCGGATCTGGCTTCCTTTGAAATGTATCGTTCTCCCTCTTAAACATTTTAAACCATTTTTGAGCTGAAATATAGGGAAGAAAATTCTCCATAGCCCCCCCTGTAGCATCATACAAATTAGATGAAGATTTGTTGAGATAAAAGCAGAGTTTCTGAGCAACATTGTTCGTCGCTTGTCACCTTTGTTTTTCTGCAGATGGAACCGAATGTCTCAATTTGCACACCTCTCATATGCATGAACCGGAAGTAATAACAGTGAAACCAGTACCACGTGTATGTTTCGCATTAAACTGCCAAAATATTGTAAAGTTAAATTTTATCACTAAAAATTATGTCTTTAAAACTTTATTGGTATGACCCATCGCTAGTAAGTTTTATCATTCCTAAAAACTCTTTCAACTATCTAAGTAAAGAACATTTAAAAAGATCGAGAAAAGGGCTGAGATAAGATGAGAAAGACAATTCATTTCACTGTTTTTTTTTCGATACATCGTGAGAGTAGCGATATGCGGCATTGTATACAGCACAGATTATCAAACGTCTCTTCACCTCGGGCTCCCTTTAATGATATCTTGCTGCACGGAACCGCCATGGGTAGCTGAGGTCGTTAAATCGCGGAATCTTGAGCGGGAGGTCTAGGGTTCGAATCCCGCCAGGACCGTCCTCCCTGACTGAGGTTTTTTCCAGGGTTTCCTCAGTCCTCATAAATGGCAAATGCCGGAGAGGTACCTAAACTTAGGCCTGGAACGATTCCTTCCCTAAAAAATAAATCCTTTCCCAATATATCATTTCATTTCATGTGTCACCAGTGTCCATCGTCTGTGGTGCCTCTGTAGCAAAAACGGCGTTAAACACTGTTCATTCTTGCTGCACGGACACCCTAGATTTTAACTCCTAAGTTAAAAATCCTAAATTTTCTTTCTATATATTTTATAGTTGTTCATCATTAGATTATAAAACTAAATATATATGCAAAACAAGTAATTTATTTCAACATTACTTTTTATTGTAATGCACGGGTGGCAAACGCCGAGTCAAACTAGAAGTTAGCAACCCGCATCGTTTGATTTTTAAGTGGCGTACAGCAATCGAGTGTCATGACAACATTATGTAATCGATCGATAACGCACTTCGATCCTTTGCTACTGTGCTTTGCAGGCATAGTGTAACTCAAATTTGACTCATCGAAGCCACCCCTGTTGTAAAACATTCTTTCACAAGAATTACAACAATAATGTTACTGCAAAAATATATAAAACGCATAAAGCATTAATATTAATAATAAGTAACAAAACATGATGACACAATATTACGTCATTTTAGTTCCTGAGTAAGAGAAAGGCATTTATTGTTTATACTGCTGAGGCGTCAGAGGGAGTGGTACATGAATGACATTACAAATTGGAAAGGATGGAAGCGTTTATGGTCTAAGTTAAGGTTACATTCCCGGCATTTGCCATTTATGAGAATTGAGAAAAAACTGAGAAAAAAACCTTAATTAGGGAAGATGGTCCTGGTAGGGATCGAACTCCATATCTTCTCACAAGTCTGTGTCATAACGACCTCGCCCACTCGTGGTGGTGTGAGAGGGATAATGCTGTATTTCACTTACTTAAAAGCGGTGATGATATATCCGCCTTAATAGGAGAAAATTGTATTCTGAAATGTGATTCTATATTTTTCATATATTTTTTTATAAACAAGTACAGAAAATTGTTTTATCACCAATTAAGTTGTTAAGGAAACATCAACTTTCATAGCATTCTTTGATGGTTCTGGAAAATCTGGGGCTGATGCACCCGTCTGCCTTTGTCGAAAGTGCGTGCCGGGAAACTATGACGACAACAACGAGGGTGTATTTTTGGCTTGCCTATTTGAATAATAATTATTTTATTATAAATTGTTTAAATGTGATAAACTTTTCAATAATTTTAATGGAATTGCAGTAAATATAAAGATAACTATTCAACAGTCTTCGCTTAACCCTATTAAACTGTAAAGAGAGGGAAAACCGTATTACTAATACATTTTTACGTTTTATTGGTATAAAAATTTGTCAGAATTAGTTATTATATACATATTATGTTTAAGTGTCATTTTCACATAAAACCGTTTCAAATTGTAAGGGAAAAATTGTAGATAACGGCCGGAATTCAAACCATTCACATTTGATTTATGACTGATATCTTAATCATTGAGTTATCGTGCAAAAACCTTCAATTGAATGTTTATTTGCTCGAATGTGGGTAGCTATGGCGGAGAAGCACGTGTTGCTTACCGGTTCCTCTGGCCTTTACTGTCCCTGCTTAAAGCATTTGAAGCGTTTTCGTCGTGCTGTTTGTACGTTCCTAAGGTGACAAGTATTGAAAGAGTGTTATTTTTGTGTTTAGTGCTGTTATTATAGCAAAACGCTAATATCCTTTAAAATACAGACTATTAATGTATGATTTGTACGTGAAACTCTTGCAGAAAAGTGAGATGGATATACGTATGTAGGAAAATTCCCCGGTGTTTCTACACCTCACAGATATTTTGTTTGTTATCTGTAAATAGACTTAGGGAAACGGATTCTGCTCCCATTAAGAAATCGAAAGCAAACCGCCGTGTGCTTACCAAGGAGAAACTTTACGAAATCAGAAAACGGTTAAAATGAAGTCCATAGACTTTTCTGCAAAGGCTTGCACAGGAAAGAGGAACTTGCAATGACACCCAACTTTTAAAACTAAAACCGTGTAAGATAATTGTTGTTCAGGAGTTACAGCACGTAAATTAATAAGTATAGTACATTTCTGTAACTGGATTTTGGATAATGTTAGGAATGACATTTGCTATCCCCACATACACTTTTTTTTTTTAAACGCAATAAGATAGTTCCATTTAAATAACACTGTAACCTCGCTGAACAACAGAGTGCAGATCTAATCCAATCTTGTACACGAAACGCCATTGCATGATGTATGAACGGCTGTGATTGTTTACCACCTAAATTTTATGAAAATAACGTAAATGTGCAAATATATACAGATAAAACAATCACGCCATTGTTGGAAGAATTATTATCGGACAAATCCTTAACTCACATACCCAACAATGACTGACCTTTTCGCTCTCCTAGAATTTGTTTAGATCACGCGTCGTGAAATACCTAAGTTTGATGAAGCTGTCACTTAGTGGCTGGAGGAATAGACGACGAATTTGCAATCGCTAATGATCATGAACAAGAGCCTAAATAAGAACTCCAGGACATTAATGATGTGGACGAATCTGCTTGTTCTGACTATGAAGAGTCTGTGTTCGCTCTGCAGAGACAATACTACTAGGTAAATAGCGTTTCAAATGGTTTAAAGTACCTGCTCAAAGTCGATTTTCATGCACTTCGAGGCGTAATATCGTCCTGCAGCCTCCAGGGCTTCATGCTGGAGCTAAAGATATAGACCGTCATGCTGATGCAGGAACCCTGCGGATTTGTATCATACCTACAACTGATATATAACATATTTGAGAGTTAAATATATATTTCACTATTAATTCGTTTTTACAGTGTTATTAAAGAAAAAAAAACTTCATAGATATATGATTTTGTGTGATAAAAAGTCAAATAATGTAACGTATGTTTAGTGATATGAAATTAAAAAGGGACATATACATACTCTTTAATTATTCATTGAAATACATGATGCATTGTTTTAATTAGAATGCTCAAAACATTAAAAACATTATTTTTGATAATAGCGGTCCCGCAGACTACCGGATGCACCTCATGAGTTAAAGGTTATATGTAAACATGCATAATTTCAACAAGATTCTGCTACAACACAATAAGCTAATCTATCGTTAGCTTTAATTGAGGACCACTAGTAAGGGACAATGGTCAGCGCGAAACCATACCTTACTATTTATGGTGGAACTTGAAAAATAAAGTGCATCGGAAAAACACGCTTAGACAGGAGGAAATGAAAGATTGCAGCAACTTCACAAGATAAATAACTCGTATGAATGCAAACATTCTTAAAATGTGTGTGAGATGTATGGTAGAACAAGAACATTTTAAACATTTTTTATGAAATGGGTAGCTGGTTGTAATTGTAAGGTTCATGATAGAACAATACCTGAAATAGAAGTAATATACATCCGACTCAGCGTCATACTGCGTTTTCATCCGCCATGCAGTCTGCTCTGTCACAAATGAACGTCCTTATGAAAGCACTCTAACTGCATTATAATTAAATTTAATTGTGTACAATTTAGAGCATATTAGTATATTGGTATATTTATATAGGCTAGACTTTTTAGTACTCAAATCTCTTAAATCAAAGATGCATATTTGAAGTCCGGGCTGAGACGTTAATTTTTTATCTCATTCCGATTTAAATATACTGGTGGTGTGCAATGGAGTTCTCCCACTGTACATTAGATGGCTGTAGTATAGTGCATTTGAATGCGCGCATGGAGAAATCGGCAGACTACATTTCGCCAGTTGAGGGTGAAGATGGGCATGGGAATGAAATGAAGATGGGGCAATGGCGGAGTGAAACCAAAGACCCCGGAGGAAACCTGCCCAGGTATCGCTTCATCCGGCACAAATGTCAAACTACAACCTCTGTGTGAACCCAAGTCCCCTTGGTGGGATAGGAGAGGTCTAACCACTCGGCCACGGCACAAATTTTAAATACACTTATACTATATATAATTAATAGATGAAGATAGAAAATAGAAATAAAGGGATTACTAGCGTTGCACGGAACAGTATTTAAGAAACATTGTTCATGCTGGAGAATTTACAGCACGTCAGATCTAGGAGTGGATAAGCCCGTCCACTCAGAAAAACGAGGTGTGACCACGTCTTGAAGCAGAGGATGTTATCTGACGCTAGGCATTGCCTCTTTTTCTTAAAGTCAGCGTTAATATATGAGACCATCTCGGACAAGCGATTTTTCCAGCCACGTACATCATTCTTCAGTAATAAGATGAAAGGCCGCAATTGGTTGGGATCAATAAAATCATCTCTCCGTTCGGCGAAGTGGAACAACATTCGCTACACGTACCGCATTTGCATATTCTATTTGATTTGATACCGAGGTGGCGGTCCGTGCATTTCGTGAATTCACCGCAGAGCTGCCATGAAAAAGGAGTGCGAGATTCATATGAGGAAATGCTTTTCTTGAACTCACTCTGAGAGTATGTGAGGAGCATCGCAAGCCACGGTTTCTTTTCACTCCTGGTGAAGTGTGACAAATCAGCTTTACTTCTTATTCCATGCAAGCAAAACTCCGTCACATTATTTCCCAAGAAATTAGTCTTATTGAATGTCAATTTTACTGTTTGTCTGTCAGTGGCTTCTTTGCTGACCCAAGTGAGTGTGTGAAATGTTATTTGCTGAGTTGAAGAGCCTTGCACTTCTCGAATGTTGGAGCTTGAAAACATGGAAACTACTTGCTTTAAGTCAGGTTTATCTCTAGCATTAATAGTAACACTAGTTTATTCTCGTGTTATTCCTTTCTTGAATCAGTTTGCAATACACGGTGCATTTTATTTTAATCCATCCTTCCAGTTCACTTCTTCGTCCACCAGACATAGATGGAGTTTGAGTCAAAAACCAGACACGTTCGTGATTTTATGAAAATGAGTAATGATGTTTGCCGTATGATTTTACTGGATTCTCTTGATTTATGTATTAATTTTCAGTCAAACTTGAATAAATTTGACATAAAATTGCCGTTCGAATAAGTATGTTCGCTCAAAATCTTACATTCCTACAGGGAACTTAAAAAATAAAAATGTTTACACCATTTCAGTCAGTACCAAACAAGTCTTGTATGGACACGTTCCAGTGTAAGTACTTCTTTTTAATATAAAATGAAACATTGTCTTGAGAAACGCTTTGTTATTTTCAACCTAAACTAAACATGTCCAAACAATGCTGAATAAGTCTTACGGACTAAAATTGAACCAATTGTGCATATTTACAATAGCTGAAGGACATTTTGTGTAAAACAGAATGTGATTGAAAATATAACTTTGTAGGTGATTCCTCAGTATGTTTACAGAATATTAAGTCCATATTAATGCTGTGAGGTTCATTTTTAGTTTTTTACAAAATTAGAAATGACGGATTTTTCTAGCTTTGAACACAAGTTCCACAGTCAATCATGTGCTTCTGGGTTTTCCTTATACATTCTCAAAGAAATTTTGTTTGTCTCTTCTCTCCCATTATCTTTTATAACCCACTAGTTTTCTGTTCCTATTGCATGTACTTTCTACTTAATCTGCCGAGATAGATTTCAGATTACGTTCTAACCATTCAGCGAAAGCGTTTCGCAAAAGAATTAAAATATTGGCATATGTTACGAATATTAAAGTTCTTCTGGAACTTTACATTTAAAGTTAAAACCTCTCACTGGACTTAAAGCATTCGAAATCTATTCACTGTTTTCTACCTAAATGAATACGAATTAAAATATTAGCAACACAGGAAAACGGTATAAAGCCAAGCATTTTCTATCACACAGATAATGGAAGAGCAGTAATATGGCAAATGATGTTTTGATGATAATGGGAGGCAAATGAGTTCTGCAATTACTTGTCCGATTAATAGGTGATAAATCATTAATGATGCGAAAGGCTGGGGGTTATTGTTTAATGAATTATGCGAATCGCTCTAATGCAGCTCATATCAATTGCCACATTAATGGCATCTACTGCACTGTACAAAGTTGCCGAAATAAGAACAAAGGAAGAAACATGGTTAATGGTTCTGAAAGCGGCGGCTAAGCGCGGCTTTTATGCAATGGATGTCCATTACGTGCGAAATTCTATCGTTTGTAGAGAATTTATTGGTAAAAGTTGTGTTTAAAACTCAGAGTAGACCGGAAATTAAAACACAGGAAGCCAAACTTGGATCGGGAAATGACGACTTCCTGGCTGCCCTTTTGGAGATAGATTTGTAGAATTAAGTGAAAAATCGATACACTAATTTACATTAGAGCGGTACTGGTGTATAACTTGGCTTGACACAACAAAATAACCTTTTCTCTTCTATTTTTATATTCTCTTTCACTTTTTTCCCCCTCTCCCTTCATGTATTCTCATATACTTCATTTTATTCTCCTTTTTTCTCCTTTGTTTACACTCTTTCGATTTCGACTATAATGTTTATTCTTAATCTTTTATTTCGGTTGATAATTTTTTTCCTTGCTTTTGTGTATTTTATTTTCTTTTCCTCCCATTTTCCTGTTATATTTTCCCTTGTCTTTTATTACCTTCTTACCCATTAAGATTTGATATCTTTCTCCTTCTTTCTGTTATATTTTATTTTCTTGCGGTCTCTTTTTCTGCTTTACTATCTCTCCTCTCTTTTTCAATTTCTCATAGTTTTTCCTTTTAATTTCTCCTCCTTTACTATTCTTTATTTACATTTACACCTTTTATCTTATTCTTTCTTATTTCCCTTTTCATGATCTGTATTTAGGTCCTTTTGTCTTCTTCTCCCTTTTCATTTTCTGTTTTTTATTTTTTTCATCCTTTCTTTTTCTTTTTCTGTTTTTTTTTTCCATTGCCCTTTTAATCTTCTGTTTCGTTTTCATTCCTTCAGTTCTCTTACTCTTTCCTAGTTCATATGTTTTATTCTCTTCTCTGTTCCTTCCACCCCTCTTCATCTCTATCTCAACCTCTTATGCTAGTCCCCTCTACTCTGTTATCCTTTACTACATCATATGTTTATTCTCTTCTATGCTTCTCTCTTTTTCATCCCGTTTCCTTTCTTTCATTTATACTCGTATATCCTCATCTATTGTTATTACTATCTTAAAAGAGTCCATATATTGTACAGTGGTATAATTAACTCACCCTGCGGCAGGCATGACTATAGTTAAAAAAAACAGAAACTGCTTATTTTTGCATTGTAACAGACTGTTTGAAATAAGATGTGTATATGAATATACATGATCCAAACTGACAAAATGTCTTAAATGATTAAGGCGTCTTATATTGCCTACATATTTGATTCTTATTTGATTTTTGAAAATGTGGTATATTCAGTCAAAAAATTATCTACAGGTTGTAATTTGTAAAATGAAGGCTCTCTTTATCAAAATTGTACATATTTGATAACAGTGAAACAGAAACATTTTAGATACGGCGTGTAATAGAACGAACAAATTTTCCTGACAGAAATGTAAACTTTTTGCGGTATGAGATACTATCGGGCTGCATAAGATACTAGCAAGTGTAGGGCCAGAGTAAATTGGCTCACACATTCTGTTGCCATATCCATTAGCTGCCCACTTCATAATTACAAGGATTAGAAAAATGTGCCTCTCGAAAATCAGCGATAGACGTGACCATCCCAACTGAAGCAAAATTTATCGCTGAATGTCACTCATATACCCAATTTACTCTGGCCTTATACCATTCAAACATCTTGCATTAGCTCTAGATCTCAGCTCGACAGTTCGTGGCGGTATTTCAACTGTTGTCGTTCGTTTATTCACCAGAGTTAGCCAGATCATCCTGCCATGCTGCTCTTTTTCAACTTTATTCTGCAAATCTTATGATACTTCTGTGTTTCATCTTTCACTTCTGAAACGTTTCTCAAAGTCGAAAACATGGCAATAATTCGTAATCTTCATTTAAATTACAATTTAGTTTATCTCAAATAAATAAACAAACAAACAAATATTTGTTTTTCCTGATTCATTTATTGTGTCTAAACATTAGAGAATAAATACTGTTGTAACATTATTATACTGTTTTGTGGACAACTGGGAGGGCTTGCGAACCGCATTTTGAGAAGCACAGTCTCCAGATTTTAATTAAAGATTTTTTCCCCTTCTAGTTAAGTTATTGAATGTGAATAACATTTGGAATTATCTCTGTACAATATTATTTCCTTTGGGAATGGTAATTAATAGGCATTATGTTGTACTAGGAGAGAACATTTTGAGTTTCCCATGTACGGGGTTTATGGCCCACCCATCCCTGTACTCGCGGCCATATGACAAGCCGAGTTCGCGCTTTACCAAACTGCAACTTTAATACTGAAGGTATTAGCTATTACAAAAAATATCAGTACTCACCCATGGCTAATAGATACGAGTATAACTATTATGTTCCTTGAGTGGTTATTTGCAATTCGTATGTGCATACAGAGCCGGCTTGTGCTGTCGGAAGAAAAAAAAAATACTATCCCTAAATATTAAGTTTCGGTAGAAAAATTCATAAATTACTTGAAAATATTTGGAAAACGGGGAGTTTTCGAGATAAGAAGCGAAGTAACGACGCACAGTGTTCGCAGAAAAAACTCTCGATTACATCAATCATGGCGTAGAAAATTGCCCTAAAATTTCTTTGGCGTCTTGCTCAGTAATCGGGAATTTCCTACGGCACTTTGGAAATGACCAGGAAGTTGCTTAAATTAAAACCACATACATTTACTGTGGTGCAAAGCTAAGTCTGGTGATCTTCATTGTGGGATTGGATTCTATGAAAGGAGTATTAAAACTATTTTATTCTGTTTTATATTGAAGCTTGTTTCACATGGTTATGTTAATATGCAAAACTACTGATACTCGAACTCTATTTTATTCATTTTTTAAGCAGGCTCTTCAATATTTCTAGTCATTAGTGTTTTAATTAATTCAGGGTATTAAACCGTGCTCAGAGGCTTGCGACTGTTTTACGTGCCGTAAATCTACCACACAGAACAAATGGCTTTGCTGCTCTTCCGGAAAATGTCATATTTAGACCCAAGATTGAACTCGCAACGTTGAGTCTACGAGGCAAGTATGATTAGAGCTCCGAAAAACCTGACATGCTGCACAAGAAGTTTCGTTAGTCGATGTCAGAAAAGTTGGGAAAATGAAGGAAAACGATTGCAACATCTCCTTGGGTGAGTACGTATTTTTAAGTGATTTTATTTGGAATGATATTATTAGCCAGTGCCTCCAGTATTGAAGGTGTAGTTTGTTAAGCGCGCACGGGAAGGTCAACATTCCGTACGTTGTTTTACTTTATATACAAGTGAGGCATTTATAGTGTTGCGGCCGTTTTCCTCCGAAACGAAGGGAAAAATCAAAAAGTGCTTCAGGTGAAATGTTAAGTGCTATTAGGGGGACATAAGTTATCGAACTTAATTCGTCCTTGAAATGTCATTCTCAATGTCATTTATAAGTCAAATTGATTTTTTCAAATGGATTGGTGTGTTTCTTTCCGGGATTGGAAAGAGCGCTCAATTTTCAGTATAAAAGTTCCAGTACATATATCAGCTAGGGGCGATAGATGATGTGATTTTGGACAAATAAGACAACAAATGTTTTTCACTCATTTTCACTTCTCTCTCTTTTATTTTGTTATTGCTAGGAAGGAAAATAATTTGTTTTCACGCAGAAGCCCGTTTGTTGACATCGGTACACAAACAAGTGCTTATTATTGCATTCAAACCTCAAAGGACATTATTCTCAACCAGTTTCACTTGTTTTTCTGTCATGGATGTTCGATACACGATCAACGAGAGGATCGATATGATTCACATTTATGGCAAAGGTTATAAAAACGCTAGAGCAGCTTGCAACTTATACGAAGATCGATATCCTGAAAGGAGGCAGTGATCTGTTAGAAATTTGCAACGAATTGCAAACTTGCTCTACGAAACGGGGAGGTGTTGCATCAAGAAAACACCTTCCAATGAGAAGCGCTACTAAGGAAAATTCGGAAGTCACTGTATTAGCTGCAGTTGCTGCGAATCCTAACTGAAATTCCCGTCAACTGGAACGTGATTCGGGAATCTCTCAAAGGAGAGAGATTAAGCGTCAGAAATGCCATCCATATCACATTAGCCTACATCAAGCCCTTCATGGGAATGATTTTCAGAGACGTGTTGCCACGTGTTGAGGTTTGCCAACGACTCTACTACAAATTCAAAGCGACAACTTTTCCAACATAAAGTGTAAGTGAGTGAAAAACATTTTCTGTCTTATTTGTCCAATATCACATCACCTATCACCCCTAGTACTAGCTAGAACTTTTATACTGAAAATTGAATGCTCTTTCCATTCGGAAAAGAAAATACAACATTCCATTTGAAAAAAAAAAAAAAAACATTTTGATCTTGAAATGACATTGAGATTTGACATTTGACATTCAAATTTAGCCTGAAGCATTTTTTGATTTTCCCCTTCGTTTCTGAGGTAAATGGCTGCGACACTATAAATGCCTCACTCTGTTCTTATTACATTTTAAAATAAGAGTATATAATAACTATAATGATGTTGTATTCAGGTATAGAATTTATAAATTTCGCGGAATGTTGGAATATTTCTGTGGCTGAGCGTCATAGGAAACGTGTACGGACCGTCGGTTGTCTAACGGAAAGAAGCGAGGCCGCTGGATGGTAGAAGCGCTTGTACAGTGAGCCGCATTTACAAACCGTTTTGTATCAAAAATTGCTTTGTTTATTAATTGAAACTACACCAATATTCGGTAGCAAATTGCCGAAATGGACATTGTTGCCTCATGGTTGGTTCTATGGTGGCATTTGCCCCGGTATTTGTTCATGCCAGATGACTAGCTGCATTAGTGGATTAACTGTCGTCTCTCTCGTGGCATTGCCTATGAGAATTCTCCCTCCCACCCGAGTATGCTAATATACCTCGTGTCAAAAACACTTGTATAGCAATATGAGGATTTCCACTTTGATTACATTGAATTATACCTGTACAATCAGTATTGTTTTTGTCTAATCAGTGCTTCATTACCCTGAGCAAACAGTTCCGTGCGAACTAACCTCTGCCATTTCCGGATGATGTCATTTTCAATTTGTGCACTGAGAATTTACAACCGATTTATTTTATGTTAATGCTAAGTGTAATTAATGACAAATATATTTTTCTGCATAAATGGAGGGAAGTTTTAATTATTGCATTGCAATCAAATGCTCATTAACAGTAATGAACCTACTGACCATCATAAGCTGTAAATTAAAAGTTTTAAATATTAAAAAGTAGTATGTAATTTACTCGTCAAATTTAATAAATAAAATGCTAACGTTTCAATTAAGAAGCTACTCGTTCTTTCATTCTCACATACGGAAACGATTTTATTTAATTTTTTAAAGTGGACAGAAATGAAAGCCATCTCATCTCCGGAAACTGAAAATTCTTACCTAATTACGGAACCATGGGTTATTATAATTGAATAAGTTTAAAAAAAACCCCGCAATGTTAATAAATTAATTGGCATTAACACTTCACTTTCTAATAGTAGCTGGTAGCTTACATTATGAATTTTATATGAACATTTCACTTTTTGCGCAAACATATTTTAAACAGGGTGAAAGCGAATTCAGTGGCATAAATAAAAGTGGCAATAGAGTTTAATTAGGAGATAAAAAGGAACAATACCTTTTCCTCTATTTCTTAGAGATTTTAAGAAAATAAATATGTGGCAACGCTGCCTATATAGAGATACTAATTGCCAATGGATACACTCCGGGACGAAGGAATGCTGCGAGGAAGACACTAGCCATGGGAACTCCTCAGAAGGGCTGTTTCTATACCAGACACCAGCGCAGGGGCAGCGCAGACAACCGCTTCATATCGCATGCAACGCAAGCCCGCCTCGCCTAGCACTTTCACAAATAGCAGATAATCAGCATTTGCTTGTGAAACTTTACTGCGAAAATAACATATTACAACGTATGTAAAATAACTCAGAAAGTATTTTCCCCAACGGTATTTAATGTATTGTAAATAAAGGATTCGCTGGTTTTCACCCAAGCTTAAGTTAAGTCTGTTGTAACAAACTGCTTGAAATTAAATGATGTTTTAGTTATCTTGATATATTTGTTCAAACAACTTTAAAGTAGCAACCTTTATTATCGCGTGTCCCTTGAATTTTACTCATACATATATATAAGCCTACTCGGCCATCAATATTTTATTATGCGTAGCATAACACACATGCGACCACCACATGTAAAATTAATTGAAGATCGTATTAATTGCAACGCCTGGCTTTCGTCAGATTGAATTCCAGTTTTTTAAAGTATTTATTTGTAACTATGACTCTTTAACTATATAATTCATAAGGTTGGCTTATGTAGTTTATTTAGTAGCTTTATCTAAAACAATAAGAAATACCGGTTTCCTTCGAAGCAGTTGCAATCCATTGTCATCCAAGCGCTCTTCAAATTGCAGTACATGTCTTTTATTTTTAACGCTTATACTCCAGGAATATTGAGCTGTACGGAGGATTAATAACTGAAAACCTTTTTTATAATTTTTCTTTGACTTCAAGAGCGAAACAATAAATATCAGCTGTAAAACAGTGTAACTTGCAAGTAGTTACGACCATATAGCTGCTATTACAAAACTCTGAACGCACACTTAATTCAATCATAAAACTCGTGTGAACGTGATCTGAACGGCAACATACACAATGTCAAGCGGAGCTGCCTGCCCAGTTTTATTGAATCAGCCTTTAAATTAAAGTCCCGTAACGAAGTTATGTGATCACTTATTTTAATATAGGAATTCTATCAGGAAATATACAGATTGGCAGTTAAAAATACTTTCTGCTAGGTGAATAGCAGCTCTTGAAGCACATTTCATTGCTTCTGTCACATAGACCCCAAGAATTCCACTAAATCCCACTGTTCAGCTTCCAAATTTACTTTTCTCCTCTCCCTCAAGACGTTTGTTAACTGCTGTAATGAAAAACAACGCCTTGAGTGAGAGGAGAAATAAATTTCAAAATGATTGTTTACTGGCCAATAATGCGTTACATTTTATATTCACCGTTTCAGCTAAAATTAACGCAATCTAAGTTATTATCATTTTTATTGAACAGTAAGAAATAATAAAATAATACAAAGAAATAACAATCTATACTTGAAATACTTTTATTTCGACTTAATAGAACAATTACATATAATTACATCACACATTCTCGATTGTTTAAAATGTTTAAGTACACTTTGAAAGCTATACTGTTATTGAATAACTTTTTAGGTTATTGAGTAGAAGGTTGTATATTTTAATGCATTGTTTGGCAACAAGATGGCATGAGGTGCACGCAGGTTATATTTTCCTCTAATATTTATATTATGCATATTCTGGTTTAGCTTTATTTTCATTGAGTGTTAACTTACAAAGATAAAAAGGAAACAAAAAACACAGTAGAAATATAAATTACTACAAGTAATTTAATTCCATAAAGTTAGAACTGATAGATAATGGGGTGAAATATTTTTTTAAAAATTACATTTCTGAGGCTTTCAGCTATACCTCAATATATAAATTCATAAATTGCACTAATACTACAATAAATCTCTTTTTCCGAGCCTAAGATGCTGTTAAACATCCATGTTACGTCACAAAGAGAATGCAATTAATTTTAAAGCCGTGAGTCGCTACTTTTATATAAAACACCAAAGCTGCACAGATTTTATGCATAAAGTGTGTAAGTTATCGCAAGTATGGAAGCAAATAACTCTTCCAGGCACTATATTAGAAATGTATTTATATTTTCAGCAGCGCTGCAGTTTATTTGCTCCCCACTGCAACTAATTCATGTGGTTTTTGCTCGCTGTTCCATCATATCCACGTTTATAGTCCTTAATAATTGCGAGTAACATGCTTTTATTATGTTTTACTTCAACGTTTGTTTTTCTTCTCTCAGCCTTTGATTCTATTAATTCATATTGATGCTCGATGATTTACCCAGTTGAACTTTCAGGAGAAAACTGTAAGATGCCAAGTCAATACTTTCGGAGCTAGCAGTGACCTAAAGGAACTGGAATTTCCTTGTGGTGAAATCTCTACCTCATGCATGACACGTGTAACATGAAGTCCATTAATCTCTGTCAAGGTTGAACTTTTATCGGTCTCTGGCTGTCTTAGCATAAATGTTTGGAAACACTGCTTAGCAATATTCCAAGTATTTCTTCTCGTTTATATTCCTTTATCAAATTGACTACATCTCTACATACTTATGGAAGTCTTTTATGGAATCAATCTAATTAGCAGTAGCGTCACTAGCTGATCTACTTATTTAGCTATATTAAACAACCTTTAGCTATATGTTGACTATATAAAATATATTCTTTTGTTAGAATACGATACTTTTATATACGTTTTTGCTCTACGGATGGTCATATTCATCAACATAACGTCGGGAGATGGGATAAAGAACAAAGGCACGCCTACATTAGCCATGAACGTGAACCTTGATATGTTCTCACATATGATGGCTCGTTTTTCTTTGTGCAAGTGATTGTAACGTCACGTTGGTGTGTAGAAGTTGCATATACCGGCACAACTCGAGGATGGTGTCATCTCCAAGCTACAGTCACATTTTTCGTGAGTTTCTGAATATGACATTTCCATAGCGCTGAAAAGGAAGGAAATGTCCAACTGATCGCTGGATCCCATGCATTTAGATTAAACCTAGCACTACATGAAGTTAAATGTACGACTTTTGTGTCACGTTATTATGCACTTGAAAGAAAGAATTAGAGAAGACGTTCCATTTATTATACCGTGACAAGAACTGGAATATTGATTAGATGCGTGTAACCACATCGAATTGCAATTATTGAGTTGGCCTGTTTTTTTTTTTTTAATAAAATGTCATTTTTATGTAATAACAATTAATATGACTTTACATACGCACTGAATGTTTTTACCTGCCTATTTTTCACTCATATTTTTCTTTTTCTTTTAAGAACATTTCAGGTTAACCCATTGAAAGCGAGCCTTTCACAGCTTCTATAACAATGGAAGAGGCAAGTAATACACTGAGCACATTCAAGGTACAGGGAACGACAAAAACAATATACAATTAATTAAATGTGCATCACTTCAGTTTAAATTACAATCATTATGCTTTGTAATAAGCGCTGATCCCAAATATATGCCCAAAATCTGTAAAAGAGCCAATATTGAATAAGGGTAATAGAAATGTATATAAGAACTATAGAAACCCTTAAGCACAAGCTATGAAAATTTGCTAATATTCTAATAAACAGCCTTAAAGTTGCATCTGATATTCTTTTAAATAATGAACAGCATGGGTTTGGACGAGGTCGATGTTGTGCAGACTATATTTATGGTAAGGCGAATAATACAGCAAAACAGAGAATATAGCGACATACCTACTGTGTGTTGACAATACAAAAGCCTTTGATAAAGTTATCGTAACGAGGAATTATATTAAATAATGAATATTCCAAACATTGAATTTTAATGATACAATAAATGTGTTAATATTGCTGAACCGAATTTTATACCTACACTCTAAAATAAAATTTATCAACTTAGGAGTAAGGCAGTACTGCCAGATGTCTTCTTCTTTTTTTTTTGAACGGTGTTTAACGCCCGTTTTTACTACAGAGGCACCACAGGCGGTAAACACTGATGATACATGAGATAAAATTATATATTGGGAAAAAAATTTTTTTAAGGAAGGAAACGTTCAGACCTAAGTTTTAGGGTACCTCCCGGCATTTGCCATTTATGAGGAATGAGGAAAACCAGGGAAAAACCTCAGTCAGGAAGGACGGTCCTGACGGAATTCGAACCCCAGACCTACCGCTCACGAGTCCGCGCCTTAACGACCTCGGCCACTCATGGCGGTTCTGCCAGATGTCTCCAACGCTTTTGAACATAATATAATTGAACGCAGGTAGTTGAATGGCAAGCTCAGCTAAGAAGACATTTTAAAGTATAAGCTAACGTACTAAAAACAATTTTGTTCGTAGACGACCAAGTTGTCTTTGCAAACAATGAAGATCAAGTTCAATTAAACCACATTTAAGCTTAGTAAAATAATGTCAACGTATAATTTTATTTCAGCTTAAAAGTTAAAAGTAATTAACCTTTTAGGAAAACATCAATAGAGGTGCAAAAGCATACTTAATAATCTAATAAAACATTTTAATTATTTGGGATGTGTCTTATAATTATGATAAGGATATGAAACAAAATGTTTAGCCATTTCAGAATATATGTGCCACCATAAAAAGAACACTTAAGAATAAAACTAGCAAAAATAGGCTTTTAACATTTTATAAAACAATGCTTGTATCAATTTTAGATTCGGGATTTTGAGATATGTAATTGATTGCAATTTGAAAGACCATATTAGAAATGTTAAAATAAGGGAAACATTTAATACCTGATATTGCAGCATAACACAGTGAGATTAGCATGCTTTCCCCTGCGGCGCGGGTTTTTTCCTATGAGCGGGCCCCCACTCGTTTGCCGCGATGTGGAGGGAGTATCAAGCCAGCTTGCCTACTTGTTGACCTTGCTGACTGTCGCAGTGATAGCGAAGCTGTTCCCGTGCGTGTGTTGTGTTGTTTCTTTCTTAACTCGACAATATACAACAACACATGAAATGTATTGTAGTCCATGAGTTTACAACGGCACGGCGTGTTTGTATGTACGATTCATATGTATTAACTCAGGGGCGAAAGATTGATTGAACCAATTTTTTTAGCGCACTGTTGATTATTTTACTTATGTGAATACCATACTAATCCCCCTTTTCAGAGAATTGAGCAATAGAGAGCGCGATCATGCATTTTTTCAACAGGACTCTCCCACTGCTCACCCAGCAAATGATTGCATGATAGCAATCCAAATATTTTTCCACATGATAGCGTTTTTAGTAAGGATTTTTGACCCCTTCTATCCCCCAACAGCCTGGGATTATTATCTGTGGGGTAAATTAAAAAATGCCGTGTACAAGATGAACTCACACACCATACAAGAACTCAAAGATAATATTCGTTCGGATTTCCCAAAATGAACTACAACGGGTGACGAATAATTTCCTATAGAGATGCTAAAAATGTGTGGGGAATTAAATCCGTCAGTTTCAACACCTCATTTGATAATTTGGTAAGTAAAGCCTCTTAAATTGGTTTATGTATTGTTGTATGATTGTTTTGTTTTACCCTCCCGCTAATCACCGAGACCTGGTTGGGAAGCTAACAGGCCAGCCAGTGGTGCCTGACCCATAGGCAAAACACTCCGGTATAAAGCAAAACTGATCTCACCGTATAATTGAATAAAGAAAACCCGATGAAATTTATTTGCCGGGTACCTAACAAACGATTAGTGAAGCAAGTTGTAAAATATCGACCGAAAAGAAGACGAGGTAAAGGAAGACATAAGTGCCATTAGGATTTCTACTGAAGCGTAACAGGTTAATTTAACCTATCTTGAATAATGGTAGTTTTTTTTTAATATAAATGTAGAAATATTTTACCTGTGTATTCTCGCATATTTCCAATAAGATAAATAGACATGCAGTAAGCATTTTTGAATATGTGTATCAAAGCAACATTAACAAATCATCCATAGCCTAACATCTCCAAAACAATAAGAAAACATTTTGGAAAAATCTATGAGATGATATTTTAATTAACTTGCAATATTTGTTAACAGTTTTTCTAATGAGATTTGGAAATTACGATTGCCTATGATGTGCACAGTTTCTGAAACACATACATTGAACCTGACGTTATGTCTAGATTTTATTAGCTGTAAGGGCTGCTTCTGACAGCTGGAAATGGCATTAACCGGAGACTTCGCCGACAGCGATTTACGTAAAGGGAATGTAGTTCGATCCTCTCTTGCGGTTTCTGCCCACTGATGGTAATTGAACTCCCCGATGACATTCTACAAGGAGCCCCGGGTAATTAGAGCTGGAGCATGCAAGCAAAGTTCAGTTTCAGATCTCTGATAAAGGTGAATTGATAGGCTTTTGTTCTCCGCCCCTCCAGGTTCCATTAGTACCGTCATCCATATCCCTGTTAGACGATCTGAATCGTTGGATTGATTTCTCGCATGACCAGTCGTGTCAACATACACTAACACTTGAATTCCTACTGGAATGCTCCGGTTTAGGTAGTACTTGTAAATATTTCCAACTACGGAGCTAAACATGTTATAAGAGAAAATACATGTACATTTTCATTAAATTTGAACCTTTTTCACGATATTGCATTTTATACAAGTTTCATATGACAACGTAAAAAATTTATGTTTATAGTTATTTTCTTGTAAATATTTTACGTAATATTTAGAAATGTTATATTCTGACTTTTGTTTGTGCTTTAAAATATGTTTCACCCATAATGGAAAAATGGTAGATTACTGCAATATTACAGATGCATTTAATTCAAGTGAATGAAAACAGCATCATATAAAGTCGCTTTATACTTTAAAGAGTTTTCAGTGTTTAAATTTGAACCACATATTTGTATTGTAATTCCAATACTATGATTAGGGATGGTTTTGTTAACCTTGGGTTTTTTTCGTGGGTTTCACTGGTCTCTTATAAAAATTTGAATAAATCTTTCTATTTCCACTCCTCTCTTTGTATATTTTTCATTCCGTTGACTCCATTGCAGGATTGAGGCGGGCCAGTCCAGGTGCTATGTGCATGTGACTGGCACTTGGAAAAGCTTCTGCCCCGGCATCTGGCGTTAGCGAACCTTTTGAAGGGCGCGTATTTCTTGGAGGGAACACTGCACCTGCGTCGGGGTGTTCTTATTATGGAAACAATGTTAGAGACTCTGTCTACGTTCGTACCTGATCGGTTCTGGATTCTGAGCGCCCGTTGTCTTCCTTAGCTTATTCCTTCCCCAAATTTAAGGAGTGTGGGTATACATGGTCAGTCCTTGAGTATGGCTGAAGTACAGAAAACGCTGATGACCTGCGATGTTAAAGAGCGTCCATAAATAAATCAAGTACAGAAAATTCCTATGTCCCTACCAAAACAACCCAACACGGGTCCTTTATGCATTGATTTATACTTTGTAAGATATCAAATAGGGATATTCTCAAAACAATGTCATGAAACTTTGGCAAACTATTTTGGGAAATACGCCACTATTCTGAACCGATTTCGTGAATATAATGGGAAATGGTATCTCCTATAATACTTATTTTGTCTCGGTCTGACTGAAAATGTCGGTACTTCAAGCAGAGTAGTGAAGAAAATGTATATTTGGACGATTCCATGTAAAATTAGAAACATTCATGTCACATTTTTAAATAAGAATTTTAATATTAGTTTTAACATATGAAGACTACTTGTTTAATAAAATATATAACCAGATATAATAACTTTTATACACAAATTCGCCAAATGTACTTCGTTTTACAATTTCAGTGATATATAGATAACTTTCGAACCCTTAAAATAAAGTCCTGAACAATAACAGTTTTAAAACTCATATATTGCCAAAAATACAAGTAATTTTACAATATTAGACATATATTTTACGCACATTTGAACAATTTCGTCATGTAGACAATCAAAATTGCAAACTAATAACACAAGTTAATATACTTTTCAGATTTGTGCTCAAGGTAAATTAGTGTAGAAACATAATTTCATATCTAGAAATGGATGCAACTAACAAAAGCCGCATATTGTAAATATTACCATATTATTTTTATGAGAGTTCTTCATGGTTTTGTGCAGAGATATAATTCATCAGATGTTTTTGTTTTAATATCTGCTGAATAATAATCAATTTTTGGGTGTATTAAATTTTTATGTCACTAATTACATAATGCATACACAGATAAATATGCATGCCGTCATAATGTCATGTTTTTAAATGACAGGTATTGATATTTTTTAATAGTGTTTAACGCCCGTTTTTACTACTGAGGCACCACAGGCGATGAACACTGATGATACCTGAAGTGAAATTATATATTTGGAAAGGAGTGTGTGTGTATGTTTTTTTTTTTTTTTTTTGACTGAGGAAAACTTGGAAAAAACCGCAGTCAGGACGATCCTGGCGGGATTCGAACCCCAGACCTCCCGCTCAGAAGTCCGCGTCTTAACGTTCTCCGTATATTTTCGAATGTATATTCTTCGAAATTGTGAAACATATAATTAGCCCATTTAAGCAAACAAAAAAAAAAAAATTTAGAAAAACAGCTTTCACATAATCATAATATTACTTAAGCCTATTTACATTTCAAAGCAATTCTCTGGTGTCCAATTTCTTGTGGGTGTACTTACATGTCTCAGGGCCTGTGGTGTCGTATTCCATGTTGAGGCCTAAAATATTTAAAGAATACGCATGCAATTTACTTTGTATTAAATACCATTTGAAATGATACTATATAATAATCGATATTTTAGTTACATTTGCATTTTTCAGATTGTGATAAATGCTAAATATTCTGTTAAGCTGTTGCTGGATTATTAACAATTACTTTCTTTCGGTCACTAAGAACGCAAAGAAATTCTTATGCAAAGTTTATTTTTAATTTTTAGTATCAAATTGCAGTTATTTTAATGTTGATTGTCTCCAACATTTTGCTACTTAAGACGTTTTGTAACCCATTAATAAAGATTCGACATCCTTTCGCTAATGCCAGTTCAGGTTTTAGCTAATGGAATAAAGTTAACTTTACACTATGGAGAAGAGTGGTTTACATTAACATTATTAATTATAAAGATAATACACATATAGAATAAATATGATCCTGAAAATATAAAAAATTACTCAACTTTAAATGGTCTATACCTATATTGTAAAAAGCTACAAGCTCTCAAAATATTAAACCCATAAATTACAATAAATTGAATAAAAGATTTTATAAAATAATGTATGGACAAAAGCGTTTAATAAAATCTTTCTTTTCAACAACGGATAAAATAGTTTGAATGCCGCCCAAAATGTCAATTAAATTTTATGAACTGACCTGCAAATCCAAGTTCTCTAGTCATTAAGAATATTACAAAAGGTGACTTAAAGTTATGTAGACACCAACGTTTTACTGCATTACAATAAAACTTCAAAATCTAATATACTTGGGTCACAGGTTTAATTCTTTGAAGAAACATTTGTGCTGTCATGGATACGACTCTCCGTGTGAAAGAAAAATGGGAGTTTACCTGCCTGTCAGAACGGTTACGTCATAAAATGACAGGATTTTCGATAAGCGAGGAACCAGTCATTAGCTGACCATCCTGACGTGGCCAGGTGAACAGGATAAGGAAGGGAAAAATGGAAAATATCGGACAAGAAAAAAGCACAATTAATTTTGTGTCGGCGATTGTGGGTTCCGCATCTCAAATTCTAAAACAACTCTATACAAAGTGCAACAACGGTTTAGTTCATTAGCACCCCGAATGCACTATCAGTTGCAGTTTAAGGTTCGTACCCCTGAACGCTTTTTAAACAAATCTTCCTGAAAGTAAGGGATCAGTTTGCCTCTTTCTTTGCTGCTGTCACTGTTCTGGTTAAAGATAATGGTTTTTGTTTGCTCTACCACTATTGCAATGTGCCCATGTAATGATTGAACGAGAGGAGATAACATATCCATGACACCATGAGGCACTTTACAGAGAAATTGACACCTTTAGGGGCCAGGATATTGAGCCAAAGTAAAAAAAAAAAAAAATTAATAAGGTTCGTTTTAGAGGCATGGCAAGTACTGGCTGCGGTAAGAACAAAGACGTGATCGCAAGCTCGTGCTCATTAAAACGGCTAGCACCTATCAACGTAGTAAATGAGTTGTGATTCGCAAGATAAACATGTCTGACTTCGCGTGATTAATGAATTTAGAAAATAAATAACCGACATTATCATTCTTGTGGGTTAATGAAGGTTCCTCACAAGATTAGAGCCCCATTCTGTTTACAGTAAAAATAAATTAAGGAGCTCTATGTATAAAACAACGGAGTGCTATTTTTTCAAAACATGCAACGTTAAAAGGACGTAGATTATTTTATAGCAGCTTTTGCATGCAAAATGCTCTGTAATGAGGTAAATACAGCAAGAAGTACTAAACATGTTATTAGAAATAGGATACTCGTAGGTTTTAGCTATACATTGTATGGGGGCATATTGGAATATATTAATAAAAAAAGAAACGGACAAAACCATAAGTAGTATTTATCACAATTTATCCATTAGCTTCTTTTAACAGTCCAATAAGGGAAAATGTTTACAGAAAATTCATTTTTTCTGAATGAGACCAGACGTCGCATGGCGAGAAGAAATCCCCGATTCAGAGCACAGTATCTTTTGCAGCTTTCTTTAGTATTGCTCATTGTGATTCACTTATGATCTCAGAAAAGTATCAACTGCCATATTTTCACTGTGGACTGCTCATTCACAGAGTGTGTTAGATTATACATGTTTCACAAGATCAGTTAAATATTCTATAGAATCCAATGAATTGTAAGTCTTAAACGTTTAGAAGTAAGTTCTCACCAGGCGAGTAATCATCTAAGGGGATAATGTAATCAAGTTCACATTGGATATAACATTTTGAGATATCTCAATATTTTAAAACGTTGATACTTTATACAGTAATTTCTCAGCATTATTACAACATTAGATTTTTGTTACACAATTCACACATGGATTATCTCATTCCTAAAATAGTTTGTGAAAATTTGAAAATATTGCAGCAATAAGATGAGAATTTGCAAGTACGCTTATCTTAGAAACTGTATATCATTATGTGTTTTCAAAAACATTATTAAGGAATGAGACTATTATTACGAAAGAGGTTTTAATAAATCGCATTCCTTAATGAAAGACATATGTAAAACTTTCAGTGGTGGGTACTACCGAAAGTTTATGAGAACAGCGTCCGTCTTTTAGCTGCATTATTTTCAAATACTTTTTGGTAAAATATTTTCAAAAATAATTATATGCCACGTGAAAACATATAATAATATGCTTAGATATTATACTATATATTGTAAATATTAAAGAAAAGCCAAACTGTTTTATTAATTTTAAAGTGTAATAAATAATGCGATACAAATAAGCGTTTATTGTCAATTATATTTTCGAATAGTCAACGAAAAACCTACCCTCCTTGGTTTTCCCTGTATGCACATTGAGGGCTACATCGCCGTCAGGTCAGATTTATTCATTCCATTTCTCTTTCTATATAGTATACTGTAATGAAAATTATACTTTACTTAGCCGTAATGTATCGTAGAGCTCTCTTTAGTGCTGTTGGTGTTTTATATGATAAATTACTATTGTTTTGAATAAACGAAAAAGATAAATATGCTGCATGCAAGATGAAAGCTAAACAGTGTTACTTTATGTAGTTTTTAAAACGCAGAATAGCGCACCATACTGAGATCTAGCACACAATATATGTTTAGTCTCTTACATCAAACAAGAGTAATTGGTGCTATTGTCAGAGAGATTAGAAGAATAAACGAACTTGCTTTATACAATTAACACATTTCTCCGAAATATCTGCACTACCGCAAAGATTGCGCACAGTGGATGCAGTACTGTATTAGCGGTGATGTTGAGCTTCTGAAGGAAGTCCAAAAGTATATTAGGACATATCTTATCAGATGAAAAACTGCTGGAAACAACAAATCTCAAGCCCTAGAAAGCACTCGGTCTGCAAGGACGTACAGGAAAAATTGTTATAATTATTTTAAAATATGGACATTCTTTGTTAATTAAAGTCCTGGAGCATTATCAAAGGTCAATGCATAGCAAGTACTCAGATATGTAAGACGAAACATTAAGAATAAACTTTCAGAATATGAAAAAAAGGGAGTGAATTTACTTCATGACTGTACTGATCCGCACTGCTCAGAAATGCAAGAAGTGAAGCTATTTCATGTATAAAAGTCAAAATGGTGTTACATTTATTTCCATGCAGAAAGGATGTTCATACCTCAGCCAAAATAGTTCAGTGATGCCAGTATCCGCCACGGGAGAATATTATTGGTAAGGAATTAATAAAATAAATGTGTGCTTTAATTGCCCTTTTCAATAATTAAAATATTCTTTACTAGTTAAGCAATTAATTATCTCAGTAAATACTCCTTCACGTTCAGAGAGCGAAACTAAGGTCGTAGTTGTTGTTCAGTAGTGGCAGAAACCATATAAGGAGAAACGACTTTGATCCTTGGCTTTTATTATGAGGTTGCCTGGCATTCCAAACATCACGTGACGTAGACGCTAGTCGGATGAGGCATACTATTCATTATACGAAGTGCAGTTTGGTGTGGATCCAATAGTGGATCATTTTTATCGGATATGATGAATAAAATCTTTTTTTTTTTCGGCACCTGAATGATAGTGAATTCACTCAAGGATATGCTCAACAAGACGGTGCAACTTGTCTCACTCGGCTGGGTGTTGAACAGAAGTCATTTGACTACAGAATACTTTCTAAAAAGTGATTACTCAGATCACCCGATCAACGTAACCAGATAACTTCTTAGAAGATAAATTAAAGATGGAGTTTATCGAAAACGGTGAAAATAATTGGCGATTTGAAGACCAACATCATTATGAAATCAACGGTGTTGATGACCAATACATCTACATTGATCTGTGAGAAACATGCAGTGATGGGTTCCTCGTATGTCTACAGGAAGAAGAAGGTGAGTTTTATCACTCACCATGATGACAGTATTGCATATTATTTGCTGAAATGAGACTAGCTTAGAAACCTGAATCATTCTGTATAAACATGCAAAAAGCAGACTTTTACAGCATCAAAGAAAAGGAAAAAGGGGAAAGGGCCGCATGCGATTAATTACTAAAGGTAAGAAACAGGAAAGCCCACGATCTGAAACTGGCGAAACTCTAGACATCGTAATTAAAGTCAAGTCCTTGATCTTTGTAAGTAAGGCAGTCACACAAAGAGTCATGGATATCCTTAAAAATATAAACACTGTCGTCAGCAGGTTATTTCAGGTCGAAATGGCCACAAAAGCAGCAACAAACTTTTTAATTTTCAGAACGTCACACAAAGAATAGCAAATTGTACGATCATCACCTGATAGGAAAGAAGGAAATGTATCATCACTAAGTTGATCATACGCGTTCAACAAGCCCATGTTCCTTGTACTGGCCAAGAGGCGAAGAAACGTTTGCTACCCTGAGTGCAGGAACAAAATTCTAATTAAATTATAAATATAGTACAATAATGGGAATACTTTGTCATTATCAATTTAAATTCCACATACTAAAACCTTATTTTCAGACTCAATTTTCTGCATTGAAATTCCATGCCAAAATGTACTAGAGAAAGTGACGCTGAAGATATAATCCTCGCCTCTACCTTTCAGCAACATCTTCTTGAAAGCATCTTATACTTTCGAACTTTTTGAAAGGGGCATTGGAATAGAGCGTTCTTGTTCTTGTGCTATTTGTGGTCTGTGGAAGTCATAGGAGGAATAAGAATAAATTAATACACAACTTAAAAGTTTTCCATTGGAAAACGAGGTTCATACCTATTGCTCAGAAGGACATTGAGATAATGCAGCTGAAGTTTTACAAAATTATGGCAGTACCACGCTGACACACGCCTGTGAAAAATATACAAAACAGGAATGTATAAGAAGAATAGAGAAGCCGAAATGAAGTTCTTACGCTCTGTAGCACTGTATACTAGAGTATAGAATAGAAAAAGCGTATATCAAAGAAACAAGGTTTGAATTAAAAACTTATTCTGACAAACACTTCGAAATAATGCTACCACAAAGTTTATTTTATCTCATCCGAAAAGAAGAAGGAATTTTGGCCGTCCAATGAGAAGATGCAGAAATTCAATCTCTTGATGTTGAAACAGGCCCAAGACCCTAACTCTGTGATGAAGAAGCATTTGCTCAAATTAAGAGAGAGAAAATAGAACCGAGGATCTAAAATTTTGGATACCAATACTAAATGCTGTCTCAACGTGTTTTTGAGCTGTACAACGCCACGTTGTTATTGGTAGGCTGCAAAATATGTGCGTTATAAGGCACAATAGGTTTCACAAAAGGTTTTTATAATAATCTAAACAACTTTTTGTGTAAAAGCTTCAAAGTGGATAACTTTTGAACGTTCTGTTTCAATGAGGTTGTTAGTTGAAAAATCTTAACGGAAACAGAAAAGTTGGGAGCAAAGTTCATCTTCCAGTGAGCAGTAAAGAAATGACTGATAAATTTAAACGCCGAGATAGAAGATGAGTATTGCCCATGTCGTATCAAAACAGAAAACGTGTCACGCTTATTTTATGAACAAAGATAATTTCTATTGAAATGTTCAACTCATTGAGAATGCATTCATAAATTGAGAAAGTTATGAATACAAAGAAAAAGGTAGCTTTATCAGCAGGAAACCATATTTCCTATTTTTGAGGGCGGGATTCTAAGGAATACACCTTGTTACTTTATAAACTATAGCAGAATAATATTATGCTAATCTGGTTCATCTCAAATAACTAATTTCTGAATATGCTGCCTTTTTTCAAGGGAATTTTTTATTTCTATCAGTCAGAAACAATGCAAATAAATGTTTCCCGTTAGAAAACCTCTGAAATAAAGTCGAGTTGCTAATTGCTTTTCTAATCAACTAACTTCTGACTTTAAGAACCAAACTTGCATTTTATTATAAAGATAAAATAAAATTTTCAGTGGTAAACGTTTTTAAACTGAAGAAACGGTAGCAGCTGTCAGTCTTCCCAAAAAGTATATCAGGAATGACATGAAGACAATCACAGGGCAAGATGTACTAACGTTTGAAGACATTAAAGAAGCATTTTAAAAGCCATGTTTATACCATTTCGTTATTACGAATGCCTTTCGCTGCTCTTCTTCAGAATCGTACTCATAACGAAATACTGTAGTCCACCAAACTTTTAGATAATACGCGTCTATCAAAGTATTAATGAGATTGGTTCAAACAAGAATGACAATGGTGTTACTAATTTTCTGTCCGCCTTCCAGAATGAGCAGAAGTACAATAATGCTGAAAGATTTAGAAGCTATATAGCTTACATTTTTTGCTGGGGATGTAATGAAAAATATGGACCGCACTAAGTAAACGCGAAACAGTAGTTGGAGCAAATGTACATTGTAAAGTTTTGTTTTCATCTGCTTCAAATAGGGTTGAGAATTCCTCAAAAAAAAAAAAAGAAATTGAGACCTTTCTCTGTTCAAATTATTATCATTCTGTTGAACGTAGCTGCAAGGTTAGGACCACAGAAGTCTCGCTATTGTGTACTAGCCAATATATTTATTTTCGACATAAATGGTCAACATGTTCATTTCCACTTTTTCAGATATTTTTCTACCAAATCTGTATCTGCTGATGTAGCTTTCTTACAGAAATAAATTTACTGGAATTCTAAATAAAATAAATTATTTTTACGCATTATTAACATGAAAGTATAAAATTAGCAAAATGTATCTTGAATAAACAAACTATGAAAATGGAAGTTAGGAAATGAAAGTCCGAGAAGTAGTGGTATCTTTTTCATGCCCTGATTCCTTTTTAATTATTTTAAGTTAATGTTATAAATAATTCGTTAATTTTTATTTTAATGAAAAGTAATAAATTCATCTTTAAATTCAAAGTATGGCTAATAAGGAGGGAAAGATATGGACCTTCTTTATCATCGGAACTAAAAGCAATTTGGTGCCGAAACGGCTCGTAAGAACTTTTACTTATTTTCCAAATTTTAATTCTGTAACCAAGTAACAAGCTTAGTATTTTGCAATTGCGTTAAATCTATATAAGTTTGTTTATGAACCCAGCAGAAGAATTGTACATAGAAATCAGTGAAATATATACGGTAAATTAGATTAACATCGAACACCTTAAAAAATCAAAGCTCAAGGCAAGTAGGGGAAAACAACAGATGCAATAAATAACACACTATTAAGACGAAAACACCTTTCTGAGACAAATTATGTCCTTGAGCACAACACGCACAGAAACATTTTATGACACGTTATCAGCACCCTGGTCGACATTTAAACATTTAAAATTTATCATGATTAACGCATACAGCTACAAAACTCTCACGTATAACATTCGCCCAGCTTTCTTTTGTGCACCTCAGACCTGGTGTTTGACGTATAGTGAGATCTCGGGGTATGCCAGAGCGCAATATAGAGGGATGCCCTAGTGCGAGCTTTGCTAAACCCTAGCACGCTAGTGTTACATTACTAAAAGTACACCGGACTGCACATATGGTCACCTCTCCTCGGATACTTTTCCTAATTGGTTGCCTCGGTGTGGTAACTCCCTGGAAACTGAGTACGCCGCCATGGTCATACTTGAAATGTTCAAATGACACCAGCCGGGGAGGTTGATTCTAAATTATGCCGTCCTACCAGTGGTACTGTTAGCTGAGTCGAATGATCTGGGACATGTATGTAACATATTTTTGGCCTGCATCCGTGCGCTGGACCAAGCTCACATCAGTCGCCTATCATTATAACGGACAGTCCCCATGCTGATGGTTGCGTCAATTTCAGTTTTCTGTTACGAAAACAGAAAGTATTTTTAGCTTAGTTTAATTATGACTCAGTTTGCAACAGATATCGATACAGGCTAAATTCACTTGTGTCGTTTCGTGTTTAATACGGGCTATTGGTTTTCTAATTACACTGTGTTAGTTAAATAAATGTTAGGTCAGAAATAGAAAAAAAAAAAAAAAAAAAAAAAATTATGAAAACAAATTTGTTGAGAGTGAATGAAAATTTCATTAAAATATGTTAAAAATATATGACTACAAACTTTTTTTCAATAGTGTTTAAGGCCCATTTTCACTGTTGAGGCCATTACAGGCGATGGACACTGGTGATGGCTGAAATGAAATGATAAATTAGGAAAGGATGTTTTAAAGAAGAAAAAGTCCCAGACCTAAATAAAGGATACTTTCCCGCTATTTGCCATTTATGAGACTGAGGAAAACCTGGAAAATGCCTCACTCAGGGAAAACGTCCTGGCGGGAATCGATCCCCAGATCTTCCGCTCACGAATCTTGTCTTAATGACCTCGGCCACCCGTGTTGATATGCCTGCAAATGGACATCACCTCAAGAAAATCCTATAACACAAGGTAGTATTCACTATGAAACATACCATGTTTATGCTATTACTTACTAATCAACGTTGTAAGGGGAATTTGTCTCTAGACGATGCTGGTAATGCCTTAGGCTTTGGCTTGGGAAGCGATCCCCACTCTTCATAAACATTTAGAACAACAAGATAAGAAAGAAGCCTGAGATTCAGTACAGAACATTCATATATAATGGAGCGGCCAGCCCTTGTCTTTTGCGGTCTGCCTAACCGGAACTACCTAATTTAGACTATTTACAAAGCAAGAACCCCTTATACTCTCTTTTGAAGTTCTTCAGACTATTAGTACATGGTGACATCCTTTAGATCTCTTAATCTATGGAGGATACTCAGGAGATCGCGTAAAGGTAATTTTAACACCTCTTAATTTTTATTCAATATTAATGATTTTGTGTCAGGCAAGGAAAGTTAAAAGAAAAACTGCACATATTTTCAGTAAAATTGAATGTAGATCTTTTTGAGATATCTCAGTTTTAATTATTTTTAATATGAACACCCGAAACAACATTTTAAAGTTATTTTTTAAAATTATATTGTAAAAATTTCCAAATTGAGATTATTTTATACTATATTATTTCCATTTTTAGTGATTTTTGAAGTTTGAATGAATATTTGTACGAGTATTATTTATATTACATTAAAAATCTAACTTCATTTTTGAAGCAATTTCTTAAAGATGCACATGCTACATATTAAGTCAGTGAGTTTAAAATTATTTCTTTTGAAAACTCAAAAATGTAATGTTAGAAAAAATTAGTTCTCTAATAAACTTAGAGTTTAAAGATTGAACATAGCTTTTTAAACGTGCGTATTTGAACCTTTAACAAAAATTTCAGTCATAAACTAAAGGCACTTTTAATGGGTAAAAAGTATCATTGTTTTGTCAGGATTTTGGTTAAAAACAACTCATTGGTATTAGATCTTATAGTTTCTTGAGACCCGTAAAAGGTTTTCAAAAATGTAGTCCATCCCAATGATTATTATCATAATTGGAACTGTTTTCTTGTTTTGTATATAGCATTTACTAGAATTGTTATCCTGTTATTCCTGCATCTACGGTAGATCCAAAACGTGCCCACAAGGACTTCTGCCAATATCCGGCAATGAGAAATATGAATTTCATTTGAACAAGTGTTATATGTATCATACGTGCAAATTGCAGACGTTGTTTAGTCAACAGTTAATAGGCTATATCTTAATATAAAAGAGATGGGATTAGTAATTGTAGTGTTGAAGGAAGACCTCTAAAGACCGTTAATTATTTTGGAATAACAAATTAGCATTAACAGCTTTAAACTGGTTTCTCTTTTATAAGACTAGCGTTCAGCTGATAGCTGTCAGTTTCAGTAAACAACACTCATTAAGAAATCTAACGCCACGGCTCTAGAAGCTTAAAAGCATTTGCTGGTTATACACAGGAACGGAAAACTCACCTGCCTAAGCTTCAATTACTCATTTGCATCCAGGTTTTCATGCAAATGGACAATTTATGGAGATGGGCCAGACATATAGACCCGGAATAGAATGTACATTATTGCGTGGCGTCACAAATGTGGCAGGAAGCCGGCTAGTAGGAGGACATTTACCAAATGCCTTTCTTCTCTGCATTATTTTTGTTAGTTTGCTGTACGTCCATTTCGATAATTTATGTGCTACCCACATTATAGCATAGAGGTCAATAGAGCGATGGGACACACTGCCGCAATTATGCGCGCTTTGATAGATGGTGCTGCTTGTTATGATAATTATAATAATAGCTGCAACAAAAGCACTCTTGGGAGGGGGTTAAAAGTCTTGTGATCGAACAAGGTGTCATTAGGCCAAGCCATCTAATGGATTATCGATATTATACTTTCACCGTTCAGGATTAGTAGCTTTTAATGTATTTACCATCTGATTCTCTAGGCAACCTTTAAAATAAAAGCATTTTATTGGCAATATAGTGTTCAAACTTCCCTTGAAATATTATACATAGCTACCTTTCTAGATGGTTGTAGAGGACAGACCATGAAAAATAATTTATTTAATTTTTTGATGACTTTTGGAAGAATAATTAAACACTGAATGATCATAAATATATCTAAAACACGAGAAAATACAACGATTTGGGACAGAACAATGAGCTAAATTATTGTTATATGTGCTGAGGTGTTCCTTTAGTTTAAATATATTTTAAAGCTATGGGCGTTGGTTCCTATACTCCATCTTTGACATATTTCTAATTAAAGTAACATGTTTAATTCTGCAGTGAGGTTATTTAAGTTTCGGGCCGCCTGTTCTCGGCTGCCACCTGGGAAGTGCAGCTTGCGTAACACAAAAAGGAAGATAGACTTCTGCATGTAAATGTAGTATTTATATTAGTCTGAAAGCATAAAAGTATACAAGATTTAAAACTGCTGATAATAAGCAGTAATATGTGTTACAAGATAAACTGAAAATGGTGCCCCTTAGCGACAATATATTGCCGGTATCAGCCTTGGAAATTCTTTTATTTCGTCTAATTTTTCTTCCGTAAGAACGCGGCGGTTTGGAACACGTTTCTTGTTGTTAAGAGGTTCTGTCTCTGATAACTTTTTAACAAACTGGCGAACAGTTTCTCTACCTGGAACATGTTGCCTGGATATTTACTTGCGAATCGCCTTGCCGCTTCAAATGATTGCACGCCATTCTTCAAAAGCCTTTCTGCTACCTGCGCTGTACTTCAGTGTTCAGCCTTCTTTCCTTGAAGACCGATGCACTTCTCCCCACGTTTATACAGCCTCCATGACTTTTATAATATAATGAACATTTGCTTTTTTCAAACTTTAGAAACAGCCTGAAGTCATCCAGTGCTAGATCTAAAGAGTAAGTAGAATATTCTTCCTTCTTTACCACAGCACAGGACTTGTGACTCGAAGTATTGCTATGAAGAAAGAGCAAATACTCTCTCCTTGCTTCTCAAAAATTTGAAATAAAATGTGACCAATAGTGGATTTTTATGACTTCCTTCTGCAAATAATGAACCATGTGCACATTATTATATTGTTGGTGACTGCGGCGTGAATTTTTAGGAAGTGGAGATATCCGTTGAGCTTTCAGTCCGTACTTTCGTTTCATAATGAACCATAGTCACAGATCTGTCAAGAAATTTCTTTTTGTTCCCCCTAAATATCCTAAATGTTGACTCTCGATCATTTTTAAATAGATGTCAAGATCCAACGTAGTTAATTTTTATATCTAATTCTTTAGTTAAAATATTTATACCTAAAATTTCCTACTCTTAAGGTTGGTTTTAGCAATTCTCTGATTGACTCTTTCTCCTTTGCACTACAGATACTGGAGGATGTAATACAAATGTTTTGAACTAACTGTAGGAAGAATGACCTGTTGATTTATCAAATAAAAATAATCGTCCATAAAGACATTTTTCTTCTCCATTGTCATTACAATAGATTGCTCCACCCGTCTTATTCCCCTGATACCTCTTCAAGTCGGAAAAAGAACCTCATAGTGTTAGAGGCTTTGATTGGGTGAAAAATTTAAAGTACTCACGAGGGATGTCTTGAACGCGCGAAGGAATCTGAATTTTATAATGTCATAAACACTTTGGAATGTTGGTAGTTAAGGTCTCTTCCACCACTATGTAATTCGCATTTCTCATATTTTTACAAAAATAATATTCACATTCATCGTGTATTTGAGTTTTCATGAAAGCTGCTGTAAAAAACTACATAATATCTACAATTATTGGGTTTGTAAATAACATTGCAAAATATTCAATATACGCAATGTGCCAATCCATTGCCGATAACTTTTGGCATTTAACTATCGTACGTTAATTTTCGTTGTTAGAAGTGGTTTATTTATAGGACGTCTTGATTAAATAAACCTCTCATAGTCTGAGTGCTCCAGTGTGTTTATCCCACTCCAAGGTATTATAGAGGGCGTGCTAGTTTCCTTAGGCTTAACAACTTTGAAACTCTATCTTGAGTTTCCTTCCACTTTCTCTTTTCCTGCTTACAGTTTCTGTGGTAAACGGTGTAGTGAGTAATCGGGAATCTGTGCATGGATCAGAATGCTCTCGAGTTGTAATCTGACCTTTCTTCAGAGCTACAACTCGCTTTCCATGCCCTTTTGTAAAATAGATTGTCACCTTCAACATCTAGAAGGATAAGTGGATAAATAACAGAAGTTAAAAAACGGTTATTTAAAAGAACTTAGAAGATCTACAATATAGCGATCTAGTTTTCATCCTAAGAGTACGCCATATTATACACTCAGGAACAAAAAGAAAACCCCGGACACTTATATTTGCTTGTACATTGCACATATTTGCTTGTCATAAAATATTATGGTAGACATTTGTTGTCATGGAGATATGTACGCTATATTGAATGTTTCTTGTTTTATAAACAAGCCATTGTAGTCGAATATTCCAATTATGTGTATAAAGTTTCAGATACAGCAAATTTGTCTAACCATTTTGTGTTTCATTATAATTATTTTTTAATTTTTACATGTTGTAAATGTAAGTAGGGTTGTCACATTTCATCTTAAAGAATTGCGACCTGAAGATGTGGCTAGAGCTGTAGCCCTAAACTTGGATGGACGCAGTGTACGTTATATTGCAAATGTAATGAATATGGCTAGAAGTACAGTCCACGATGGCTTAAAGGGATTTAGAGAGACCCTAGAATATACCAGAAGATCAGGTTTGTATCGTCCGAGAGCTACAAATGAAAATGAAGAAAGGTACATGGTGTTGATAGTTCTTAGAGAGCGCAACCTGCCAGCTATGAGCAATTTGTTAACATGCATGAACGTCCTATTTCAGGCAAAAATGTTAGAAGAAGGTTGACGGCAAGTGAACTGATATCAAGTATACCTGCAATTGGTCCCAGGTTGCTCAGAATGCACCGAGTCGAACATTTGTGTTTTGCAAATGAGAGTTGGAGAAATGAACAGAGTTGTGTTCTGTTCACAGACGAGTCCTGTTTTAATCTGTGCTCACCTGATGACGTGAAAGAGTTTGAAGTAAGAGGGAAGAACGATTTGCACAATGCTGCATTCCCAAAAAATTACCATTTGGAGATGGTGGAGTGATGAATGAAATGAAATGAAGATCTACATAACCATAGAAGGAAAGAAAAACAAAATAATCGTATTTCGCTTTCATAAAATTTTTCGTTCAACATATAAAACTTATAATAACTACCTATTTAATTATTAAATATAGTCACTAAGGAGAGAGGTTTAAAACCAATGTCAATTAATTTTAGGTTTCATTCCCACTACGCCCATTCCGAAATTTCAAATGATACTCGTACCTTTTGATGTTTAACTTTTAAAGAGGTTGCAATTGTAATGCTGTCCATTCCTTCCTTCCTTCCTTCCTTCCTTCCTTCCTTTCTTCCTTCCTTCCTTTCTTCCTTCCTTCCTTCCTTCCTTTCTTTTTCCTTACCTGGCAACATGAACTGCTATTGCTTGAATTTGGACAAAATAATACTATAACAATTACTGAACATTTAATGTAAAAGTTGATTTTAGATTATGTCCTTAAAGCACAGAATATAAGCGAATTAGTCAGCTTTCCGAAATGGGCTATGCTAATGTAGCAATTATTGTAATTTTACCCCAAAAATATTTGTCTCGTTCTACAACTGGCTTTTTGTTCTATCCAAATTCACCCAACAATAACAACAGTCTAGTTGCTAGGCAATAATAGGAAAAAAAAGTAAAACAAAATCACTCTCTTTAAAATTTAAGCATGTGATATAAGGTCGCAATTTACAATTTAAAAGTGGGAGTGACTAGGGGTGAAAGTGTGAAACCTAAAATGTAATCTAAATTGGTTTTAAATGTCCTCCTCAATATTTAAATTGACATATTTTTTATTTAAATTGAAAAATTAAGTTATGGCATTACCCATTGTGGAATATTTTTCAATAAAAGCCATACATAAGGGCTGAGGTGTTGGAGCGGTCTCCCCCTACTCCTCCTAAGAATATATTAATGTTTAAATTTAATTTTAGTTGAAATTATGGGTAACTTTTAGAAAAAATAATCTATCCTTATACGGTACGCGACACTAACAAAATAACAACCGAGCGATTTGGCTTTTGTTAACACCTGAGACTCGTATTCGAGAGGTCCAGGGTTCAATCTACGATAACGACCAACCTTATAAGTGATAGTTGTGATAGTTCATTGTTACTAATATCCGAATAACATGTACTGTTAAAAATACCAAATTATGCAGTGAGAGCAGTTTAAAGCCCAGATAAAGAGTCCAACAGGTCGGCGTTTACATCTCGCGTTGCCGCCAGTATAGACTCGTGGCGGTCAAGAGCTTCACCATTTTTTAATAGTGAATAAATTGAGGAAGACTTTTTTAAGGAAGGAAGGTTTCCAGGCCTAACTTTAGGATACCTTCCCGGCATTTACCATTTATGAGGAGTGAGGGAAACCTGTAAAAAAAACCTCGATCACGGAAGCGGTCCTGGTGGGACTCGAACCCAAGATATCCCTCTCACGAGTCAGTGCCGTAACGATTTCGATCTGTCGTGGTGATTCACCAAAACGTAAGATGCAACATATATCATCACCTTCCTTGCATTTTACGTGACATACAATCCAGTGGATATAATCAATGACACACATCAGTTCCTCTTCACTAATGGAACTAATTTCGTTTCTAATGTTTGTTTTAAGATTCTTCAGTGTGTGTGAAGATAAGCTGAAAATATTCTATTTTTCATTGTCCCTCAAAGATAAAATTTACCTATCGTAAGGTACGGGGAAGGAAGAGGTCATAAAACATGGCCATATATTTGAGGTGCGATACTTCGTGCGGCTCATTTGCGTCATGAATGTCTTCATTCTTTTTGCCTGTTGGTCACAGAGCCTGTTTTATTAAACTTCTGTACTAATTTTAATCATTTTTCGAGTTGGACCCGGGCTGCCGAAAATTTACGCCTAAATGCCTTTCTCGTTCAGTCCTATGACGCCTTCAAGACGAAGTGCATACCTCATCATTGCATAACACCACTGCACTATTAATCTCACTCTCGACTGCACAGCACAACTGCCTAACTCTGTCGAAATCTTTCACGCAACTGAGTGGAAGAGGGAATGGCTCCGCACGTGCCTCGTGGAGAATTTCAGAGGTTGGAGGGGGCGGGGAAGGTCAGCTGATCGGTCGATCGAAGTTGTAAGCATTTTAAATTGATTTTACTGTATTTAATAGATAGCTACAGCACCACTAAAGCAATCTGTTCAATAGAAATTGAACTAAATACAGCTATACATGTCACGTAACATATCCCGAACACAGTTCTACAGTCAAGGCGACATTAATTAATCAGTGTTAAAAATAATTGTGACAGCATGTACATTTATAAATGTATATTCTCTAAAGGGTTGAGACACAATTACTGAAGGGAGGAAAACGCTTTTAAGTTGTGGAGAAAGAGATGGCTGATAAAGAGAGCATTTAATGAATTAGTGTGGGCCAACAAACGACCGCTTACAGGGCAAACACTTGTACAAATTATAACTAAATTTCAATGAAGATTTTGAAGTGGCGAAAATGGAAAGCTTTGACTCCAACTTTTGTAAAGGATGCACGTCGAGGTGGAAGATTATAGACTCGTTTGGACTCTTGTGCAGCTATCAACCACTTGAATCCCAGTAAAGTGATTCGTAAACGTTCCGTAAAATTGAATATTCCGCGTTTATCAATGAGAGATCCTATGTCAAAGGATTTAAAAGTGAAATTCTGTCACCTTTGCCGATGAAAGCTATCAGAATTGATTTCATTCGACGCGAATAGCGAGGAGTTTTGAATCTTTAATATTACGTCCACGTTATTAAACTTGTGCTTTTGGCTCACGCTGTATTTCTTCTACAGATAGTTATCAGTATAATTTTGACATAAATTATTATATTATATATACACACACATAAACACGCACGCGTTAAACGCTGTCAAGATTACTCTTGTGTTTGAAAAATGGGTAGCACGGTGCGTAACCATGGGCTCCTGATAACAAACCACTTTCTTTTGTAATAATTTTTTTTTTAAATCTTAGTCTTTTGCGTAAAAAAGTTCAGCTTTTCTAAAGTACTCTAGAAATGGGTAAAATATAACTCTCTTAAACTAATCTAGGCACTATAGGTTAATTATTTATATAAACTGTAATTAATTAATACAAAGGCCTTAGGGAAGAGATAGAGGAATTTGGGGGGGGGGAATGATTCTGGAATGTATTTTATTTAAGTTTTTGATAACAGTTGTTTTCGTGCTTCAAAAACTGCTTGTGTAGTTTTAGAAACGGCATTTAAAACGACATATGGGCTTTATAGGCCCCTAAGTGCTCCATTATGGTCGACCCTACTCATATATACTAAGTACTTGCTCTATCTGCTGAAATCCTTGTTGGTTACGCTGGGGAAGATTTCAATAGCTGTCATTGAGCATTAAATGAGCACGGTAGTCCCCCACAGGAATCACTGATTTAGAACATTTCTAGCTGTAATAGAAAAAATGAGGCGGTGCCTCGTCATGCACAAACCACATGCGGTGGATTAAGTCTGATGGGACTTTTTCCAGCAAAAACCTTTGAATGTTCAATCAAAAACGCACAACATGAGTTGCTGTCAATCTTTCGGTTAAATTAGGGATTCTATCAATACGTTAATGCTAAACTGATGAGGGCATTATGGTTTTAATACGTAATGAAACCTTTTCTAGCCAAATGATGAATACGGTGAAAGTTATACACTACATTAGTGGCAACCCTGCCATGCCATACAGAAAATATTCCTTTCATAGCATAAAACATTTTGGCCATAATGAGCAATATCTTTAAAATTATAAAAGAGCGTTGTGTAACAAAACGGTGCTTAGGCGTAAAAAACTGAGCCAAACAAGTTATATATTTCTAAGTCCTACAGGCTTCCCAAACTTAGTTTACATTCTTTACATACTGAGGTTGCACGAGTTACGGCTGTGTACTGGGAGAAACCGGTCGTCAAATGTGAAAAGTACATATTGTCTTAGCAGTTTGAAGGGAGTGGTTGTGCATATGTTTGTGTTATTCGGTGTTTTCATTATGTGAAAAATGTGATTTTTTTAGAACAAAATAGGGGCATCTGCAAGACGCTCAGGAGACTGTATAGATTCACATATAACATAAGAAAAAATTCAGCAAACTAACATTTTAAACTACAGAACACAAATTAACAAGTGGAGTACAAATGCATATTCAATATTATAAAAGAGCTCTTGGAGATTGTTCAAGGCATTGTCAGGCATACATTTCAGTTGTTGATTTAATTTATTTATTGACGCTCTTTAACATCTCAGGTCATCAGCGTCCCATTCTATTCAGGGCGTGAAAGAGCCGACAAATTTTGCTCAGGGGCCTCTTCTTTCAGGCTGGAGGTTCTTTTTCGTGCCGTAAATGTACGACACGGAACCCACAGCTTTACTTCCCTTCCGAAGGAAGCAATACTTGTGATTTTTACGCCCGAAAATATTCATCGATTCTAGCCGGGTTTGAATCAAACACTTGAATTCTATTACATGCACCTTCATTGAAACATATCACAGCATCCGTGGCCCCTATCAGCAAAGCTTCCAGCTTCACAAACACATTTTTGGCTATCCGTTCCCAAACACAGTTATTAAAACTTTCATTTGATATTTGGGTCTTCCCATGAACACACTTAGATAAAATTTTGTTTCTGCCAAGTCCGTATAAACTGGTTTAATTATCTCTAAAATAGCATGTGGTAATATATGTTTATGACTGTACTGCTCACCTGTCAACTGAGCCTTGTCATATTTGCACCCTTGGAGGACCATGGCAAGGATTCACATCAGTTGAAGACTTGTAAAGCTCTCCTCGTGTCTTCCACATTACCTACATTTCTTCTCATTGCTAATCCGTAGTAGTTCTGCAACAAGTCTGTAAGTCAACACGATAAGGTTGCCAGCAGAAAATTTGTTTTTTCATAAAGGTATGTAACTTTTCTTGAGCTCAAAGCCTCTTTTGCACATGCCCAACACATTCCAACTTCTTTATTTATTAATTATCTTAAGGTTACCTTCTAAAACTTTCTGGAAAGCCTTGGCATACCAACGGTCAAAGAAGGGTGTGTGTCCGTCATTACAGGCTTATATAAAATAGGTCATAAATAACATAAATTGATCATTTGGAGACATCTAATGTACCTTTTTTAAAAATATGACGAGATTCCATTATAAAAATACCCTAAAGACTGTTTGAAAAGTAAGTATACAATATGTCAATAACTTTGCATCCATTCCTTAACTTTGTGATGTGCTAAATACAATTGCATGATTGACACAATCAAAAGCCTTACACGCCTCTTATTTTGCTTTTAAAAGATCAGAAACGTGGTCGTGCATAAAGCATCCCATCAAGATACAGTATTTCGCAATAATTTATCAACATCGGCTTAGACAACGAAATGCACCTCAAAGGGTATATGAGAATAGCTCCCCCCCCAAACAAAAAATGCAATTCTACGTACACCTTCCTGAGATAGTTTAAAGTATTGATTGTAAAACATTGATTTAGCCCTAAAGTCTTGACGTAGATAAGGAGAGAGCTTTTAGCCAGTAGACAAGTATTAGAAACTAAGTGTGTGTTTTCCTCTAGAACTCTAACTCCATATTCCTCTCAACTGCGAAGTAAAACACACTGAAAACTTCGGAGGTGCAAACTTTAAATTCACATCGCATCTTAGTATCCCCAAGATACCCTGTCTGCTGCGTGACGTAATTAATGAACGTCTCTTGTTCTCAGCATTAAAATGGAATTCCATTATATCGGCCTTCACGTTATTTGCACACTTTCCGTCGACGTCCCTTGTCAAGTCGTTGGCTATCGGGTGCAGTGTCGCTTCCGAATATTCAGTATTTATCACTCAACATTTCGGAGCAGTTGGATAACAAAATGAACCCTGGCGGTAATAAATTACACTGCATCATCCCCTTGCACGGAATTGAAAAGGGGTAGCGTGGGGCGAGATGCGAATAAAAACGCCAATAGCAGAAATAAAAAATTAAATAAAACACAGATAGTGCTCCGGACGCGAATGGCTATGGCACACTGTATATAAATAATATCTACTGTATGGCAGATCGATAAAGAGGGCACGCGGACGTTCAGGAAGGGGTGGGGCGGTGGTTGCGGTGGTTAAAATGCTTGCCCGCCCGTATACAATTAACTTCGGTGCCGCTCGTTCGTAGCCATGCGACTGTAACAGCACACAGCAGTTGGTGGATGCGGGCCCTAAAAGATGCAACATTTGTGGCGCATTCGGTAGAGCGTAGGTAGAGGTAACCTCTAAATTTGGGTGGGCTGTGTGATTTCCCATAGAGTGAGGAAGTAAACCTTACATTTTTGTTTTTTAACCGTTTTAGAAACCTTTATTTTTTTTATCAGATATTGTGTCACGTATCGGAGTCATGTTTATAGTAATTATTAATTATTCTTCCCATATCAAGGCTGGATTCAACACCGTTCCAAAACTAAAGAAATTGTGAAGGGTAGACCAACATTTCGTCTTCCTAATAAATTTGCTCTTCCTTCATTATTAGCGTTTCTTGTAGTTCTTTGCGAATTCGTTCGCCATATAATCGATCTCTTCTGACGACTCCCATTAATTATATTTGGCATGTTTCTATTCTTTAATTCCCCTGTTGTCTCATATTTCAGCTATGAGTTTGAATATTTTACAAACTAAATAAATCTATCCAGTGACTTCACCAAATATGTCACTAATCTAATGAATTTAAAAGAGCATTCACTAATTTGCTAAACCACACAATTTTACTTACTAGAGGCAAGCTATATTCCTAATCTCTATCGATCTATACCATCTTATCATACAAGTAATTAGTAGTTCCCCCACATGGTTTACCGTACATATTTATTTGTACAGAAGTTTAATAATTTCTTTAAATTCGTATTGATTTGACGTATTTGGGATGGAATTTTGGATCATAATGCTCGTCCAAACTTGCATCTTGACCAGACAGATAACTCAAAACATTTTACAAAACGGTTCATGAAATAAATGCTAGAACTGTAAAAGTCTCCAGCCTTTGATTACCTAAAATCAGTTTGGAAAAAAATAAGGCAATGAAATGGTGAGCCTGTCTCACTATGAACTAACTGTGAAGAACTTTTTAAGTTGAAGGTTTTAAAAGCAACTGATCTCGTTCAATGAACTAAGAGGTAAGTTTTTTTTTAGTGAATATTCAAGACGTGTTCGGGGTTTCGCACACATACACTAACTACTTGCCACATTATCATCTCTAGAAAACCTTAAATGTCCATTATCAAAGCCCGGAAGTTAGGCAAAATGCCTTTTGTATATGTGTGGATATATTTCAGAGTCAGATAGAAATGAACATGTTTTCGTTTCGGTAGGGCCGGCTTTTTTTTTTTCTTCTTCTTCTTCTGTAGCCTATTTTGGATCGCTATGAATTTTTTCTGCCATTAATTATATATTTTAAAAATCACGTGAAGAATTTCAATATATCGAAGTGAAAATAGTTATAAAATTAAATAGCATGTTCGCCTCACAAAAATATTCATTGAGAATCTTGTAATACATTTGTTTCTTTTCAAGAAATTCAAAACGTTCTCCTCAACCCATTCACTTAAGCTCTTTAAGTAGCAGAACCCTCATTAATGAAAGGAACGCATGGTTATCTTGGGCATACGAATATAGGAAATACAAAAATGAGGGAAGCACTGTAGTTTTGAATAGTCCTGATGAATGACTCTACGCAAGACAATTCTAGGAGAATTGTGGGGGGGTAACTTCTCAGCTACATAAATGTAACAAACAATTGCAAGATAGAATGATAAGAGCGATATAGCTGTGCAATAAACCGTTTCTACAATTTGTTCAGTACGGAAGTAAGAGAGATGATTCACCTATAAATGCTTAAACAGAAAATGAATTCGACCAGAAACAACTACGCATCTTTGATATCTTGAAAAACATCTTATTGTTGCTTGTAACTAAGAAAAGTAAGCTTAACTGTTTAATTGCGTCATAAAGAACTTATTAAATATCTTAAATACCTATTTTCATTATTAATGAGTGATATTGTTCTCTGTTTTCACTTTTAATAAATGCCTATTTTAAGTATATTACTGCTGCCTATTTTCAGCATTTTAAGTGCCCTTTTGCCTGCGCATTATAAGCAAAATAAATGCCTGAGCTTCCGGGCTCTGTTCATTCAAAGTACAACTGATGCACTCACCTAAATTAGATGCTTGTAAAGTCGATTCTTCTTTCTTTCAAAGCGGCAAATTTATTGATGACAATCACTTTGAAGTCCCCCTATATTGTTGATGAAGTTACTCTCTATGGAAAGCGTACTAAGGCCGTTAATCTTTCTTTGATATGTTTCTGTGGAGAAAATGCTTCTTGATACAGTAGATATGGAAAAGCATATTTCTGCTTTTAAATTGTCATTGACATGATTGTGACCGCTTGATAAGCCGACCAGTTTCACTGAATGTTGTGTGAAGATTACTTTTAGTCATGAACTGAAATAAAGATACAGTTTCTCACTCATCAAAAATCATCTTCTCTACTCTGTTTTAGGCTGTTTTTTTTTTTTTTTTTTTTTTTTTTTTTGTCCAAGAGTGGACATTACTTTATAGCACATTTTAGATGAATGAGAGTAAATGCCTTTTCATTTACTGCAGAATATTCTGTAATAAGCAAACCTGTTACTTGAAGAGGACCTCTGAATTTGGGCGATAATCATATCATAGACTTGTTTGGCAGAAATTTTGGTAGGGAGATTTGGAAATTGAAAAATTGTTTGGGCTGCTGAGGCATTTTTTCAAGTTCTTCCCACAGTTTATTAATTTTCACATCTCTAATTCACAAAGTTTTCAGTATTTAAGTGCATGTAGATCTACAATGCATTTCTATAGCAGGTTGGACAATATATCTACATGTAGAATGCTGTAAACACAGAGTTAAATTCAAACGTTGCCTTAGTTTGAGGTGAGAATTCCTAACCTGGGCTATCGATTATTCAGAATATAATCCTAACAGCTTTTCAAGCCATTCAAATAAGCTGTATAGAATTTCATGCAGAACTTGTACAGTATTTTACTTAGCTTTAAAGGGCGAGGAATTTTTATGCTCAACTTAGTTGTTCTTTGGGAAGAACTGGGAAAGGGAAAGAAAACAGGAGTTTATTTGAGATCCGAACAGGTGTATTTTGGAGGAATGCTTGTGAATGAATCAAACCAAAAAATGTACATTACAGTGTTCATAATGCGCACATTGTTCTTTAATAAAACTTTGGCGCAAAGGGCGCAATCAAAACTTTGTGACTTTACGAGAAGAGTAATGTTTAACAAAAGTTGTACAAGCAGATGTGCTAATGATTTGATATCATAACCGGATGAATTGTGAACTACTCAGTACTTTTCATTGCATTGCCATAGGACAAAACTCTGGTAACGGTAAAACATAAACTAACTTATAGCTAGTTTTCATCCACAAATTCCTCATTAAACATTTCATTTTTTACTATCTTATGATATACCTCTAACATACAGCCTAGATGACCATTTTGAACTTTCTTAAGTGCAGTAGCATTTGGTAAGATGATCTTTAAGCTCTCCCCATCCCCATATTTCACTTTCATATAGCAGAATAGACTTAATCATAGCATTGTACGACCTTTGTAGTGTATCTACTGGTATATCTGGAACACGATTAAGAACACGCAGTAACTCATTTAGTTGACCTCGTGCTTTATAAATAATAACAGATAAGTGCTTATTCTTTGTCACTCATATTAAATATTATTTTAAATAATAAAATATTTAACATTTTAATTTCTTGCTCTTTTTCATCTCTGCTATATGCGTAGCCATTTTAAAGTCATTGTTTTAATTTCGTTAACATTCACTACCATACGCCATTTCAGGCAATATTCTTCTTCCTGTACACCATTTTTTCTCAGAGATAAAAGAATTAGATCGTCAGCATACAAAAATACAGAAATTCCGGTACCATCTACTTCATGGGCATTCATTTCCGCCCTTAGGGTGTCCAAGATATCATTTGTAAATAAATTAAACAATAACGGAGATAGAATACATTCTTTACTGACTGATATACATTTTGATATACTGTTTTGGTCTATCTTAGCACCGTATTTCACATCGCTGTATATCTACATCAGAACTTAGTTATAAGTGAGGCACTAAGAAATAAACATGGTCTGTCGGAGGATCCAATACGTTAATAAAAGATTGACAACTCCAAATCAGACAATAGAATGATAATGTCATACCAGTATGGTTGAAAAGACAAAATATGAACTTTTAAAGTACTCTACAGCCCATATCTGAGAGTCAAATTATTTTCATCTTAATCTTAGAAGCTCTTATATAAAAACTTCAACACCACTGCTGCAAATGGGTGAGTTAGGATTATTTGCAGACGAACAACCTAAAATTGCGTACTGTTATCTTAAGAGACAAATTCGTACAAAACGAAAGATATATTCATGTGTTGTGCGAGTTGGTGATTATTTCTGCCACAGTGCATCATCTTCTTATCAAAGCCTCAGAGTTCTTAACAACGGCAGTGCATTTGTCCTCAAGAGATCAAAAAGGGCTGTTCTTAAAACGTAGTCCGTAGTGTTTTGCTTTGTATGATAATGGCTTTTTATTTTTTAAAGCTTGAAGCTGAACTCTAGGGTTCTTTCTGTATTTCTTTTCAGCTTTATATCGGAGTACGGTAAAAAAATAAAAAAGAAAGAAAGAAAGGAAGACAATGCCTCTGTAGCAAATCCCTTCACGAGTCTTTTTTGAATCTACTTAACCTTTCATCGTGGTACTTATGAGCCACTTGGAAATGGCAGTAAGCAGTTGTCCTTCAGTTCGAGACTGCTGTGCAGGATTCATCCTCTTTGAGATCGCGGCCTACCATTAAGAGTTTGTAATGGAAAGTTCTTTACGTTTTCATCAACATTTGTTCTGTCGATAACATTAATGTCATAGATATCTTTCTCTAATGATAACTTGACTCGAACCCTACGAGGTATCATTGTATTTAAATGTCGATTTGCAGAAGTGATATACAATATTCTGGGTCATCAAGTGAGCTTTGCTTGGCAAAACTCACAAGGAATAAATTTATTTTAAGATTATAAGGCCCTCATTTATTTGGATCCTCTTAAGAGCATAGTTTAATCTCGTCAGATACTCTGGTGTTAGTATTACATATAAGAAACTCATTTAATATCTGTTAGAAACACTGTGTCTTAGGTAAACCTGTTATTTTTAATATTCATGTAATACATATATTTATTATTGCTTCCATTGTTGTATACCTGTTTATATGTTTTTTTTTTTTTTTTTTTTTCCCCTAAGGTAATTTTGACGCTAAGAAAACTCAGGGAAAAAAAAACGCTATCTCGCAAATCTCAAAGCAAAAGAAATAATGACGAATTCACAAAAGAATGCTAAGTTGATTTCTCTGTGTCTCAATCAACAAGACAATGGCGAGTTTTTTTTTTTTAATTTGAAAGAATAAAAAATTCTTTTCACTTTTATTTTTAGACAAACTATGTTTTGACAAATTTATTTTATTTGTTAGTTTCTGTAAATATGGCTCCAACATTTACAATATTTATTTAGTGTCATTAAACTCTTCTAGAATGTCTTTATAAACCGTACAATGTTTAATCCATTTAGCTTGACTGAAAGGGGCTAACAAAATTTTCAAATTTTGGGATTACTAGCTTTGGGATTTGTGTAGTTTATCTTTGTCACTGTCTGAAGTCGCTAGAGTTACATTGTTTCCGTTAGTTGTCAAGCCATCACGATTTTGCAATAAATACAGAACTATATTATTGCTAGAATGATTGTATTGTGATATTAACTATTGATATAGGGTCTTGGGAATCCTTTAGCCTATCTAATGTTAGGATCACAGAATCTTCAATTAAGTTCACCTCTTTTTGAAAATATGGCAGCTAGATCTTACTAAAAAACCTCTCTTTCAGGATACGCTATTAAAGACAAAATTAGAACATAACCAATTTATGTATGTTTCCAAGAAATGCAAGAAAAGTTGCAGGCGCTCTCTCTTATTAACACTAAGATATATTGGAATAAAATATTGATAATTAAATCGACTTTGGTTGATATTAATTAAACAAAAATGCATAGTTCTCTTTAGGCTTACCACAAATGCCTGTGGACAAACGGTTTAATAGAGAAGGAATTATGCAATGAATCCTAAAAGTTTATAGGCTGTGGATGGTTCTTGTGTGGTTCATCTTAAATACAAAGCATGCCAAACCAATTCAAGTACTAAGTGTGATAAATAACATGTTAATAGAATTTAACAATCACAGAATATACAACAATTTAATGGGATAGTACTAATATTCAGCTTTCATATTAATAAAATATGTATTATTCCAAAACATGCACTTGAAAAGTTTATTCTTAATTAAAATTACAAATGAATGAAGAATTAATGTTATTAATTTTATATTAATTTTTTACAGCTGATATAAGCAAGTCAAGACAATTACTTCTTAAAAACAAGTATTTAACAAACAAAGTTCTCTTACAAACCTTTCCCTTATTCTCAAAAATGAAAGAATTCGTTAAAAATACAGCTCCAATATGTAGCACAACAAAAGTTAACCAAGGTATAAACTTACATACAAGCACGATCAAATATGTAATGCAAAACATGAAAAGCCACGTGTAAAAATGTAATACATATAATTAATAAATAATTAGTCACCAGGCCATTGCTCTCATCACAAAAATGAGTCAGGCTTAAATTTAGTCAAAGAATAATTCTGAAGGTAAGGCTTTCTGAAGGACACCGTCGCAGAACTATGGAACTTGAGTTCCCACTCAGTTAAATCATAGTTTCGAACAAGTACAAGCCCGAAGTGTTTTTACATGAATATAACAGCCCCAGTGCGTTCAACTGCAGTGAAATTTCTTTGATTTTGAGTCGAGCACTTAACGCTTATGTCGAAGAGGGGTGTCGGCAGCTATGTGCCGACAAAGAAAAAGAGCACAAACCATGACTACCTAGCGGTAAGAGAAGGAAGATGTCGGACGTTTCGAGAGCAAGGAGGGTTCTTATTGGAGCAAGAGCGCACATAAACTTTGTTACTTGTACCAAAGATGAGAGTCGACTTCTTTCTGTCGACAAGTCAACGGCGAATACCTATAGGTCATAGAGCGAATGTCTGTTTGTGCTGCCCGACTCATATAACAAATTTATAAAGTCATAGTCTTGAAAGACCAAACCGTATACATACAGCGTGCCTATAAAGTCACTATCTATTTTCGGATAGAGACGGAAAATATAAAATACTGCCTTGCCCACTTAAACAGATTTTTGCAATCGCACTAAAGCAACTACTCCTCGTGACCTTAAACAGTACCAAAATGTAATTAATGATTTTACACGTGAGCACCATCTATGTCTCTACAAAGATCAAATCGCACAACTGCTTCGCAGAAAACATTTTCCAACATTCTTGGAGTAATTTGTGAAACTGCTTACCGAATGCGATCTTTGATAACTACCAAATCGTTGATTTTGTTTCAATAGAATTTGTATTTTACAAAGTCCAAGGCAAAAAATCTAACAGAGCTATATCCGATGACCTCGTAGCCCAGGATCTGTGTCATCCCATCTCATCCAGCGATTTAGAAACCGATCGTTGAGGTAATTCTGCACGATCTTTGCATAGTGGCACGGTGCTCTACCCTGCTGGACATCTTGAATCAGCTGCGGTTCTAGGAATTGTTCGAGCATATCAAGGTAAACATTCCTTGTTATTGTGATTTTTCCAATGAAAAACAGACCATACACTTGCGACTTTGTCATTCTAATCCACACAATAGCCTTTGGTGAATCCCAACCCCATGTCACAAATTCCTGTGGTTTTTTTCAGTGGCCCAGATGCAGCAGTTGTGTGGTTGATCTTTACACAAGTGTCGAAGATAGCTTCATTACTAAAGAGAATGTGCTACATCAAACGGTCACCTAACTGTGCATACATCTCTGCTAGGGTTGGGTAATCTTCTTCATCATGACCATGTGGCAGGCTTTCTTCCCTAATCCTGTCTTCATAATCTTATGGGTAGCTGCTCTGGGAATCTGCAGCCTACTCTGCGGAGTGACATTCTTGGTTCCTCTTTTGTCATGTTATAATGTAAGGGTCTTGCTCCAATTCAGGTTAGTAGAATAACTGTGGAGGTTAATGATCAAAACAAGAATTGGTTAATTGGAAGCAATTTTTTTTTTTTTTTTTTTATTTTAAAATTGCTAAATGGTATTATGAATAGAATTGCAAATGATATAATCAAGGCAATAATACCTCCTAGTTTATTAGGGATATATCGTAGGATAGCATAGGCAAATAGGAAATATCATTCTGACTTTATATAGTTCTCATGTCAATTCAACACTTTGCTCTGGTGCATTGGGACTCACTTCTTTTCGCACTAAGAACAAACAGATCCCATTGCATAAAACAACGGAACAACTCACCTAGATCTTGTATTGTGGAAACATTGATGAAATCTCTCTCAGTAATGTTACACTTGTATCCTTGGATACGAATTGTCACGATTGGAAGAAGTTCTTTATACATTTTGATCATAACCTGCAATATGGATTACAAAGGCCATGAAACTTTATAGACGCCCTATATACTTGGCGAAAATCACGAACTATCATTACTTCTCCCCAGTATGATGAAAAGAGTTATGTACAATGTACTGTAGCAAGATCTGCAGCTAGGAATAATAAAAGAAACACTTGTAACTGTTGGCAAAGAGACAAAAAAGCAAGGAAAAATGATTAAAATGCCCAGATCGTTAAATCTTGATTATGCATTCCTCCCACCTAAGGATGGTACACAATATTGTTTGTATTTATGCCTACAATATTCTGTTTCACTCGCAACCGAGATGTTCGAAAACCCTTTGCCGTAAGTCCACACAGATGTGCAGTAAAATTAACCTTGTTCTGTCATATACAATTACGAAGAGGGTGCCTTAATTCTTCCGCGCAGGAGTGCTCTTCCATCAACATAACGGATGTCACTAGTTTAGCTTCAATTAGTGGCTCGTTTTATTCTTTCTCTTTTTATTCACTTGAGAGGATAGAAACAGAGGCGGCTCGTAACTTTTGACAATATCGCATACCGAATAAAGAGGTTGCTCAGCGTCTTGCAAAATACGAGGTAAGGCCCAAAAGTTCCCGTCCGGATTAATTTTTTTGAATAAATAGGGTTAAATTAACTTATATATATTTTCAGCAGAATACAGAGAACCACAATTTCATATAAAACGCGGTAAACAAAGGTATCATAGAATTGAAGTATAAGTACTAGGTATTTCTTCGAGTAGCTTTAACTTGAGGCAAAGCAGCAACGGTCCCTGCTTTCGGTAAACCCATTACAACATAACTTTTTTATACCAGGAAGAAGCAGTAAATAATATTTTTGTGCACAGTTAAGTTTCTTTTAGGTCTGAGATGTCTCCAAGGCAAATATATCATCAAAACTGCACAACAGGCTTTGGAAAGTTTTAATCTTCTTCTTTATTAAACTGAGATTCAAATAGAAAAAAACTGGAGCTCACGGCCGGGAGCCAAACCCCATGCCCTGTCTAATTGCAGCCGCTATACACCCTGGAAACCTCTTAGGGCCCCAGTCGTGACCTCAAATTTGTCTATTTTACTTTATCTTAACACAAAAACAAATTTACCCTAATAATTCAGTCAACTGTGAAGGCTGGGTAACAGGAATCAGAAGGTTTCGAGTCCCCTCTTAGGGATAAACTCTCTGCAGTCTTCAGAGTTATAGATTCAGATTTGGTTGGACAAGTAACTCAGGTGGAAGGGCATTGATGCGGTAAGCAGAGTCCTCATTCTTTCTATGAGGAATTCATAGTTTTCTTGCAAAATTTAATAGGTAGAAAAAATAGAGGGCTACATGTTTTACCTAGTCTTCAACATAACCACGTTCCTCACCACATTTTTCCCATAGTGGCACCCAGGCTCATGGAACTGGATTTTCTTATAGCTTATGCCACTTCTTCGTCTGAACTAAAGCGCTGGCCATGAAAGAATCTCTTCACTGACTTAAATAAGGGAAATATCGATGCAAGACTTGGACTGTAGAGTGGGTGCTAAAACTTTTTTTCTTTCATAACCAGAAGCTGAAATATGCAGTTGTCTTATTTTTAGCTTCTTTTTTAGGATATTTGTCACTAAGGGCAGTGAGTGTGTAGCATAACTTTCGACATTCACACTGAAGAAATTCAACCAAGAACACCGTCAGTAGGCTTTTCTCTGCTAATTCGGTGATATTGAATATAATTAATTACTGGGGCTATTTCCACACCTGTTTCAGGTGTGTAGTGGATACGTCCAATACCATGTAGTCCTCATATCTTCTAGAAAGTAGTGATTTTCTTCAGTATAGTGCATCATGTGTTCTAGGCATGACGTTTTCTGGTGCTTTTGCTCTTCCGTTAGGTCTTTGGGTACCCAGTACACACTCAGTACGGTTTTTAACGTGAACTATACACCGGAATATGTTTCATTCGAATGCCCTAAACACCAGCCAATTGTAGCTGAGGTAAGATGACTACTGGCAGGGAAATAAATTTAGAACATGATGTGAGATTAACATGATTTTAGGACATTGAACGAATTAACAAATAAGGCATCGGGTAAAATGGCAGAAGGGTATACAAATAACAAAAATCAAATAAGAGAGAAAAATCCAACGATCAGGAATCGAGAAAATCCAACAGTCAGGAGTCGTATATTCCCTTAGAATATCCCAGAGAATCAGAGAAAGGCAAGAAAGATATATAAAAGTAGAACCAGTTCAAGAACAAGAATACCCAAACTGAATGAGAAGAAGCAGAACTAACAGCAGCAGAGAATAATGGTAGTCATCGGGCGGAAAGGAAGCAGCTGAGAGAAGAACTAGACCGAGGGAAACGAAGGAAAATATAACTGTAGCTAGGAAGAAGATGAAGGAAAAAGAGAAGAGAAGGAAACTGCAATGTCAACACACCATGGGCATAGCTGCTGTTTGAGACCGGCAGTTACCTCATTGATGTCCAGGTCCTGTTGCATGGACAACCCGAATTCCGAGCCTCAGGAGAAATGAAGAGGTTAGGTTTTAAAAATTGTATAAAAATTGTAAATCAATTAATTGTTGTGTAATTATTTGGTACTCAGTAGCAATTATTGGTTTAAATAATAGTGCTGGGTTCCAGTACCGGTTTAGTTTTTTGAAGTTTTAACTTTGTTTAGTTATAGTATTAGTACTGTAGATTTTGAAACATATAGAATGTAAATTGTAATTTAAATTGTATAGATTGAGGATAAAATAAATATTAATCAGGAATATTGTGACCCCTGATATAGAAGAAAGCTATCAATATATAAGCATTGCAGAATATAATAATAATAATAATAATAATAATAATAATGCACAATATGGTACAGCACGTTGAACTGGTCTGCTATAGTTCGCAGTTAGGTCTGGCAGTTGTTCCGAATTACCTACTCATTATCTTTGACAATGGCCGCTGTTAAAGCAGTCACTGGTAGACCGGAACGTGGCCTGTCATCAACGTTAACTCGACCCTTTTCAAAGAAGCCTCACAATTCGGAAATGTTATGGTTCAAGCAATCTTGGCTCAGAAATTAACGCTCTTTCCACTGGGCATCAGTGATGCTATAGCAGCGATCTGCCAACTTTGCCTAAAAATGTATTACATTCTGATCTGCCTTCACAATTCTGGCTTTACACGTCCAAAAGTTTAGCTTCAGTAACCCATATGTTCTGCTACTGTACACTTCGGTCAACCGTCTTATGTTATAACTGAATAATGCAGGAAAATCGTGCAGCTTAAGGTTGTTAATATTTATTGTGTTTCATTTTCTCATAGTTGCGAATACGCTGCTATGGCTTCTTAAAACTGAAAATTAACTACGCGTAAAGAAATTTCGCAATGAGACATATTGCATTCATGTAAAAACACTACTAAGGAAGTAAATATATAAAATGCAAGAAAAAAGAGCAATACAATGTTTGGGAATATTTTATAGACCAGTGGGAATGTCAAAATCTCAATACTTTAACATTGTGTCAAGGGAAAATTGTTTTTCAAGTGCTTTTAACTTAAGAGCCCTATATTTCCTTATAAGAAGTTGAATGCAGAAAGTTATTCCTCGTTTTTTGTTTTACGGCTGGAAGAAGCATTTAAGAGGACGTATGTTTTTCTATTACATTTCCAAAATAAAATACAACCGTAACAGTTAAAAGTACAAGAGCAGTCGACATATATCATGCGCTCACATAATGGGAGGCTTTAAGTACCATCTAGCGAGGATTAAGGGAAGTAACCAGGCTATAATTCAACGTAGAGAGAAGTCTGGTCCTTTTTTGTAATAATTACTTCTATCTCTTTCAGTTGTAGCAGTTGTTTTCGCAATATTTCCAAAGTTCTGTTTTAGGTGAAGGATCTGGGCACTAGTTTCCAGCTCTCTAATGGAGTACTGCCAACTTGACAGCGGAGTAAGATGCCTAATGCATATTTTTGCTAAGTTTCAAGCTAAAAGCACAACTAATGCTATTTTTCACCATGACCTGCTTTATTTACAGAGCGATACAATGGTATTAAGATACGAAAACAGGGGAGAGAAAAAAAAAAAGAACTGCGTTGTGAAGATATGAAAAACAATGTTTTGAACATATCTCTAGCTTAATCTTCCTCTGCTGCATGACGCGGCGTTTCTCTGGAAAGAATGTCATGTATTTAGCATGTAGCTCTATATATCACACAGACTTGACATACCTTTTAATTTAATGTACTTGTTAATGCTCAAACCAGCCTTAGTTTTGTCTCATCGGGCTACACTTTTTCATAAATCGGCATTATAGAAAATAGCAGTTTTTATTATTTGTTGATTGAGCAAAAGAAACAATAAATATTCTGAGAGATTTAATAAATATAATAAATTGTTCACTTTGAGAATGAAACAGCAGAACTAAATCAGAGTATTGAACCAGAAAAGAGCAATTTAGTTCCTGGACAAAATAATGTAAAGTATGAACCATTGGTTTCTCCTTCTAATGTCCTTCTTCCATCCCATTTTAATTTCGGCCTGATGAAGCAATTTGTTACTGCTCTGAATAAGGATAGTGATTGTTTCAACTTTCTTGTTACAAAGTTCCCACAGAAAACTGAAGCTAAGATAGCAGCAGGTATTTTCGATGAGCCCCAGATTCATGAGCTCGTGCAAGATGACAGCTTTTGTCAATCGATGTCCGAGTTAGAGAAGTCAGCATGGTTGGTATACAAAAAGGTGACAGAAAACTTTTTTGGCAAAAAGAAATCTGAGAACAATAAAGAAATTGTGGGGAAAATGTTACAACATTTTATAAACTTAGGGTGTAGAATGAGTGTTCAAGTGCATTTTCTCAACAACCATATTGATTACTTCCCTTCGAATCTTAGTGCTAAAAGTTAAGAATAAGGTGGCGGTTTCATAAAGACATTAAAACAATGGAAACCTGCTATCAATGCCATTGAGATGTGTAAATTATGGCTGATTACTGCTGGTGTTTGAAATGGGACACTAGTGAAGGACATGTTAGAATATCGAAAAAAATGAAGTTTTCTTCTCCCTAATAATGAAAATTTTTGGAACTTTATAAATAATGACACATAATTCTCTTTTTTCCAATATATTTTTTAATGTTTATGTTAAAATGAATGATACAAAAAGTTTTCTTACATATATGTCTTATTAATAGTTCAGCAAAAATACAAGCACATTGATGTGATTTTGTTTAAAAGTCTAGCCCTATAGAGCAAAACGGAAAACATATTTGAATTTAGGACATTCATATTACATATAGCAGGTGGATTCCCCCCCCCCTTTTTAAGACCAGTTATAATTCCATCCAGTACTAAAAGATGTCTGTTTTTTCTTACAGGTATGAATGCTGCGTTGTAAATTGTCACTAAACTAACTGTAAGTATGCTTTTCTTTGTAGCCTCTAGGGCATTTAAAAACTATACATATAAACGTTGAGAAAAAAGTTACTGTTTTATAACGAGAGTGCGGCATGAGATAAAATACAGACTATGACCGATTCGTTTTGTTTCGAACACACGCTCAGTGAACATACGGAAGCGGCGCTGTAACGTTTAAATTATTTACCGTTTATAAAGAATCTTTCATGGTCGAGTCGCCCCATTCACCGTGGCTTGCTGTTTGTTTATTTAATGATAATATACTTAACGTTCATGTAGAGCCTAAATAATTTTCAGCTAGCCTAAGAATCAGGTAGCAATAAAGTTCAGGGAAAATGCACTTGCGCTAGTGTTGAATTCAAATAATTATATAAGTACATGTAAAAACTTAAAGGGTAACCTCGTATTGCACAAAAAAGAAAGTTGTCGAAGACGTTTAGAGCTTAAACTCTTAAAACGCATTACAGACTGAATGCACTTCCCACATTATGCCAGCAAAGCCCGTCGTTTTTATAGCGTTTCGGCATTTGCTACGGCTGACCCAATTATCGTGGAACAAGTATCCTAGCAATGCTTTGTGAGAACGTATTGGTACATAACAAAATGTTAGCGAACGCGTGGTTGGATTTGAGACCACTGGTGTGGAGATTACACCTGTTTAGGAAGCGTATTCAGTCAGGTGATTGCGTGCTAGATCTGACCCACTGCGATAATGCTGTCGACATTAGGTCAGGAACGTTCCCCACATTACCGGCTAGATAATCGTGAAATGTCCGAATATAGTAACTTTGTTATCACTAAACACCAACCCTACTTTATCAAAAAAAAAAAAAAAAAAAACTAAGGAACATCCCGACTAACGAATCACGAGCACTGTGTACAGTGGGATTGATTTATGACCAAAGAACACACCAACTTTGACATCGTTAAAGGTTTGAGGATGACTCAGGGAAAAAGAACATTAGTGATGAAAATTTACTTGATCACCAAAGCCTAGAGCTACAACAGCTCTACCTCTATTACTGCAGTTACTGCTTACAATGTCATTATAGGAAGTTTCTAAGTCAAAGAATTCGGGTTCGATGCGTCGGTATCTTTAAACACTGCGATTATCGAAAATCCTGTCATAATTAAACATCCACATTGTTTTAATTATTAACAAAAATAAAGAAGAAAATATTTTTAGCATATGTAATATTCACATTTGGGATATTTTACGACGTTAAATCATTAGAAGAACTTTGATATCAAAGTCCTAAACTTCTTGATGTGGAGTAATTAGCATAATAAAAGTTACGTTTTTGAAACGAGAATCGGCATTTGAAACAAGGTTTTTTAATATATATCAAAATTTAACACCATATTTGAAATTTTGTGAAGAAGATATCGCACCATTATTTACACGTACACACATTCATTTTACAGCAAAGAAAGAAAAATACAAATACAAGGTAAAGAACTAACCAGTAAGCAGCAGCTAATTTTTTTTAATGTATAAGTTAAATTTTAAGTAATTATCATCTTATTTTTTGTCTTCTTCTTGTGATTCACAGTAGAGATTGTCTGATAAGATTTCTTCTTCAATACCTTGTAATATTTCAACTTTTTTCACCATTTAAGCTTTTCTACAGCTACTTTTTAACAACTTGTCATTGTCTTTTATTAATAGGTTTTCCTGTTTCACTGTGATAGGGTTTTATTAAAATATATTAATATTTTCCCATTCTTGTTATTAACCTAAACTATACGCTGCCCCCACAGTTTTACAAATAATTATTATACAAAATTGAAATGTCATTATCATAAAATGTTTAATGTAGAATGTGGACTTAGCAACCTTTTTCTAGTCACACGAGGGACAATCAACTCCATAGTGCCGAATTTTTCAACAATCTTTTGGTTGAAGTTACGATGATTTCTTTCGCTTTTATGTCTTTCTCAACACTTTCAAAACACATTCAGTAAGAATGAAAGAACGGAAAACATGGTTTGTGTTTGTTCAGTGGTTTTAGGGAATCAATATGAAAACATTTCAATCAGCTATTTTTATTCTGATTCCCATAACATCGCCAACAGATAAATATGATTGTGTGCCAAATTTAGGAAACTCTTTTTTTAGACTCTTTAATGTGGAAAGATCCTAGTGATTTTATATAAAAATGTTATTTTGTTTGATGATCATGTGGTGATCCTGCACAGACTATGAATGTGGACATGTACAGTTGTCTAAAATAATAAGTAACTTTGTCAGGTAATTTTAGACATGGTGTGATTTTCTATAAGTTATTTTATTATCGGCCTTCTGAATGTATGATAAAATTCCTGGGCTCTTAATTTATGTTCTTTTAAATTTGTCATGGTGTTAATTTTCTCTTCAGGAATACATCGTTTATGGAATTTGAATCATACGGGGCTTTGTCTGTCAGCGTTTTCGTATTCTGAAAATAATTATAAAAATACATCTTTTGCAAATAGTTATACTTTAATCTTGATTTTATATCACAAATATAGAGTTTTGAAGTGAATGAACTACTTATTTCAAGTTTCCATACAAGAAATATATGAATTAGACAAAAACTATTTTTCGAGAATAATATCATACGTAGACTTTGGAACTGTACAGTAAAAACAGTGAAGGAATAATAAAATAACATTATAATGTTTACTTAAGTTCATAAATGATGGTAAAATAATTAAAATTATTAATTACTAGTTTAATTTCATAAAATATAGATTTACGGCACGTTAACTGAAAAAAAGAGGAGGCCGCTGAAAAATATTACCGGTCATTTTACGTCCGTGTAATACCCAATAGCACTCCAGATGGCACTTGCAGCGATAGGCTGACCGTATACCCTTGTGACATCTGTAGTAGCTAAATGCAAATGGTTCATGTAGTCCATCACGTCCCGGAACAGGCGTTAGGTCTAGTCCTCATAAGTCAGTGAAACAATATCCGTTCAATTTAAAGCACATTATTGGCGTGTGTTTGTGTTATTTAGTTCTAATTTCGAGAATTGAAAATGATATAAATAAAACCCTGAAGTTGAGTTCGACTTTGACATTACTTTTTGAAACTGCCTAGTTTAAACTTAATGAAATAAGAATAGGCCCTATATATTAATATTTTTATCTACCTATCTTTCTCTATATTCTTCTCCTTATTTCCTGTACGTAGTTATGCTTGGTATAGCTTGATTGCAACAACGTAACCAAACTGAGATATATTTCAAAGCAGTTCCGCGTTTATAATATGCTGATATTAAATTTTATTATTCATTCCCTCATTGCCATTTTCTTTTTACTACTTAAAACCCCATGCTAATTTTCTAATTTGGCCAGCATCTTAAAAAAATGTCTGTGTAATCCTAGTAAATGAAGAAGTGGTTTATTTATTCGTCCTGGTATAGCGTCGCCCTTACTGTAATTCTAGAGATAAGGGATTTTAGTGTGCTATGGGTAATCAAACCACATTCTCTAACAGAATTCATTGGGGGCAGAAACCAAGACCAACTGCAGTGGTGTTCTAATAGAAGTCCAGTAATTATTTATCCAGAAAAATGAAAATAGAGCATCAAAAGGCGCAACGTCAGACAGCTGAGAGCTGTGGTGTCATTTTGTAAATGTAGGTGCAGTTTAGGAAATGTAGAAGGGGATTATTAAAGCTGCTATGTATAAGTTTCAAGTAAAATTGTTAATTATTTATCGTACAAATTATATTTTCTGATGCTATTTTGCAGAAAAGCTTGAGCTAATGGGATATCATTAAATATTTACTATATCTGTACCATATATAGAGATTGTTTCCGTATCACAGTTTGAAATATGTTGCATTACTATTCTAAATTTTAGAAAAAAACATGAACGACAGGTTTCTGTACATATGTAAGAATCGAGGAAGTGGTAAATTAACATAGAACCTTGTTTCCTCTAAATAACACTATAAAATTGGGTATAATAAATGCGTGCTTATAAAATGCTACAAACTATTAAACCAATCATGTGCAAATCCATATAGCACTAACTTTAAATACATATAAATATATGCTGTCACTTTTTCTTATAAATTATAAAAAAGGGGTGAGGAATTAGATGCGAAATATCTATTCTATAATAAAGTGAATTTGAAACAATAAAAGTTCCTTTGTGTTTGATATTTACTGACATATCCCCTTGAATTTTGTATTCCTGTTCAAAGTACGTAGAAACGTTTCTTTCCTCGGCCTTATTTATCTGAAAATCCATGTAAATTAATACTTTCAGGCATCGGTCGTTCTCGTATTACTGCAAAAAGGGGGAAAATCCTGCAAGGAAATAAATTAATCCTGTTACCTTTTCTTCTGCTGTCCTCAGTCTTGTGTCTTTATAGCGTAGTCCTTACACAATCAGCATTCCATTCTTTTTCTTCTTTTCATTTCTCTTTTGTCACCACCAGGAGAACTGAACAAACAAGACTCATTAAAGGACAGGTTCATTACAGAGGCAGCAGCTTTTTTGCCTTGTATTTTTTTAAGCCTTCCTTTCCATTCTTTTCTTCCTCTTCTTCCTCTTCCGTGTAACCGCTTTTGCGGGGGTGTGAAGAATGAAGTAGGTGGAGATGCCGAGAGGCGCCCATTTGCACAGAAATGCTGATATTTAAAACAGTTGCGGTCTAATTTACACAACCGTTAATGCAAAGTCACGGCCCCTTTTTTGTTTGGTGTATAGTAGCGGTAAACATTTTATGGCAGCACGGGAAGTTAAGCCGAAGAACAGTGCACTGGAATTTCAAAAAAAGTGATTCTCCTGTGCTAAAGAACCTACATGCGCCGTCATATATAAGGAGTACCTTGCCAGCGAAGAGAACTTATTTAACAATTAAATTCGCAACATAATTTTGTATACGGAGAAACAAATTTAAATATTTATTGTAGGATGTGATAAAGCCGAATATGGTCATTGCTAAACTGAGGATTTCTGTCAAAAGTCATACTTTAATAAGAATAAGAAATCATATTTGATATATGAATTCCATAAAACATATAATTGAAGACATTATCACAAAAAACAGCCGTTATGAGAAATGTTTATTTTTCAGAAAAGAAAAGAGCTCCAACTAATGTAAATTATAAGATTCATATTAAAAAAACTCACCTTTTTCAGGATATAATAATCATGTATTTGATAAGCAAATTGAAGTTTTATGTGCAGTAAGGTTATTTAGATTACTCGTCGAGGCAGAGTACTGCTGCACATTGCGAAAAGTCAGTTTTCAAGGTCGTAAAATGCACGTGAAGGTAGCAGTTTGCAGTTAATTTTACGTAGGTTTTGTCAGCTAATGGTTGTGCGTCATTGTTTTCATTGCCTGTAGTTTGTGCTGCCGTGAGCTCGAAAGTTTCCCATCTGTACTGATTTCAAATTTTAGCCCAATAAAAAGTTACATTTCATCTCTGACGTTTCCAATCAGTCTTTCTACATTTTTCTTATTGTCCAGTTTTGAGTGACATTTATTGACCTTAAAAAAACCGGACTCACATAATTGGCTTCACTACGGTTTTAAATTATAAAATGGGTTTTCGGCTATCTTTTCACGCGTTGGTAATTTGAATAGAATTCTTTTAAATAATAAAATGAGTTTTAAATTAACTATTCACGCAATGAATTTTAACAAATACTTGCAGAAATACTGTGGGTATTACAAGAAATCTTGTTAAATAAACTAATACCGTTTGAATTGAATGTTGGTATCGTATTGCTAAGGCTGTTAAAATGATACGTATAAAATAATTGTCTTGCTAAACATACTTATGATTAGACTCCTGTATTATGCTGTTTTAAAATCATGATACTATAAAACATTGATTTATCAGTGTAGCAATTTCTTCGTCAATACATAGAGTGGCTCTGAAAAAGTCATAATTTATGCGATTTTTTTAAAAGCATAATGTTTTCAATGCTAAGATAATTTTCCTACATTGTGTGTATGATAAACCATGATGAAATAAGAATAATATACAATGAATAAATATTTCTATTAGGTGTCTCGAAATAAAATTTCTAATAATTTCGCACAATTTTTTACTCAGTTAAGAGTTCTTTTTAGAGGGGACACATATAATTAGTATACATTAAACCTTATGAAATTTAAGTCCCTTCTTAAAGCATTATCTGTTAACAAATGGTTCCATTGTTAGCAGGTATATTTATAATACGTGTTCAAAGGCTCATTTGTCCATTCTTCCTGGATATTATTTGAGGGAAGTATGCAAAATATCTAGCGATGTATAGTTTATTTGCTGTGTTGGCAGTTTAGCACCTATAGGGTTTGCTTCCAACTGATAAACCATAGGATTACCTAAGGTTAACAAAGTAAACTTGTTCTGGGTGCCTGATCACTAAAAATCGCGAGAAATGGGGGAACTGAAAGTTTAGCAAAGAAGTGTAGAGCAATATTTTTTATTGTAGTTAATTTATTTTGATTCACACGTTGCACCTCTGCTTCCGAAATGCTGGTTATTACTTATATGTTATTAGTTATTATTTTGTTTGTTTAAGGCCGCTATTTAACATCACCAGTCATTAGAGTCCCGTTCAACTCAGGGCGTGAAACGGCCTGTACATTTTACTCATTGTTTTCATTTTCATTTTCATTTTCATTTTCATTGCTTGTTCTTTTTACGTGCCGTAAATCTACGACAGGAGACCCACGGCTTTACTTCCCTTCCGAAGGAAGTCATACTTAGGATTTTTACGCCCGAAAAAATCCATCGATCCTGGCCGGGTTCGAACCCGCGATCTTGGGTTTAAAAGGCAATTATGGTTACTACTACACCACCAGGACCGACGTTTATAAAGTTAAACAGTTTTGAATGTAGATATAATTGTTTTCTAAATTAATGATGCAGTAGTTCGATTTCACTGTAACTAAATAATATCGTTGCATGGTGGTTAGAGTTGATGCTTATGTACTTACGTCCTTGAAAATGCATTACTAGTTTTGTAGTAGTTTAGTGCAATGGTGCTTGTTCGTGTAATTTTTGCTTTTGCTTATATTACAATTAGAAAGGCTTACAGGCCGCCACTGATAAATAAAAATCAATGGGAAAGGTCACAATCCTACTAGCATTTCCCACCAAATATGCCAGGAATACGAACATTAATGTTTGCATATTTGAGCTATAACGAAAAGTGTTTGCTTTTTAAATAGTTGTATAATGTATGAGAGAGGTTTTTGTAACTTTTAAACAAGTGCGTTCATCCGTTGTAGCCACGCTAAATTCTCTTCCGACACAAGCATTTCCCGGGTCCTCTAGGGAAGATAAGGCATCAAGAACGCCTCTTGGAAATGACATAATGGTCCGATAAGCAACCAGATGGAACTGCCTTTGTTCTGGCGCAACTCTCGTTAACGAGGTCACGTGTGCGATATTCTTTCGGCGCTAACGTGTGGGCGTGTGGATATAATCGAACCCATGATCCGTATCATGAACCCGCACGCAACCTGAGGTGACAGGTCCTTGCCTGATTGGCTGTGCTCCAGTCTCAAACCCCCGTCCCCTATGGATACAACCCGCATGTGCAATTTGTGGCGACAAATCCCTGTGCTCCCTTTGGAACTGATGACTATGACGTAATGGATGAGCGGGCCCCCATCGTGCTGGCAAACGGTCCGAAAATAAAACTGCCTTCCCAAAGTCCCTGGTGTGAAAACATCGCGCTTCACCGCCGGTACAGTTTCAAACTTCATTTCCATGCTTTCATGCCCAAGGAAATTGTAAAGCTGTTTTATAGAGCTTTATATGCACATAACAGCACTGAGTAAGACTGCAGAACTCAGTGTCAAGAGCAAATAATACAGACGAAGGATAGAACCTCTTATACACTTCAACTACATGACAATAAGTTTGTATATAATGTAGCTTTGATGAGCATTATTGGAATAGTCCTGTCAACAACTAGCAAATGGTGTTACAAAACAAACTTGAGACCTTGCATTGTTATATGCATGCGTGCTTGAATTATTTCTTCCAATTTTCAATTTAAATGTAGATGTAATATTTTTAACATATAAATAAAATCAATTTCATGAAGTTTTCACAACAGGTAAGCATGTTAAAATCAAAGTAAATAATTTATATTTCCATATTCTAAATGCATATTAACTTACCTCTATTTAAATTTCCCACTTAATCACCCTGACTTTATGCAGTTACATTCCTTCCGTACCCCATTATATTTAACACCAGGTTGAGTATGTAATGGGGATATATATTTATTCCTAGATAGTGCAATTGTCAACATTGTTTTCCCCATTTGTCTTGCCCACTTCCCTTAACCGTTTTTTGTCCCACCATGCCGATGTATTTTCCAGGTTTCTTTATATTTTCATTTGATGTAGGTATAAAAATTTTCTACTTATTTCCTGTGGTAAGTTTTCCCACTTTCGTAAAAGGAACTGTAACCTCCAAAACTTGGTTTGCTTACATTATAAAATATAATCTCAAGTACTATCTGGTTCTTTACACATTGGAAATTTCCTCTGTATATATTCGCTTCTTATCCCACTTAAATAACACTATTGTTTTAAACCATGCCAGTCCTTTCCTTGCTGTCTTGTCACAGGTTTCAATATATCTTTCTCTTCCCGACACCTTTTAATGTGCTATATAATTTTAAAGGTTTTTTTGACATTAAGACTAGCTCATATTTCCTGTTTTCCTCGATTTATGTTTTATCTCTTTCCAAAATCCTTTTCCCCCCAGCTCTTCGCCCTTCCCCTTTCCTTCTTTTGCTGATTCGGTATCTTGGACTTTGATCCCGTCTGCTGACTGTCCGTAACTGTGGTATTTCATCTATTTATATCCTGTTTCTTTCAATCTATGAATAAGTACAGACCTCTAGAGTTTTTCATTTGCTTCAGTAGTAGTATATGTAATAAATCAATGATTATGTTTAGCTTTATGTCTTCCCGTCATTGAAAGCGTTTTAAGGCAGTAGGTGGCAAAGCTCACAAGCTAAGAGCGTTTAAAATAAACATAATTTGTCGCTTAACTATCTCCAAAATGTATCATAAGTTTCTCATTTTCAGTTAAACATTTATTTATATTTTATTTTTAGTAAAGTCACAAATAGAATCAAAAGGTTTAAGCTCTTATAAATATTCGTTAATCTTTATTTTCGTTTCATGGAGACTTGGTTTATGAATACTACCGAACGTATACTCCATTAATTGCCGCACAGTTAAAATTCTGTTCCGACCATTTTTGTTCATACTGCTTTTACAGGGAAAAAGCTACAGTTATAGTTAATGTTAAATACTCCCAACAGTTTATAGATATTAAAATTGTTTTATTATTTTACCATGCTGTTAATTTATTTATGCATACACAAGGAATTTTATTCGAAAAGCATTTACTTCGCGAATATTTTTGCAAACAATGAAAATGTTTAATAAACAAGAGCCACACATAACATCAGGAACGCCAACTTAGAAGAATCAAAATTTGATAGAGTTATAGAAACAGCTATGAAGACATAAATACAAAAAATTCAATTAGATTATTTCCCTCAAAATTGTGAGCGTATGAAATGCGAGTTAGTGATTGCATCTTTATGGACCTACGTACACCAAGAGGCTGATAACTCTGAAGTTGAGGAACACCTGCTACTAGAATTAATATTAAAATAATAACAATCTAGGTCAGCGAATTTTGGATTCCAGCAAATAAAGTAGTAGTAGCAGCAGCATCAGTAGTAGTTGTAGTAGTAATAGTAGCAGTAGCAGTATCTTTATTGTTATAAAATTCTATTCGTACACATTACACATGTATTTTATGTATGGGTCGTAGACCGTACATGCTTAAGTATGATACAAAATTAGAAAAAAGGAACAAATAATAATACAAATAAAATAATAGTAATATAATAATAATAATAACAATAATAATAATAAATAAATAAACATTAAAATGGGAAGAACGATATTTACAGGCATATGAATAGAAACGTATTGCATGTTATTTATAATTACACTTTTATTGCGTTCTAACCAGAAAATAAAATATTTCTAGCTTCGGGCACTTTGGCTGGGGAAAATGCCCATATTCAACCAATTAGTGTGGTTACATATTCTGGTAGAATGTACACACTAGGAGCACCTGAGAATAATGCTGCTCTTCCCAGAGTTTTTAAGGTAATTGCAGGACGATTTGTATGCCGGGACCTGCTTGCAAATAAAGTACGAAGTCAAATGAATGAAGATATCAATAGAAATATATTTAATAATAACAGCAAAATGCAGGAATAACTAGAAACGTCATGAGGATTGAATGGAAAATTAGAGTACCTGCACTAGGATATGTCAATCGCAAAAAGTATTGGAAAATGGAAAAGTTTTGCTGTAAGGTCGAAATAGACTAAGCCTAATCCTTAAAATGTAGTGTGTCTGACAAGTGATTCCGTAATTTTAAATTAATATAATTTCTCTATTTATTAATAAATTTTGTTAAAACTGGCGCCATTATACTCTCCATCCATAATAGCAACTCGTTAAGACGTGGGGATGTGTGGTGCGAGACAAATGCGGCGGAGGACTGATCGTGGAATCCATGCAAAATTGGATGCAAAAACAAAAATTGTTTTTATTATTGGACAAGCGCATATCCGCCTATTGTTGTAAAAGATGAGAGCATGGCGTGGTGCTACATCGTCCACAGATGTTGATCCTTTCCTTCTGCGAAACTCAAGAATGCCGAAAGATATCTGAAAATGCAAGAAGATCGAATGTGGCCAGTGCTTTCAGTGGAACAATCCATTTTAATAGTGTTTAATAACTGTGTCACGATGGACGATAGGCGGTGGACACTGATGACAGGGGAAAGTATCCGAAAATGGACCGTTGCCTAATATGTACCTTTTCGTTTTGAAAAAAAAAATATTTCTAACTTAGAAACATAAGGTTTACATTCTTACACAAAACTCAAAGACACTAATGGTAAGGGAAAAAATTACTATTTTTGTCTATAGGCAATTACACTCTAATTAGAGTGCTATAGTGCAAGACTACTGCATTGGAAATTTACCGATGTATAAACTGCAATAATATTTTTATGTATTCATACCCGAGTAATGCTCAGCATAAAGAAATATTTCTGTACAGACTGCAAGTAGAGTATTTAATGATATATATATATACCTTGTTATTTTTATATTTTGATTACTATACACAATTTTAATAAGATCAACTTGGACAAGCGGGAGTCCAAATTAGACAACCGGTTTCCTAACTTGGACCATTTGCCTGATTTTAGTTTATCTATTTCTGAGATACAAGAAGACGTATATTTCAATATGTGCTATTATCTAATTGAAGTGCTTGCGATGAGGAATTTTTCAAAGAAAATTTTGTGTTAATTGTATACTTATTAAATGTTTAATTTAAGAACATATAAAACTTCCCCTACATGAGATAGTATTATAAACTGGAAAAATATTTTCTTTTTAAGGAAGGAAGCATTCCAGTCATACGTTTAGAGTACCTTACATCCTTTCTCGTTTATGAGGAGTGATAAAAACCTGAAAAAATTCTCAGTTAGGGAGGATGATCCTGGCGAAATCGAACCGCATGCGCTCGAGCCATAACGATCTCGGCCAACCATGTCGGTAAAATACACTTAATGCTTACTGCTGAAATGACATATTTCCTAATTTTACTTATTCTTGAGAGAACGCCGAGAAGCCCCGTCGCTACCTGCCAGACTTCTATTGTTTAGCGATCTTGCTTTCTCGCTTTAGTTAACGTACTTTAGACAGGCAACTATTTTTAACTGCTGTCGCATTAAGTCTCCTTATCTGCCCAAATATAATGGGCTTAGCAGCGAGATTCACTGAAAGATGAGTGATATATGGAAGTGAAAAACATACGTTTCTTGGTGAGGCAGCTAAGAGAAGGCCGATTGTGCCAACCTGTGTAAGATAAAGTTCATCCGAGAGGAAATGCTCGATTTTGAACGGAAGACATTTCAAGTCTTCACACAGAAGCTGCTGCCAGCTTTTCAGCACATGACCACAAAAAGCCTTAGAACTTTGTTTTCGATAGTAGAGAACTGTTGCCTCTTTGGCACAGGCATTTCGCATGAGAACTCAGCTTGTTCACTGAATCATAGTTAAGGTCTCTTGGTATAGATTGTTATGTTTTACGCATAATATGAAACTAAATACATTATGTCTATATATAGTTTTTGTGTGCTTGCGGCATTTAAATGTACCATTAAATATGACAAATGACTGACATACTTCCTAACCTACTGCTTTCAGACTTTGGGTCAAACATTATTTTTTGGTTTTATGCATAGTATGAAACTACATACTTAGCAAATTACCCCAATATACTTTTGGTTTGTTAGGGGAATTAAACTGTTTAAACGACAATTTAAATGATGACCACCAGGCTGTTACATAAAATACCCTCTAATCTTATTTTATTATTTTCGTAGCTGTATATTTTTAACTTTACGTGCGCTTTTCTTAAAAATTGTTTAAGATAGAGATATGAGTTATTCGTGCATGAGCAAAACCATTGCTCCATCCAGCTGGTGAAGGATTTTAACGTATGCATGCATGAGATTTCTGGGGGGAAAAGAATGGTTTAAAATGTGCATAAAATAATGAAACCATATGCAAATATTTTGCTTTAAATTACATACTATTTAGACTATGGCAGTGGACCAGACAGTAGTTACACTCATTGTTTGGCCAAAGGGATGGTAAAGAGACTGACAGTTGAAAATTTAATTAATTATATTTTATGTTTAATATTTATTTTATAAGAGAGTAAACTAGAATTTTATTCACAAAAGTTTACCGCCCAAGGCAACGCCGAGGGCATAATGTCTGTTTACTCCCGTATGACGAAGTAAACAGACATTACTAGTATTATACCAAGGTAATTTCAATACATAATAATGAAATAGGTACATTTTCATTGGTTAAGGTGATAGAACTGAAGCGGTACATTGTGTCATAGATTTATAATTGAAATATGTGGCGAAAAAGATCTTCCTAAAGAGACTTTAGCAAGAGATGTATCATTAATATCGCTCTAAAGGGCATTTTATTTCTCTTTAATTCTCATTATTTTAGGCATATTTTAAGAAAAGAATAAAACTTCGTAGTAGTAAATATTTTTTTAATTCGCTGCTTCCAATAAATCCACTGTTTAGGTTGCTGAGGACCACGAAATAAAGTCAATTTTACATAGCAGTTATATTAAGAATATTTAAAGCACTAATACGCCTTACGTTCTTATAAATCTTGCCCATGTTTTAATCAGTCCTGGTGGTGTAGTGGTAACCATACTTGCCTTTTAAACCCAAGATCGCGGGTTCAAACCCGGCCAGGATCGATGGATTTTTTCGGGCGTAAAAATCCTAAGTATGGCTTCCTTCGGAAGGAAAGTAAAGCAGTGGGTCCCGTGTCGTGCATTTACGGCACGATCAAGAACCTGAAGACTCAAAGAAAAACCTCTGAGCAATTTTTGTCGGCCGTTTCACGCCCTAAATAGAATGGGACGCTGATGACCTGAGATGTTAAAGAGAGTCCGTAAATAAATCAAATCAAACAATTGCCAATGTTTTAAAAATAAAACTATTGTTGCTTATACATCTCCGGTAATTTTCCAAAGCAGTGGTCTAGTACTATAGCACTCCAAATAGTGGGTAATTGCCTGTGGATAAAAGTAGCCATTTTTTTTCTTACCGTCAGTGTCTTTGCAGTTTTGTGTAACAACATAGAGCGTATGTTTCTAAGTTCCCAATATTTTTTGAAGCTTTGCCATTCTTGCACGTTTTTTTTTTTTTTTTGAGTAGTGTTTAACGCCCGTTTTTACTACTCAGGCACCACAGGCGGTGGACACTGATGATACATGAAATGAAATGATATATTCGGAAAGGATGTATTTTTTTTTTAAGGAAGGAAGCGTTCCAGGCCTAAGTTTAGGTACCTCCCCGGCATTTGCAGTTATGAAGACTGAGGAAAACCTGGCAAAAAAACCAGTAAAGGAGGACGGTCCTGGCGGGATTCGAACCGCAGACCTCCCGTTCACAAGTCCGTGCCTTAACGACCTCGGCCACCCGTGGTGGTGTTTCTTGCACGTGTTCCTATCTACTTGTAAATAATACCCAGCTTTCTTCCTATTCTCATCATTCTGTCCACGCTGGAATGCTTTGTGCTGTAAAGTTACTGTTAAATCAAGGTAATACTAAATGTCTTTAAATTTCCTTAAAGTGCATTAGACCATAATAGAATTATTTTAACCTTGTATTTTATATGGGATATTGAGTTAAATTTCAGTTTCCAAGTTATGTTGCTAAATGTATTATTGTGTTTAAGCCAATGTTAAGCCTATTCTTGCATTTTAAGTTTTGCTTATTGTTAAATAAAGCAGAATTGTAGATTGTTTTCTCCCGTACACGGTAGTTACCTTTTCTGGCCATATGCAGAGGGTTTTCCTTCTAGCATGCTTCTTAATTCAGCTTTTGTCTAGACATCAGCGGGAGGGAAACGGAGGAAAAATTACAAAACTGTGCCAAGATAAAAATATTATATTCAATTTACCGTAATTTATCACAAGTAAGGGTCTGACATTACCAATAAATATACGAACGTTGTGAGTGATTTGTGTTTAATGATGCACAATACATTTCGATACTACCTGACAATGAACTGGGAAGAGAGATCCAGTTGTTTCAAATATCTGACTCCCTGAACTGAACCTTTGAGTGTTGTCATATGTTTACAGAGTTCTCTCTGATTGCAGCTTCAGCTAATGGTAATCCAGGATTTAACTGCAGACGAACTTCAAGAGGAATCTTTTTACAAAGCCGAAAAATATTTTTCATATTAATTACTAAATTGATTTAAATTATCTATAAATGACTAAATAAATATTAAATACTAGGACTGTATTTTTGGGGCATAAACACTCACTAAATTTAGAAAATGTTTATTGCTGTCGTATCTGTATGTTAAATTATTCGTTGGAGATTTTAACGTTTTCACTGACTCGTAGATAGTATTCAAAAATTTATTAGACAGAGGTTTACTTTAAACGGTACATTTAACGTACATTCAAGAAAAAAAAATATGAAAATCATAGAAGCATAGACATTAGGTATTAATGTGACAAAGCAAGGATGAAAAACGTTTCCTAATTTGTTTATTATTTCTTACCACACTTTTTCCATATTATGCAAGCTCGTGTTAACGAGGTTTTTCTGTAATTTTTTTTTTTTGAAATAGTGTTTAACGCCCTTTTTACGGCTAAGGCATCACAGGCGGTGGATACTGATGAAATACATGAGATGAAATGATCAACTGGGAAAGGATTAAAGGAAGGAAGCATTCCAGGCCTAATGTTAGGGTACTTACCCGGCATTTGCCATTTATGAGAACTGAAGAAATCCTGAAAAAATCTCAACCATCCTAGTGAGAATCGAACTCCTGACCTCCGCGTCTTAACAACCTGGACCACACATGGCGGTTTGCTGTAAATGGAATTGATTGCATTTACTACGAAATATAGAAAAGCTGTTTATGCAATAAACGCACTAAATCCCTTCCCTCTCTCTCTCTCTCTCTCTCTCTCTCTCTCTCTCTCTCTCTCTATATATATATATATATATATATATATATATATACCAGTTTCCTCAGCCTTAAAAACTGAAATATTCCTCTAAAGCCAGCGTTTACCTTGATATACATTTCCAAAATTCTTTAAGCTGACATAAAACTGGTACATTGTTTGCAGACTGTTGCAGAGGCGCCGCCTCTGAAAGTCGATACCATTCCGTGCCAACGTACGTATTAATTACAAGAGTAGATAAGCCATTTAAACCACGCTAAAACGAGGTATCTTTCACTGAACTACAATTAGATCTAAAGTTACGCATGTTATGCAATGCCGCGATAAGCAGCGTCCGAATGCGCGCGCATAGCGTGACAAAAGGCGATACAAGGATAGCGCTCCCTTAGGGACTCCACGCAATCCTCTCCCCACCACAACCAAAAAACAAGACATTTAGGCGATGTGCGCAACATGCTTTTACACACATAGTATTAAGTTCAATTATTTCCTCATGAAATCTGTTACCGAGCGCTAATGAACGATCCGGTAAGCTCCGGCCAATTATGCGTCAAAACCTCCGGGGAAATTTTGTTGTAATGACTCAATGGCTATTGCTTTAAAGTCTCCTAGGACTAATGCCTGCGTTATAATTTGACGGGAAAAAATTAAAACGTGCGGGAATATACCCTGCCTCTCGAGCAACACCGACCTAGAATGTCAAAAGCATATCATGGAAATAACCTTGTCTAAAGATACAGGCGGGTATTATATAAAATATATCTTTAGAAGGATGGTCTTCACAATTTCGTTTTCAATAAACTCGCCCGTTATTGTAACATTGTATACACTGTGCTATTAATACAAGGACTGGAAAGAAGATAATAGCAACACTGTCGCAACGCTGTTCGCAGCAGATCCATGAATGACTTAGCTGTTCAACACACCCAGAGTCACTAATACACTATCTGTACACTATCGCTGTTGAATAATGGTGTAAATTTGGTTCGCCTTAAAGTGATGTTTTGTAAACGCGACCAAAGTTGATTAAAATTGAGGTAGCACGAGTTAGGAACGTGAAGAAATAGCATGCAGGTCTGCGAGAAGCCTTTGACAATGCAACTTTGTCATATCGAACGGTTGTCCATGGGGTGCCATACTTTCGACAAGGACGCAATAGAGCGTTACATGCACTACTTATAGATCGTCTTATCCTTGAAGCGCATTACGTTGATTTGATTCCATCAATGTAAGAGGGTCGATGATGGACAAAGGGAATTAGCTGCAAAGGCCAGAACAAGTCGCACCACAGGTTGCATTATGGCGCTTACTCTCAAACATTAACAAAAACTGCTTATTTATGGATGTCCATTGTCTTCCAAATTTCGGCCGTTTCACGCCCTGAATAGAATGGGACGCTGATGACCTAAGATGTTAAAGAGCGTCCGTAAATAAACCAAATCAACAAGTCTTCCAAAAGGTGACAGCGGGTGATAATAGGACAGAAACGACTGCCCAATTAAAACCACGAATTTCCCACATCTGAGACTATATGCTCTTAAGACCTCTCAGTTAGCCAAATACATAGCACAAGTGATTTTTTTTGGGGGGGGAGAGAAAGATACTTCGATAATTGGTGCCTACGCCCTCAAAGGTAGCACCTCCGTAAGAAATGGATGAGGCGTGAGATACACCTAATGTCCAGGATCCACGGGCGGTAACTGCGTGGACTTGGAAGAAGTAGCTAACATCATTTCAGATTGAACACCCCGACGCCAGAAGACCCCCTCCCCAAGGAATTCGAGCCCCTCAGAAGGTCCGCTTCTATACCAGAAGAGCATAATTTTTCTAAAACGCAAGGCAGTACAACTCCGCAACTCCACAGGTGGCCGAGGTCGTTAAGGTGCGGACTCGTATGCGTGAGGTCGATTCCCGCCAGAACCGTCCTCCCTGGCTGAGGTTTTTTTCCAGGTTTTCCTCAGTCCTCATAAATGACAAATATCAGTGAGGTCCCCACATTTGGGCCTGGAATACTTCTTTCCTTTAAAAAAAATCCTTTCCCAATATATCATTTATATATCACCAGTGTCCACCGCCTGTGGTGCCTAAGTAGTAAAAACGGGCGTTAAATATCATTTATTAAAAAAGTATAACCCTTGCATGCCTGACACTCCCTATCCCGAAACAGAACTAGCAGAATAATGTAGAAGGAAATGGCAGAACGGGTCGTTAGTGAAATGTAAATATACATCCTAGCACTCGCTTAAATGACACGGGAAAAAAAAGAAAAAAAAAAAAGTCAGGATGGCCGATCTGAGGGAATTAAACGTAGGTTTCGGGTATTTCTAAGGAACAAAATCTTTGCGAGATAAGCTTAGAGGCTCTCAGGGGTACATAAACTCAGACGGGAGGGATCGCAGGGTAGGGCACGGTAGCTCAGGTGTAACATCATCCACACGTATGAGTCCCGGTTGCAGTCCCGGCCCTGACCTCGATTTTTTCACCTTCTGCCGTCATTTCAAAGATATCTTTGTACAAGCCATGGAGATTGAAAAGAAAACACGCGAAAGACCTAAAGCATGCATGAATGTTATGATCATTTTAAAAACAATTATGCCATCCTTTAGAGAACAGCTGAAACCTATATGTTATACTTAAGCAAGAAATAACATTTTATCATCTTACTGTTTTATTTCGTAAAACATGAGTAGTACTTTTGAGGATATGCATACAGGATGTAACAATAAAGTTCTTCAGGACATATTCCTCTCACATAGAAGAAAATATGTTATAAGGATAGGGGCCCGGAAACGCTTTATTGCCATTTACAACCCGTTTACTGCAATTCTTCATGATACATTAATCATAGGAAACACACAGGAATATAACGTATCAGGATTCTTGACTTATTTACGGACGCTCTTTAACATTTCAGGCCATCAGCGCCCCATTCAATTTAGGATGGAAATAGCCGATAAATTTTGCTCAGAGGCCTCTTCTTTTAGGTTTGAGGTTCCTTTACTTGCCGTAAATGTACAACACGGGACCCACTTCACTTCCGAAGAAAGCCATACTTAGGATTTTTACACCCGAAATAATTCATCAATACTGCCGGGAATGAACACCATCTTGGGTTAACGAGACACACCAGAACTCATTCTTATATAACATGTTCAAAATGCTCTCTGCTAGCATCAACATTACCTTCGTTCAAATAAAACACAAAACACTAGCGGTAAACCCAAGAATTACAACTTAGCCAGACGTAACCAAGGAAGAGTTTTGTATGGTATGTTGGTACGTTCTATTCCCATGATGAATGTACTATGAACAGTTGTAGAAAATGAGTTCTAACATGGAAATAAACCGTTTCCGGATGTCCATATAACATATTTTCTTCTTCTACGTGTGATGAATGTGTCCTGAAAAATTGACCGTACCATATTGTCACACCCGGTAGTTGTAGGTGAATAAAATGGACTTCCAAGTATTTCAATTAGAATCAAGTGCCAAATCGGTGATACAAGCAGAGTGAAAGAAATTGTGATGCGACTGGGTATGAACTGATGAGCAGGCATTGAAGAGTTTTGCAAAGACTGGCGATATCAAAGGTGCTTCTCACAGGGGTAGACGAAGGAAAACCACACCCTTGTTAATTAAAGAAGGCTAGTCAGACGGGCTGTACGGGTCAGTAAGTTAACTTAATTGCTTTTCGGGAAGTGTCTTTAATGTGTTCATTATCATCGTCCAGTATACTACTAAGGAGATGCGCTGAAACACACACTAAAATAAACTAAAAAACACTTGCTTTGACTTTGAAGGTTACATGAAAGGTTAGGATAGCCTGTGACAAAATGACCGCCGTTCACTCTCTCACTGCATTACTTGAAGATTATCAGGTTTTTCTGTCCTGCAGAAATCTTTAAGGTTATGAAATATAAAATATAAACAATTTTTGGAATTCGCCCCACAAATATTTATAAGACAAAGTTGTATCTAAATTTTGTTTAAACGTTTAATTACTATTTTACAGTGTGGCATGCGACAATATTTGCACAGTTTAAGGTCTACTTACAGCTTACATGCTTCTACAGTTGGGCTGTTCTCAAAAACTATTTGAGATAGAGCAACTTATTTCAAAACGCTCCTTTATTACCGAATACTGGCAACTTTCCTGCAGAACATTTATTTTCATATGTAAATGTATAAGTATTTATCTTACGCAGAATAATAAGATTGAAATGCTGCAATTTTATTGCATATGTGCACTACTCATGAAAAAGTAATTGTTTTCTTGAAAATATATGTGTAGGAGTTATAAAATGTACAAAACAATATTTTATTACGTTAGGTCGGTACGTAAGCTGGCTACTTTTCGTTTTTAAGGGTGCGACAGAAACGATGAAATATATTAAATAGTGCGTTTTGTAGGCTTCATAGACAGCTGAAGTTTGTATCATTGCATAGCATTTTCTCAACCATTAAGTGTAGTGGTTACCATACTTGCCTCCTAAACCCAAGATCTCGGGTTCGAAACCGGCCAGGACCGATGGCCGAGGTCGTGAAGGTGCGTACTAGTGAGCGGGAAGTCTGGGATTCCATTTCTGCCAGAACTGTCCTCCCTGACAGGTTTTTTCCATCGTCCTCATAATGACAAATGCCGGAATGGAACGCTAAACTTAGCCCTGAAAGGTTTCCTTCCTTTATTTAAAAAAAAAAAATGAAAAAACAAAAAAACAAAAAAAAAAATCCAATTCATAATTTCTTCTTAAGTACCACCAGTGTCCACACCGCCTGTGATGCCTCAGCAATAAAAACGGACGCTAAAACACTGTTTAAAACTAAACATCTGGCCTCTCGTCCCGATGCACAGCACTACTCGGAACCAGTATGAGGCACACTGGTCGAATGACATCGTGCGTTTGCTATTGAAACGTTTTTCAAATGTGGTGATTGTGTCGGCAACATTTCGGCATCGGCCAGAATGGACAAGTTCCGTCAGTGAAAGCGATTACAAGATGGACCTGGCAGTTCAAGAATAGCAGCATCTGTTTCAAACAAGAAGCCACCTGGGAGGCCACGTACAGACAACATTGCAACAGTAAGAGGTACATTAGAGCAAAGTCAGTTCGTTGGTATTCACAAGCCCTTAACATATCGGACAGAAGTGTGCATCTGGATATACAGTTCCACACTTACAAGATGCAAGTGCTGCGACAATTATTGCTTAGAAATATAAGGGCACATAAACATTTCTATATACAGTTTCTGGAGATGATAAACACCCAACTGGATTTTTTCAAACAAGTTGATGATGTTCGACGAGGTCCATTTAATTTATTAGGCTATATAAACAAACAAAACTGGGCCTACAATCCTCATCACCTTCATGAACAACAACTGCATAGCGCAAAAGCTGCTATGTGTTGTGGAGTGTCTTCTCAGGGTATTATCGGTCCCTCTATTATTGAGAACGATGCAGAATGCACTGTCACAGTTACAGCAGAGCGTTATTGCATTATGTTGCAACAATTCTTAACGCAGCAAATGCGTCGTAAGAATATTCTTACGCAGTCAATTTGGTTCCAACAGGATGGTGCAATCGCTTGTACAGCCAGAACGCCCAGGACAACTTCACGAACAATATTTCCAGAGCACCTTGTTTCCTGATTTTGTCATGTCAACTGACCATTCCGTTCGCCCGATTTATCGGCGTGTGCTTTTTTTTTTTTTTTCTGTGGGAATTTCTGAAATCCAAAGTCTATAATAACATCCAGGAAACATTGAAAATTTCAATGTTTGAAAAACAACATTCAGGAATTGAAAAACAAGACTCGCAACGCAATGGAGGTCATAACAGGTGACACTCTTCGTAAGGGTATATAAAGTCTGCGGTTCGTGCCAAGGTAGCTATGCCAACAATAAGATCATCTGAGGGATATAATTTGCAAAACATGGCATGTTTAAGGAATAGTATGAAGTGCTCTTTTAAAAAAGTGTACACATTCATATGTCATTCTAATTCTTTATGATTAAATATGTTTAAAATGGCTCATTGTTTCTGCCTCACGTATATAAATAGAGAGACCCATTTAACTACGAACCAAATTCCAGTGTTTTGCCTAAAGGCGATAGCGGGGCTCGTTTCTCTCTACGGGTATTGTTGAAATAAACATACAACAACTTCCTCAAGTATTTTTTAGTTTTAATTATCGAACTTATGAAAGGGGAAGTTTAGGACTATATTGTTAGCACCTCTTTAAAATTTGTCCATCACTCATTCGTGAAGTATGTTGACAATCATTAGAAAAGGTCAATCTTCACTGAATATTCAGCTTCCACAGCTACTTTATGATCTTTATGATAGTCAAATGATCTAAGCAGCGTCACACCAAACTAAGATTCATTTTCATTTTAAAAGGTTGTGTTTGCTCTATAAACTATAAAGCAAATAAGTTTTAAGTTAGACTGTAGTGCTTATATAGTTGTTTTGGCCCATGGAAAGGAGGTTTGCAGTGTGCAGCTCTGCAGGATGAGGAAATAAGCCACCACATTTCTAAATCCCTGAACGGCAGCTCCATTACTCAGGCTGTACCACAGCAGCTGATCAGCGCTTGCTCCGTTCTCCAAGGATTCAGACAGCTTTAGCGATACTCTGTAGAGACGCGCGTGCACATACACGTTCTAAAGCTGTCATTTCCTTTGAGAACAGCCTTAAAGTTCGCACCTCATAGCAGATCTTCAGTGAAAAGTTTGTCTCACAGGATGACATCAGCTCTAAAGGTAAAACTGTTTAACAGAGAGCTTATTTTAATTTTATTTACTATTTTGTTTCTAAGAAACTTTTTCACCAAGTCACTGAAATACACTGCCATATTTCTCACCAGTAACACTTACGCCATATATCAATAACTTTTATCTTTTGGAGTGTGCTGAAGTATAAGCCCCAAAATGTGTCCCTCAAAAGGTGATTCAACAACATAAGAGGATAGCCCACCAAATTCAGCAATAATCATTCAAACATTGTCTATAAAAGAACATTAATCATGAGTATATTTTTAAATTGGAAGTAATGGCATGTAAAAATTCATCATAATAATTTTCAGCATAAACAAATAAAAGCGTACAACAGCTATAAAACATGAGGAATGCACAAGGGATTGCAATTTTCAGAAATAACTGTTTAAAACAAACTCATATAACAGATCAAAGAGTTGGCTCATTTAACTAAAAAGTTATATCAACTCTAGGCAAAATGTATAACAGACACCAAGCATACGCAAACCTCTCTGTTTATAAGAAGCAGAATAATAAAAATTTACCAGTAAAAACAGCACTTTGAGACTTCACTACCAGTACAAATTCATTTATAAACAATACAAAATGCACTTGAAGCAGCCTGGAAAATAATTACAAATATTTTTGCGATTAAAATCCTTACTATTAAGGCATTTATAAAGGTAATACTCTTTGTTCATCAATACCTGGGTCACTGGGTATATATTTCGATTTTACCGAAGAGAAGAAAGCATGCGTCTGAGCAACTAAACATGTAGTATAGCTGTACACACTAAATTGCGTTATTAAGCTAGATGTTTCAGCCAATAGGCGAACACCGGGAACACTTGCAAATTGAAAATATGTATGCGCAATAGCTTAAAAAGATAGGCAAGGGTTAGGGAAAAAGTTTAAAATGCTGATTGCGAAAAATCTTAAATCGTTCACACTTTATTTGAATTATGCGATGTTTTCTTGTTCTAACAATCGTTTTAACCAGATTCTATGGAAACATTTGATACAGACTTACCACTAAAGAAACCACTCACTTGGAAGCATATTTTCGATAATTAGCCATTAGAGAGAGGCACGAAATGTAAAATGTAAAATGAAGAGGTATCGAGAAATCACACTGTTCAAACTTGACGTAATTTTCTCAATAGATGGTGCTGGCATAGATCTTATAGCGCGCCTTATAGCCACTTGGGTGGCTAACAATTGTTTCATATTCTACAGGATTTTCCGTATTTGAGGTTTTCAAAAATGATCTCAAATGGCTCTTCGACGGATGCCAAATATGCACTATTTCATCCTTTTCCGCAAATTGTTCGCATTAATTTATCATTCATTATCAAAATTCCATTAAGTTCACCAATCATTGAAGTACTGCATAAAATACTATAACAATTAATGTCACTTACTGAGTGATGTATTTTGAACTGCGAATTAATGAGCAGGAAGTCGCGTCATGTGCAATGACGCAACTAATGAAGTAAATGCATTGGAACAATGAAAATACCGTATATTTCCAAATATAAGGCACACTCCAAAATAAATAAAAAATGTACAAAGTAAAAATGATTTCTTATCACTTTCCATTAGAACATCTGTATGTATTAAGTATTAATTGTTCATAGTCATGACTGCGATCAGAAATGTGAAGTTTTTTTATTAATTTTATTTGTTAATGGAAGAAATATGCGGTAGGTAGTTTAGTAAGAGGTAGAAGTTAATATACTTTTGAGAATGCTTGCATTTTTCTGCGAATTAAGGTGCCCTGATTTTAAGCAATCAAAAAACGAAGAAAGGTACACCGCATATCGGGAAATATACGGTAGGTGGTAAGGAAGAATCAGACTCAGTCCTAGCCCGAATTTGAACCATAGATCTTCGGCCTTATGTGCCGACGCTAAGCAACTGAGCTACCGTGTCCTCCTCCAAGATAGGAACCGTGAACCTCTTTTATCCGATTTTCACCTTGCGATTACAACTCTGTGAATTTTTCTTGGTGTATTATCCTTTTCTAAATATTTTTAATTTAGTTACATTATTTTTCTTGTATATTATGTGTATACATATCCCAGAGACTATTCTCTACTATTCTCTCTTATTCTTTAGGGTAATAAACAGTTCATTCACACTACAAGTTTGTGGTTAAACTAGAAGCTTTGATCAAAGCATTTCGAGTCGCCTCTAAAGGAATCAATCTCCAGTATGTAGGTATGTAGAATCAGACGAGAGAGATCCATGGTTCCGCGCTTGGTTAGTGTTTACACAGATGGTCGAAGATTCTTGGTTTGATCCCCATCATGACTCGAATTTTTCCAGTCTTGATTATTCCTTTTCATCTGATGTCTTACGGGCGGCTAGTGTGAAAGAATTGTTTCTATATGTGGCAGGTGCTAAAATAAAACACTTTAATATTATAATTGCCCATTTGTAATATATACTTTACAAGAAAACATTATAAAGATTATTTTCAATTATTGTCGTTAAATTGCACCTAAATGCCAAAATTACTACTAACAGTTCGTTTTAAAGTTTTATCTGGTGGTTAACTGATTTTATTTGTATCATATTCGTATTTTAATTGTAAATATTTTTAACTTTTAATGAAGCACAGTGTACTTTAATGTTACACGTTCATTTTATTTATTTAGTTTCCTACTGCTTCACATCGTAAATGGCCTAATGACACATTAACTTCAATAATCATAACAACATAAGTAAAGAATGATTAAATAATAAATTATTTTAAGGTACTTGTGTCTATCATAAATCAAACCCTGATCCGCCAATATTCAGAAGTTTAAGAGTCTTGCGTCAAATCCTGATCCGAAAAAAAAAAAAAAAATCATCAATTTATCAGTGCAAAGATGGCTGGCTTCTTTGTGACTTGTGTACATATGTCAGTATTGTTCTGAACTTAGTTATTAATTGTACAAGCGATCATTAATGTGAGTGCCTATTACTAAGAATGAATATTATATAAATACGACAGTCGTAAAAAGTATATAAGTGCGTGACAGGGTACACTGACATGCAAAAGTGTGATTTTAGTGCAACTTAGCTATTCAGAAATGGTATAAGTTTAGAGCAAAAGCGGCATATATGACTATCAGTAATCAATCGAATTACAGAAAAACGTACGAACCATGGTTGTAAGGACATAAAACAAATCATCTTATTTGATAGTAATACTGTAACGCAATACAGTATATTGCTAGAATATGCATTTTGTAATTTTTTCCCCCTTCTTCATTTCAAATATTGAGCAAATCTCCTATCCTCTATTCAGGGGCTTTGTAGTCACCTATTTCACAGTTTAACTATATCTATATGAGCTAATTTTAAAAATTTAGTTTTCTTTAAAAATTTAGTTTTCTTTAAACTTTTTATTTCAGTACCTTTAATTAATTTTTTTTTTCTATTTCCATACTAAAAATTACTTATTTACTGTGTTATATAAGTACATTTGAATATTCAATTCGATGCTTTATGTAAAGTTTAAATTTAAATATCGGATAGTTTGTCCCTGATTGGCGATTTATTAATTTGCTTTGACAATTACTCCAAGTAAACTATTAATTCATTTTCTGGAATATTATTATTATTATTATTATTAATTTTTTTATTTTTTTTTTATTCATGCAGTTTTTCACAAATCTTCCATTTTTGAGGTAATAAGTTATCATTCACATTCATAGCTTCCTCCATTATTTCAAGAGATACTGAACTCGATTTCATATCGCCAATTCCACTTATATCAGCCATTTTAAGTCAAAATTTGTCTAAAAGTTGAAAACTCTTAAAAAAATAATCTGTGTTTATTTCCTCAGTTATGCATAATCAATAATTATAGTTTTTGCTTATGACTAGTACTTCTCAAAGAAAATACAGAGTTTAAATGATTATTAATACAATATTGGCTCGCTTTGGCTCAAGTCATAGCTTATTTCGTACTTACATGATCATTCCATACATTATTTATATTATTATTATTATTATTATTAATATATTTATCTTCATATCATTTCCGAAATAAAACATTTTTTTTCTCGTTTTTAAGTATTTACACTGTTTTCTTACAGATTGACTGAATTTTAAAGCAGGTCTTATTTCTATTTGGTACACTTGTGTCCATTGCACTTAAAATGAGAACCGTAAACCAATGGACAATTGTCTATAATTATTTTTGATTGGATCACTGTCTTTTCCATAATATTGCCGAATATTTTTAATGCCCCTTACAAATTTTACTTACCAGGTTACAAACCGCTGTTATTCATAATATTTTGTATCTTTGTTTCTTTGTTATGGGAAATTAAGGGGAAATTAATAAATACTTTCATTAATTGCCTTCTCTAAGATATTCTAATGAATTCGTTAGAAATGTACATAAATTGAATTGAAATGGTGTGAATACAAATTGAATTTATTTGTACATAGTTGTGGTGAGTTCAAGCAATTCGGTCAATTATGGATAAATTCCTCGTCTTTTTTTTAACACGAACATTATTATTGTAGATAACGTGACCGCCACGGGTGGGAGAGGTCATTAAGGCGCGGGCTCGTGAGCGGGGGGTCTGGGGTTCGAATCCCTCCAGGACTGAGTCTTTGTCCAGGTTTTCCTCAGTCCTCATAAATGGAAATGCCGGAGAGGTACCGTAAACTTAGGCTTGGAACGTTTCATTCCTTTAAAAAAAAAATCCTTTCCCAATATATCTCAAGTATCATCAGTGTTCACCGCCTGTGGTGCCTCAGTAGCAAAAAGGGCGTTTAACATCATTCACTCATAGATAAAGTGTCATGTTGGTAACGAGCAATTAAATAAAATTATAAAACTAGAATCTCTAACATAAACTGATAAGAACAAGGTACGCAGGTCCTTAAGCAATTCTTTAACTCATTTTATTTAGGAATTGTAACCATTAACTCTTGTTGCTTTCGTTTACGTCTTTCTATAGTTATTAGCTTTTTAAGAATATAATCATTTTTATATCACTCGTCCTTTATTTCTTTACAAAGGCGTCGCTGCAACGTGAATAAAGTTCGTCTACTGAAAGAAAGCCGGCGACGGATTTACGAGCATTGGCGCCCTAAGATATTTTCATTTCGGATGGGACTACTCAATAGCTGATTTATAGCCAAATTTTAGAGGAATCGCGGTTAAAATTTATTTTCGCTAGTTTTTGATTGTTCGTAAAAGTTATTTATGCTCTTATCGTATTTCTCAGTTCCTAAAAGCACCCCCCTATTCGTTTTGAGTTTCGTAGGATCGCCTAATTTCCTATAGGAGGGTAGCGAACATTTCACAAAACCTGCAATGCAGATACTATATATTTCTCAGCTATCAATTTTCCTATTCCATTCGATTTATTTGATACTGCGGGTAATAACCATTGTTTAAAACACAATAAAATATGAATAGCCACTTTTATTTAAGTGCTTCTTTTCATAGGTTCATAATCTAGATATATTGGCAGTTTCGTCTTCATAGTAAATTCTTTCATCTCGTTTTAAGATCTCTGTCACAAAGTATTTACGTTAGTTATTTGTCTGTTTATTTATGAGAGGTGAACTTTTACTTCCCTCACAAGTAGTTTATGTTTACTTGTTTTGTACATTATTATTTACCTCTCAAAATTAATTTGCGTTCATAATTGTCACGTTCCACAATTACCCAGTGACCCTCCCTAGTAAGATGTCACCTACCTTGTTTATTTCTTCTAAAGTAATTAATTCTATGACATTTAAAGTATAGGACGAAACTGTCTTCTCGCTTGCTTATGCTGGTGAGAGGATTGTATTAAAAGCATAACTCTTTGTTTCCCTATAGCATTATGGAATTTATTACATTTTCCAGGTTATTAAAGAGTGAGTGTTAACAATTTCCTACAAACTGGTTTTACAATATTGAGTTCAGCTGCGCATGCTCCTGGGCTGGGGGAATTATGCGATATGCTACACTCCTACCCGTTTGGCGATCTATTTCCAACTCTTTACTAGCGTTTCCACTACTTGCCATATGATGGTGCAGCTTCCCGCCCCCAATCAGATTAAAGCACAAGACTTGCCTCTGGAAACATCTTAAAACCACGAATGGTCAATTTCCTTATCGAATTATTTCCTTGCATTAATTAATTAATACATTATAGCTAGGTAAAAATGCATATACTAGTATATTTACTATGTATCTTCTTATATCGTGCCTTCATTCCGCTGCACAATCGAAGTGTGTATAAACTAATGGAAACCTATTAACCTTTTCGGTAAGACTGAAGTTAAAGCTCCACTTAGCAGGGAATTGACCTCGCTTAGTCATTCACGCCAACTGTTGCAGCAGTAGGAAGCGTGTGTTTGACTTTCTGCTTTGTTTTGTAGAGTATGTAGAGCATGAGACATCTATAAATCAATGAGTATTTACTTAAAATTGTTATATGCAAAAGAAATCGTACAAGTACTGGAGAGAATTTAGTGCCATAATTCCAAGAAGACATATCACGGGAAGTACAATCATCAAATTGTTGATTAAGTTCCAGCCCAAGGCATCCTCACTGAGAATAAGTGGAAACGAAAAACCTGGTTTTAACAGAGGAAAATGATGATTATCGGTTTGAAACGTCTCCTCGAAAGTTTTTAACAATATTAACCTAGTTGGTTGGTGTATCTGTCGATAGTGCGTATAAACCACTCAGCTGCTTCATTTCACTGATGCACATGAAATAAAACGCGTGGAGGTGCTAAAACAAAGAAATCAGGATGCAGTTTACAATATAAGGTATGAATTGCGTCTCCATATTTTTCAAAAGAATTCAGGCATGACTCACAGCGGAGGGGGTGTCGGACCTGGTGGTGTAGTGGTTACCATACTTGCCTCCTAAACCTAAGATCGCGGGTTCAAACCGGGCCAGGACCGATGGATTTTTTCGGGCTTAAAAATCGTAAATATGGCTTCCTTCGGAAGGGAAGTAAAGCCGTGGGTCCCGTGTCGTACATTTACGGCACGAAAAAGAACCTCAAGCCTGATAGAGAGGCCTCTGAGCAAAATTTGTCGGCCGTTTCACGCCCTGAGTTGAATGGGACGCTGATGACCTGAGAGGTTAAAGAGCGTCCGTAAATAAAATCAATCAAAAAAAAAAAAAAACAGCGGAGGGCAGGAAGTTCTCATATACGATGATGATGACTACAGTATTAATTGCTACATATTAAATAAATTATTAAATGAACGAAAACGCGTTCTATGGTTTATCTGCTGTCTTGAATTTACCGTTCTAAATTGCGTAACTAACATATGCATTCTATCACCAAATTCCTTCCAGTTATTTTTAGATACATACGTATATAATTTTGCTACTGAATGGAAAATGTGTTCAAACTTGTTTTCGTTTGGTATTCTATCTTTTCACTGAGAGGGTCAATTCAGGCGGTAAGGTTTGGAACTCTATTCGATAAGTCCCAGGCTCAAATCCTTCGACTAATTAAACTGACCGAGGTTATCGTGGTTTTCGTCGTTTAGTGTTTAGAAAGGAAAAAATGTCGGATTAATATTCTGTACTGCGATTCATCTTCCATTCCATCATTCTGTTCATTCGAGCTCTTTATGTCTGCATCTTTCTCTTTGTGATGTCTTCGAGGCAACCCTGACATAGAACTGACCACCTGACTATTCAAGGAGTCTGTCCGTGCCTGGTTTGGTGCGTTAGGATGTGTGTTCACAGGTACTGACTCGGGTATGAGCTATAGGAGCTGTAGGAGCTGTAATTCCTAGTACCAGAAGAAGCTAAACGGTTAAAGAAGAAGAAGAAGTTATGCTATCCCTTTTATTTGTTTTAACTAGTGGAGAAGTAATCTTAGAATTTGCAATTTTCCCCTTTTTTACCGTCTTTTTTAATTCGAACCATTGTGTAACACTTCTTAAAATGCTTATGTTTCTTCAGATATTTTCTTCTTTTAGTCTTTTATCATTGTTCTCTCATTCGATTATAGGTTTCATTGTGTTATTTATACACGTGATTCTCATTACATGTGCTACAGTCCAAATAGTTAAATGATTCCTGGTTACATAATTTAATATGTTCTGTGTCTAATTCAGCACAAAGGTAGATAATATGTTGGCTCTAGCGAAAACTGCAAGTGGGGCGGATGTTCCTTGCCTGCATAAAGCGTCTTTATATTCTAATTATGAAAAGGCCACTTTAACATAGTTTATGACATTTATGATAAAATATTTTGTAAAATTTGTTCTTTTTCAAAGTTTATGAATTTATTTTGTCTTATTTGCGATTTTAGTCTTCACATTTTTTAATCTTAACGTTCCACTCTTTTGCAGCTTTAATCTTGACGCACCATTTTTCTCATTCAATGAGTGCTAATACTCAATGCGTATTATGTAGATAAATATTTAACAGAAGGCTATTAGCTATAGTCTTTTAATGAAAAATAATCACTGTTTCTCTCTTTAACATACATATTTAATATTTTGCTTGAGTATTATGATTCAAGTAAAGAAAAGGGCTTGCGTTAAAATGCTTTAGTTTCGAGGATAATGTGGTTACTGAGAGGAAAGCACGTAAAGGTTGTTATTCTCATATTAACATCAGTAACACAGAAGATTTTGAATCCCGCTAATGGAAAGCTTTTTCGAGAGATGGGGAAGAAAAAAAAAAGCAAAATCCTATAAAGCGCTGGAAGGTTGTGGTAGTAGACCCCCTGGGAATATAATAAGGTACTAAATATTAGTGTTATGAAGGTTTGTGCTTTCTCTCTGCAGCGTTATCGTTTTCATGTTGTATTCTTATTTAGTCACGCGAAACCTTCCATGTTCCAGAGCAGTTGGTTTTCAGCACAGTGTTCTTCCTCGCAGGGCTTATGTGTTTAAAACAAGAAACAACACCACGAAACTTTTTCTGAAACAGGTAGGACGCCTTTATGCACTTCGGTTCTAGGCGGTTTTGTGACCTTCCCTATTGAACACGACATTCAATTGCTTAGAGGTCTACTATGTTCTATAAGGGCATTAAAATAGCTTGTGTGGGGAGTGCCAGCTCGTCAAATGAAAGGTGGCATGGTGGTCGCGTGGTAGGCGCCGTAAAGGAAATTAGTTTAGTAGTTAGTCTGTCCCACCTTCTCTACGTACAAGAGCGACTTCTTAACCAAGTTACCTCTTCACTGACTTGACGCACACTGTGGATAAATTAAGAACCGCGCATGCATCTGTAACATTTCATCCTCAGTATAAATAACACTACTGTTTAAAACCTTGTTGAATTATGCGCTGTACAATTTGTCTTTAAACAAATAAACAATGTAAATCATTTCGCTTATAGAGAGTGTCCAGAAATTAAGTATCGATTTTGTTGAAATGATGACTTAATTGTAATATGCTTATCACGTGTTACGTTCAAATGAGCATCATTCATATCGCAACACACCTCCCATTTGTCAATTGTTGGCACGAAAGACGTTCTGGAGGATTCGTGGTGTTATGGCAGCAGCAGCAACTTGTCTGATTCAGTCTTGGAGCTCCGCCAATGTGATAATGCGTTAGTGATAATCGAATACCTCGATAATCCTCACACGCACCCAATTCATCTTCCAGGAAACTCGTCACTCAAGAAAGTGCAAACATTTACGGCATTATGGCATGGTGCCCCGTCCTGCTGGAATTAAACAGTGTTCAGTGTTTTGATCATCCAGGACAAGCTGTGGTAACGGAAACTTTCGCAGCATATCCAAGTACATTACCCCCTTAATGGAGTTTTGGGAGAAAAAGAATGGGCCGAAAATTTTGTCAACTGCTATTCCCATCCATACATTAGCTTTGGGAGAGTCTCACTGGAGTTAAACTGATCCACTGGTGGTGTGTCAGTCTAGATGATGCAATTATGTGTGTTAACCATTCCAGAAATGTAGAAGGTTGCCTCGTCGCTAAATAAGGCATGCTCAAGAATGTTGTGATCTTAATTTGCTGGAAGCAAATCCATTCACATACTAACATGCTCTGCCTAATCCTCGTCATGTAAATGGCGCTGAACCTGCAGATGGTATGGCTTTTTCTAAGCGTGTAACACAAATCGAGGTGGAATGCTCAGTTCCCATGAAAAACGCCGATTTTGGACTGCGCTCTATGGATGCCCTAATGGCCTTAAATCTGTCATCAGAGGCTGCTGGACGGCCTTGTCCGGGCTCGTTCTTAACGGTTCCAGTGCGCTTGAGCTTGTTAACCAAAAGTTTTAATATTCTGTCTGTAGGTCCAGGTTTATGGAATCGGCGACCAAATTTCTTCCGAATCTCATCATAAGACAAGCCTTGTAACCTGCACGTCACAATAGCTACCCTCTCCGGCACACTTAACATTAGGCAAGTCCAGTTATCTGTATCAGCAGCCTATAGGTTGAACTGTAGTCACGAAGCCAATGCTCCGGTCCCAGCAGTAACTGCAATATTAACATCTGCAATACACTTGCATTGCCCTGGCATATGAATATTACTCCTACATCCACCGTTTCTACAAAATCGGTATTTAGTTTGTGTACACTATATATATATATATATCTCCCGCCAAGAAATATGTCTTCAGCTGAAATTAGAGGCTATATCTTCTACCATATTCCACCATATTCATTGTAAAGGTGCAGCTTTATTTAGCCTTTATTTAGCCTTTCTAGAAATTGAAGACAACTTGTACACACACTAATGGAAATCCTTGCTGAAGTTCAATGAATATTTAATATTTAATTGTTTAATGCTCTGCATGCACCTATTTTTGCATCGTCTTAGTTCTTGATTTTACTGAAGCTTCTGCCACTACTCGTGCAGCAAAGGAGTCCACAAATAAAATTATGGGAGGTGATTGATGCTCTCTCGCTCTCTAGATCTAACAGTCTGTGACTAGTCTGAAGGGCAAAGAATACAAAACAAATTCTCACGCATTTAAATAACTCAAGGAAGTCATACGAAATGAAATCAGAAACATTACAGTGCTCAAACCAAATCGTTTCAGTCGGAATTCAATATCTGTTTAGCTATGGGAGAAAGACATTTCCAGCATTTGCTATAAGGTAAGATTTTATGCACAGTTTTAAGAAGCGAAGTACAAGCGCGACCGGCTATGGCATGTGCACCTGCCGAGACGCAAAATCCATGCGAGCGGTAAAGACATATTCGGGAATCTTTGGGTATGTAAAAAAATAAATACTCGCTTTATATATGTAAGAATAGCCTGATTATTGTTTATCTGTTGCATTTGAAATAGATGTTAACTTAATAAAATATGTAATACTAGATTAAAACGTGTCTAATTTCAATTGCTCATTTTTAATTGTTAGTTGCATATTTTTTCCTAAAAGAGAATACATTATCACGTTTCCAACTAGTTTAAAAAACCCATATTGCAAAACGAGTTTATTTAATCATGATGTTGCAAAGATAAACACGTGAGACATACTTAATGCCGCATATCGTGCGTTGAGCACGAAGAGATGGGATTACTGTGGTGAGAGAAGGGTGGGGAGTGCTGAAGTGGTGTAATGCTCAAGTTAGTACTAATGCACATCACCACTCTGGGGCTTTGTCAAGCCCGTGCTTCTTGGCATTTAATCCATCTTCTGAGAAGAGATTCATTCGCTAAGGGCTGCTCGTGCACACGGGAGAAACTGTGTAATGTGATGAAATCGTCATCACAGACGCCACGGAGCGTAGTTTGCTACAAAATTAGGGGAAAACTCCGGTGTTGACTTCCGGGAAAACTTTTTAGGTCACGAGTTTGCATTAGCCTACTTAAACCGAGAAGGCATTTCTTTTATTGAAGAAACTGGATATGTCCTTAAAAGTTTTTTATTTTTATTCGCTTGAAATTTTTTGCGACTTGACATTACTATTTGGTGACTCAGAACAGGTTCATTGCACTGAATGACGTAAGACCGTTTGGAATTCAATGCCACAGCTGTAATTGTATACTGTCACACTACACTGCCTGCTAGTAGGACCTTCGATATTAAGGATCAAAGAAAGTTGATAAAAGGTAGCTGGTTTTTCCTTTATCTATATAGGTACGGCAGAATCAAAATATCATTCTTCATTTCACTCTCATTTTAACCGTGAAATGAACAGTCTCAAGTTCAGGTAAAAAGCGAATGGTATATGAACAAATGGAAGAGAAGTGGAAGAGAAAGAACTGTGTTGTGGAAAATGTGGGTTTGGAGATCAAAGGGACCCGGAAGAAATTTAGAACAGGGAATTTTCCCCATTTGTAGAAATGAAGAGTATGTTAAGCATATTATTTTAATGTAGTACAGGAATACAACAATGGAATTAAGTTTAGTGAAAAGGGAATTTTTCAAAATGAATTAAGGAAAAAGATCGCTAGTGAAGATCTTAGAAGATTAATAAAAAGCAAAGAAAAATTGGTAAGATTCGTATCTAATTAATGAACGCAAGGAAAATTAAAACTTGGTAAATAGGTAATGAGCTCAAAATTGAGAAATAATAAGAAAAAATTAACTAACAAGTAAATGATATTGGTATTAAGACAGAACAATCACTGTGACTGAACTTCTTCTTTTTTTTTTTTTTTTTTTTTTTGTATGTGTGTGGTTTATTTACGGACCCTCTTTAACATTTCAGGTCATCAGCGTCCCATTCAATTCAGGGTGTGAAACGGCCGACAAATTTTGCTCTCTTTTTTCAGACTTAAGGTTCCGAATGATCATGCATACATATGTTACTTGGGCTTTCATTGTGTGTTTTGGTGTATTTAAGGACACTCTTAATATCTCTCGTCATTAGCGTTTCATAGTATGTAAATTGTTCATCATTAGCTGTGCAGCTACATAAACGTATTCTTGAAGAATGGGTGTTTATGTACGGGACATTGAAGAGAAATGATAAACGAATCGCAGGAAAATGTGCTGGCAATAACGCTCCGGAACCGTCCACCTTTTCTTCTTCATGATTTTACTTGAAACCGCCTTTTCTCTGTACTATCTATTCTACATTCTGATTACTGGATTCCGTAATAGCCCAACTTTTTCACTGCTCAAACAATGTATTCACAGTTTATATGTTTATATTTAGTGTTTTTATTTCCTGTTTATCCCAGCAGATTTGTTTTAAACATGATTAATTTTTGTTTTATTTAGTTTGATATTGCATCTGTTCTAACAAATTTTATATATTATAATAATGTATAACCGAAGTGCACAGTATGCCCTCCAAAAAAATGTTGGATTCTCTTATGTTGCTTTAATGTAATATATACCTTTCTTGTTTACCTTTCAGGATTTTATATGTTTTGTTAGTTAGAGAACTTTTTCCTCTCTTTTGAACCCAATCCTTCTGAAACTGTAAAATTATTTCTTCCCTAAACAAAAATATTATTCATACCAGCACTTTTATCTGTACTTATTCATTTGTGCAGAAAAGTAAATGGCGGTTCTGCTGGACTAGTGGTAACCACACTTATAGACCCAAGTTTGCGGATTCAATCCCTGCCAGGGTCAATGGATTTTTTCGCGCGTATAAATCCTAAGTATTGCTTCCTTTAGAAGCGAAATAAAGTGTGGGTCCCGTGTCGTATATTTACAACACGAAAAGAACTTCAAGCCTGAAATAAGAGGCCGGCAAAATTTATCGGTCGCTTTACGCCCTGAATTGAATGGGACCCTGATGACCTGAGATGTTAAAGAGCGTCCGTAAATAAAATAAATCAACAATCAACAGAAAAATAAATTTGTTTAAAAATTAACATATCAACATAATATGTTTAAACCTTAATTTATTTGTTGTTTGTTCAATTGCCGTGTTTGATTTGAATCCGTTCCTCGCTTATATATTTTATTTTATTGTTAATAGTCCAGTATTAAATTTGTATGTATTTAAATTAACGGCCTCGTGAAAACAAATGCTTTAAATCTTTTGACCAACATTTTTAACGAAAGTTATCTCTTGTAACTTCTACACAGTCATTAGCAAGCTCTTTAATTAAATTGACATTTATTATTTATTTTACTCCTATTGTTAAGTATCTTTTTTTATTTCCATTTCTTCACAGCACATTATTAACAAATGCAAGTGACAGATTCCATGCTAGTTTTGGTATTTGGAAGGTCCTATTGTCTTGAAAAATATTTACCAAGTTGCCAATACGTTTTTGTTTATATTGCTACTCTTCAAAATTTCCATTGTTTATTCCAAAGAATTATAGATAATAATTTTTTGGACATTTGTTATGCCTACTTATTTTCATAAAATTGCTTGTTTCATTACGTAGAGGCTGTCTATGCAAACAAGCTCTTCCTGCTGCTTGCTGAAAATAATCCGTAGTGTGTGTAAGATTAATAATAAATGCTGGTAAAATAAATTACCTAGTCCATATGAGTTAATTTTATCATAGTTCAAAATGTTGTTGTATCTGTTACACCTTGAACGTGAAATAGGGGTACTTTTTTTTTTTTTTTTTTTTTTCCCATTGTGACAGCGGGAAAACTCATGTCACAATTTTACAGCCCGTAAATCCCGTTGCCTTTGTTAAAATGCATCTAACATGACCACCAATAATAACTGTAGTGGACATGTATGCTGTTACACGTAGTTTTTAACAAAACCTCAACTCCCTTCCACAATTTCCAACCGCAATATTAATGTATTGCTGTGGTTAATGGAGCGTCGATCATGCAGTATTTTTAAGTTAAGGCTAATTAGACACGAAAATGCAATTAGTTAACCGCACGTACTTTCACAAAGATCGTATACTGTGCATTATGGCAGAGTTGTAATTGTGCAATAAAACATCGCAAATAAAGTGGAACCACCACAACACCAGTAGTGTTAATTTTTTAAAAATCCTTTCACGTTGTGTGTTTATGTTACATAGCCACTGTAAAGTATTTTGAGGACTTTCTAGTGCAATATGTGATCCTAGAATCGTTCTGCAATATCTTACTCGTAGAGTTAAAAGCACTACAAATAAACTGCGTTACCAAAGGTAAAAATATTTGGTAATTATTTATAAGAGCTAAATCCCTTTGTTAGAGATAACTGCAAAAAATACAGTGAGAGCGTTTTAAAAATCCCGGTACATTCTTCAACCGGTCGGCGGTTAGACCCGACGTTGCCGCTGGTATTTTCTTACGTAGAATCCGGCGAGAAAGAAACTTTAAAAGCAATTTCAGGGTGTGAGGTTTATGTTAAATATGTTACATTTTTCAATGTCACCCAATTCAAAGATAAAAATCACAAACCGTAAGAGCTGGGAAACGAGGAGGCCATAAACCAGGCGATTAATTCTGAGACCAAATTTACGATGCATTTCCTCAAGGATTGATGAGCTTTTTCGATTGGTGGGTGAGAGAAGCTGTTTGATTCAACCTCTGTACTAACTTTAGTTTTTCGTGTTGGAACTGGGCTACTAGGAAATTTACGCCTAAATGCCTATCTCGCTCTCCTACACGACATTCGGTACCTGATGTGTGCCTTGAAGATGAATATTCGATAACGCAGTGAATGTTTCAGCATTGCAAACACAATTGCACTCCCGATTACACAACAAAATTATCCGACTCTGTCGAAATCCCGCTCGCAACCAACTGAAAGAAAGGATAGCGCCGCGCGTACCGCGAGAGAGAAATCCCAGCAATTGTAGAGGATTAAATGCGCTGGTCGGCCTAATTTCTCTAAATTGCTCTCTATGTATTTGCTGAGTCATTTAACATGTGACTTATTTTTTTGTTTCTAAAACTAAAACTTTGGATAAAAGATGTTTTTTGTAGGACTGTGTTTGTTCATGAGCCCATAGTTGAGGTGTTAACAACTTTTTGATTTAGGCTAGGATTATATTTTCTAGTTGGTACTGGCTTTAGCAGTGATAACCATAATTATTTTTTGGGCTCTGATTTATGTCAGTAATTTTTTATTTCCTGCTGTTTTCTTCAATTGTCCTTTGAAGACTTACAGACATGTAGTTCGTAGTGCTTGTTGTGGTACTTTGAAATCATAAACAATACGATATAAAAATATTTTATGTCATATAAAATTAAGGATCGTATGAATTATTCAGTTTGTAGAAAGTAGCTTATGTTGTGTAAGAAAACTCTTGCTTTTCGTCAAAAAGAAGGTTAAGTGCACGTTTTAAAAAGCTGCTTGTTATAGAATTTTAGCTGATGAGAGAACAAAATTAACTGTTTTAAGTTTCCCATTTTGTCGCTTAAGTTTTATTTCTATTATTCGTAACATCTCACCAGGGACTTTTGAGGAAAAATTGAGCATTGGCTTAAGATCTGCAGTGAAATGACATTTCATTTTAGGGAGGTTTTTATCAACCATATTTGTGGTGATGACCAGGCTTTTAAGTTGGATGGGGAAAAATTTGGTCTTCGTCATGTCCTCCGGAATATTAAGGTAATTTATAGAATATCTTCTGTTTCGTGATACATTTTAAGACGAGGTTAGGTTAGGTCTATGTTATCTCTCTATATATAAATAGTTTTTTGAAAACTCTGTTTCAATTCCGTCTCAAAACAAGATTTTTCGTTTCAAAAAATGTTTTCCGCAAATTCCATGATGTAGATTTTCTAAATAATTACTGGATAATATAATATTAGCTATTTAGTTGTGACAGTGCCTTGAAAACACTACACATATTGTGTGTTTATCTTTCTTTAGGAAAATAATCTGAAATGGTATCCATATTTTTAGTATCAAACATTGCAGAATTAGCATCCACTTTCATTTGAATTCTTCAAAACAAAAACAAAATAATATCGTCATAGAAACGAGTTGCTAAGAAACCATGCAATATAATACGTCATAACGTCACCTTTTGTAAATTTTAATACTCTTTAAAATATTTCAATGCTAAAATTGCATAAAACGTTGTGTGCAACAAGAACGCTCCTGAAAATTACCAAGATTATACACTAGTTAAATAAAATAAACTTTCATAGAGATACAGAAAGGTATCAATAAGTGCATATTGCAGATTGCTTTTATGTATTATAAAGAAAAAGCGGTAATTGAAATTCTTTTGGCAGAAAATAAGCCCATTCTCCTTATTCAGAGGAGTTTCTGAAATGTCGCAAAACAAAAGCACTGTCAACGCTGTGCGGAAACCTGTCTTCATCGGTCCATTCGCATTATGGACGGCCGCACGTCCGATGATGAACCGTGTCGACATCGTACTTATTCAGGTACGATCGGGGAGCAACAACACAACTCGCTGTTCGGCCGAGTCAACACAATTATCCACCAGTTAGAATATTCAATGATTGGTGTTAATGGATCCCTCAAAGCCTAGCTGGAACAAAGAATCATCCTCTCTTTGGTATCTGCACATCAAGGTATAGAAGGAAATGGTGTGGCAGATAAACTAGCAATAAAGGAACCAAGATTGATTCCTAGTGCCAGAACTTTTTACGGTATTCGGAAAAAAAAACAAACTAAAAAACTAAAGCCGGTACATATAATATGGAAGAACTTTCCTTGTCGAGACATGGTAAAATTCTTTTCAAAACATCCAATAATACCTAATTTGATTGGTTGATTGATTGATTGATTGATTGAAGTTCAAGTTTATGATACTATGGCGATTATAGAGTCATTATTAGCAACAGTGTGGGACAGTTTGTTTAAAAGGCTAACCAAGTCCGTTAAAAAAAGACATAAGGGGAGGACAGCGATTGGTCGACGCATTATGAGTAACGGTTGCTTTTGGTTTTTCAATGAGAGTCGAGGGAAGTCAGTGAACGAAGCCACACGCCATATCGACCCCGAGATGCTTGTTCGCTACGAGGAATTTTGTAAGTAAGATCATGTTTAATTATGTGAAACATTTCCAAATTAACAGAATATAAATCAGATATTTGCAACACGATAGCATTATTTGTGAAAGATCCCATGACATCGTTTCTTTGTTTCTATAATCAGGATTTAATTTACTTAGAAGAAGAACGTTTGTCCTTTTGGTGTTTAGGAGGCCTGGGGTTGTGAAAATACAACACATAAGCCACAAGGACCTTTTGTGCACTCTTTTAATCCTAACTTTGTAGTTTTAGATCTATTACTTTAGTGAGCCCTACAGGGTTCGAAAAGATATTTCCTAAAGGATTGCATCCTAATAGAGAGTTCTTTAGAGAACGTAGGCTTTTACGGCCGGTATCTTCCGGACCGTAAGACCGTGGTCCTGAGTTCCTGGATTGAGTCAGTCGCTCCCTCGTCTCCAACAAAATTACGTCGAGTACACCGCAGTCGCGGGCGAAATGTCTGAAGGAGAAGAATTCCATTAGACCACGGCCTTACATAATTTACAGAGATGTTCGTTATTTTACCAGAGATTCACACTCTAATAAATTTAGTTTCACCAGATGTTTTATCTACTTCTTACCGGGAAAAGTCTTCCATCTTTTCTTAGTCTATTAATATACTGCGGTTCTGGCAGTTTTCTTGCTATTGTCGCAGAAAGGTTCTGGTCCTGTGCAGCCTGTATTTCTTCTTTACCAGTTTAGCTGTCACTCCATTACCTTTTAAGCCCTGATGTCCAGGAATCCAACAATGCCCTAATTGATTCTTTGTGGAAAGATTAATGATAGTTTGAAGACATTCCCATACAAGTCTAGAGACACGTGATGAGATTTTAGTGCGATACGTCTAGCATGACTGTCTGTGAAAATGAGTGTAGTATAGTTGGCCAACTATAAAACATAATTTCTCTTACCACAGAAGTTGACAGGTCAGAAGTGCAGTTGCTTTCTGCCTGGAATACTGGATAATGCCCTAGCTAAGGACCTGCTCAATAAAAATGGAAAGGAAACAAGAAAAGGTATTGAAATGAATGCTGGACATTGGCTATTATGGGAACTCTTACATATGATAGGGCTCTTGTCTATAATGGCAATCTCACATGCGGTCTGTGTTAACATTCAGAACTAAAAGCGTGCAAATAACTCTTGTGGCTTAAGGACAAAATCTATTATGCATTCCAATGTTCATAAATAATCAATCTCTTTCAGGATGTAGAACTAATAATGTAAGACTGTTTTCATAAAAATACTTTATTTTTCTTTCAACTAAAAGTATGTTTTACTTAAAAAAAACCAAAATCCACTGCTTCCAGACATTTCAAGCATGCTGTACATGCATCTGCTTAATAATGCCTTAAGCGTTAAATAGCAGAATATGTCCTAGGTATTTTCTCAGTTTTTATCATTCCGGAACCTGATAATGACCTCTAGCGGTGGAAGATGTGCATCCAGAAGTCATTTTCGCATCGTCTGCCATAGTGCTAAAGACGTCTGTTATACACCTCAATGGTTATCCCACAAAATTACCCCACCACGCCTCTTTCCAACTCGCACACAGGACATTAATGTTGCAGCGAGAGAGAGAGCGTGTGTGTATGCACGCGCAACGCAAATGGAACTTGGCATTATTCCACTACTTTGCAATTAGTGCTGGAGTTAATACCTTGCTAACGAGTTACTACGTACGTTTTATCCTTTCGCTTTAATTGGTGCATTTATATCTCATCTTTCTGATACACACGGGAAGAATTACTGTTAACTTTAATAAACATAGTAAATGCAAGTGAAAATCTTTAACTTTGTTCTCGAGGTTCTGTAATGTTCTATATCAAAAACGAAATTTAATACTTGCAATTTTTATGTGCTAAATGCTAAATTTGATTACAAAAATTTAAAAGAATAAATAAATTTAAAATTTTTGTTTATTGGAATAAGTTAAATTAAAACCGTTCTTATATATGTAAGTTCATTTTTATGCATATTATTTTTTAAGTTTTCTCGTTTTAATAATCCATGCTTATATTTAAATTTTATTCGTATCTCTCCTGGTCATAAATAGTCACAAATTTGACTGAAGCTATACAGCTATACAGCTTGCTGAGCCTATCCAAAATGTTCACGTCTTATGTGTTAAAAAGCGATCTAAAAATGAAAGCATACAAGTAGCGTGGATTAGTGAACAAGGCTTTCATCTCGGATGATAATAGGTCACACAAAGTTGCTAAGAAATCTCCGAGAATCAGGAGTCATAATTCTGCTTCAATCTGGTGAGATGGTGGGACTGTAACATAAGGAAGTAGCTCTGAGTTTGATAAAGAGTAAGCACACCAGCCAAAGAGATTAAGAGACTATGACTAAAGATCATAGCGATACCTCCTCCAATGATGGGACTCAGTCTTTCTGTAGGATTGGGCATCAGTTCATAACATTCGAACGGAGAGGAATGTGCCTAAAGTTCATTCTTCTTCTGATTGGTCATATCGTAACTCTCTGAACTACAAATTGTAGTGTCTGGTTTTGAATATGACTCACAAGAAAAGGTATCAGAGTGTAGAGAGACTGAAGGATTGATCTCAGAATTTTAAGGGTCGTATGAGCCGAAAGGTCGCCTTTTTCAAAAATGGTTGTAACATATCCGTGTGACATATTGGAATATTAAAATATCTCTCAAAAAATTTTGCCATTTCATTGAAATTGTTTAATGTGAAACTAAAGCTTTTCAATACGTGTCTTTATAAAATATTTTCCCCCAGAATTGTGACAGTACCTCATTCTGTTATAGTGTGACTAAAGTCAAAATATAAACCCTATATGTTTCAATAAATTGAAACAGTCACATGTAGTCATATTCTAGACAGTAAATACCAGAGTCCGGAAGTTAGGCAAAATACCTTTTCCATCTGTGTGGATATTTTATCTAAGAGTTAGATAGAAATGTACATGTTTCCATACACTTGGGATCGTTAGGGCCAGTTTTTATTTTGATCTTTTTGGCTTCTGTTGGCTATTTTTAAGGTTTAAAACCTTTTTTCCTCTTTTGAATCGTTATGGATTTTTTCTTCAATTATTTATGAATTTCAATATATCGAAGTGAAAAAAAACTATAAAAATTCACTTTAAATAGCAGAACCTTCATTAGTGAATGGAACGCACGATTATCTCAATCATACGAATACCAGGAAATGGATAGGATGAGGGAAGAACTGTAGTTTTGAATAGTCCTGGCAAAGTACCTTGTACTTTGGGGGAGGTAGCTTCTCAGTTGCATAAATGTAGCAGATAATTGCAAACGAGAAGGATGAGAGCGGTACAGCTGTGCAATAAACCGTCCTGCAATGTGTTCAGTACGGAAGTATGAGAGATACTAACCCGATTCTCCTATAAAAAGAAAATAAATTTGACCAGAAACTACTGTGCATCTTTTGCTCATTCGCCAGAACTATTTAAAGCTACTTTTCTTTGTCTTGATCAACATTTCCATGAGGTCCTGAAAGGTGAATGTTCTATTGTAACTGGTATGAATCCTTCTGAAATAGTTTGTTTTAAATATGCTCAAATCATTTTAATGAAAGTAGAAATACTTTTTTCTTGATAATAATACTCCCTCTGACAAGCGGTTGAATATGACAGTTGATACTTTGAAAAAAACATCTTGTAGCTTGTAACCAAGAAAAGTAAAATTTTACTTTAATTGTGTTATAAAGAAATTATTAAATATCTATTTTAATTAATGAATGTTTTTACTCTCTGTTTTCACTGTTAATAAATATCTATTTTAATTATATTACTGCCTATTTTCAGTATTTTCATGCCTATTTTAACCAAAATAAATGCCTGAACTTCCAGGTTCTGATAGTAACAATATATTAAGCATATTGCGCGAATTACTTAAAAACTCGTGTTTTAATATCAAAATGGAATAATGATACTAATGTAATCTACTCCGACCATAGTGTATCTTGGAACACTACTTTTTGGAGATACTAGTGTGTGAAAATGTACATGAAATATTGCTCAAGGGTAACAAATGTGTACGTGCATGCACGTACGGTATTCATTTTACTCGTTATTCACACCAGTCCTTCACGCGCCGTTTCTGATTAACCAGCAAATTGAATATGCAATAGTAAATCGTGTAAGCCTTGCAAAGCATTTTATATTGGCTTAACATCTACTGTGGTTTCTCTCCATGTGAATAATCCTAGGCCTTCAGTATAATGTGTCCCTTACCAATAGCCCAACGTACTCTGTTCCGCTTTAAGATTTTTGAAGTTGGCTACATTTTCTTTTTTCGTGAAGTGCGCCCACCATCAGGTTTAAATCTTATGCGTAATATTCTTTATTACTTTGCTATTAATATTTTTCATGCAGTTATATGGTACTCTTCCTTTGTGCTCTCTTTCTTTTTTTTTTTTTTCTTCTCATTGCTTGTTTGGACTTTTTTCACATATAAATGTTACTTTTATAATTCAATATTTACTTTTACCATCTTCATTTACCTACTGGTTTTATAGTTGTTCGGAACATTAGTGGTATTTGTGTAGTTCTTATTATTTTTAGCCACATAAGATTTATATAAAATCCATAAAATACTATCGTATCCACTTGTTTTGAACTCATTTCCCAACAATAGTTGGCAGCTCACCTTGTATTGTTGTGGTTAATCGGGGATATATCGATTAATATTAATCGTTCACCTCTGGGACCTATTAATAATAAAATAATTATATCAAACTCCCTAACAAAATTCTGTTTCTTCTTTACTAGCTATTGTTGCTCAATTAAAACAACAATAGAGAAACTTCGTCACCACTTGAAGTCCCGCGCTGAGGTCACAAAAGAAGGTCTTGAACAAAACACTGTCTGGAAAGGCACTTCCTTTGATCGCACGGTATAACCTGCTGTTAAAGAGCCAACCAAGTCCACAGAAAGGGGTTTAACTTTAAAGCTAGAACAGCATAAAATCCATCGACACGAGGGAAGGTTTGTGGAGAAAGGAGGGTGGAGATTTTCCTCTCCGGAGAGAAGACAAAAGCTTGCTTACAGCGGTAATCTCTGTCCCACCCCCAGTCCATCTTGTTAACTTGTCGAGGGGAGCTTATCCCAGCATTGTTGTGTCCCCGATATCCTCTCACTTCTTTTGCCCCTGAAACCGCCCCATTTAACGTCACTTGTGTTGACCATACCGCGTTTTATCCCCAGCTGTCGTAATTTGTCCTCCTCTCAGCATGCGAACCAATCATAACGCGTTCACTCTTCTTACTGTGAAGCAAATACAAGCAAAACCGGAGACGCACTCTCAAGGCAATAAGAGGATAATTGCCCATTTGTGTACCAAGAGCAAAATAAAAATACAATACATTACTTTTAATACAATAAAAACTTTTAATGTGATATTAACTATACTGTCATTTTGAGTACATAGATGATTTCAATTTTGAAATTAGTTTTCTGGCAAACCAGGCGTCATCAAATTTAACTATTAAAATGCATACTAAAATTAACTTAAAGAATAAAAAGCTTGCATAAATTAAAAGTTGATGGTGAAATTCCAATTTACATTAGCAATTGTTTTGTTAACTGATTTCCAGTTACAGAATTGTTTGTATGTTTTATTTAAGGATTGTTTTTGTTAATTATTTTTGTTTAATTAGTTATAATCTGTACAAAATAATGAGAAAAATGTAAGAGCGAAGAAAAGTATAATAAAATATGGAAACTGTAATATATCCTGGTACAGGCATCTAGGTGCCAGGACGGCGTATTACAGATTTTATTATTATACGTCTCAACAATGCACAGCATAACATACTACTGTACTAGCCCGAATGACTCACAACAGATCTGCTTACTGTTGGGGAAAACTCGTAACTTTGCCGTAAATGAATGAAGAGAAATACCGGCGATGGCGGGAGGATGGGTCGGTTCTATAGGCGGCTGACTTGCGAATGGAAGGTTTTAAATGTAATGCTGTTTTAGGAGAGTGGCAGCATTGTTATGCCAACCTTCACTTTCTTTTGATCTGCCGGCGTATCCAACTTTCGGTAAGGAAAATAAAGTTGGGTGCTTGGACGGGCACAATATCACGGAACTTCTTTGTAACTCCCTGTACTTCGTACCAAGAGCAGGAGTGAGCGGAATTCACCATCATGTGAGTGTCTCCTCACACACAGCAAATTACTTATCCATCTTCTTTACAACCCAGACAGAGCTCCTTACACCGTGTTTCCTGTGATGAAGGAGAAACTCAGAAGAAGTAGTTTCGTCGAGCAGTAAGTGGTTCCGTTGCATGAGAGTTCGTATAGAACTAAGGGAAAATGTGGTAATTAAAATAAAAACTGTGATATTTAAGAGAATCTGATTTTAGAAACTTTTTGCATATTCTCCAGTGATGGAGGGAACATTTTGAAGTTCCCTAAAACTTTTAGCGCAAATGAGTCGAAAAGTGACATAGAAAACTGAAATATGTAACGGGGCATTGAAGATGCAATCCTTAAAAATCTTATTAAAACCTTTCTTAGAAATAATCTGAATAACTATAGAGGCATAAGTTTTCCTCGAAGCATATACAAAACTAAACTAAATGTTATTAGTGAAGTACTGCTACAGGAAGAACAACGTTGTTTTAGAAAAGGGCGATCTTGTGCACATTGAGATTATAAGACAGCTTTGAATAGGGTTTTGCGAAACAAACTATGAACTGTAATGCAAGAGAAAGGATATGTGAGTCATCTAATCAAGGAAATTCAGAGTGTATATAAAAGTACAAGAAATAAGATTGACAGTGGCGTTAGAATTGGAAACAAAACAGAAGAAATAAACCAAGGCATCGAACAAGGATGCCCTTTATTGCCAGGATGATACATAGACGAGGCACTTAAGGAGTGGAAAAACTATTCGACCGGGGGTTTTCAAATTAATATATATGTCAAAAACAATTATATTTGCTGACAATTAAATTATTTTTTAGAAAACGGAAGCTAGTCTACAGAGAACTGTATATAAATTGAAAGATATCATGGAAACATATAATTTAAAAATTTCAACAACCAAGACAAAATCAATGGTTTTTAAAACAATCATGTAAGATGTAAGATAGTTATTAACTAAGAAATAATAATATAACAAGTCTCTAGTTTTAATTGTCTAGGTTTTAATGTATTACACAATAAAATTGAAAATATGAACATAAAACTAAATAAATTAAGACAAATAAATGGAACAAAAAGGAGAACATTAAAGAACAAGGCGTCAAAAGCAACAGAAATTAAATTCTATAGAGTAAAGACAGTGCCAATGACAACATATGGAAGTGAAAACTCGACTATGAATAGAACAGGCAGGAAAGGAATGAGATATTTAAGAGCAGTAGTTAGATTTACTCCTTTAAATAAACAAATAAATGAAGAAATCCGAAAACAGTTAAATATATTTAAATGAAAAAAAATAATAGGTACCAGTATATATTAACAATGAAAGAGGAACGGATACCAAAATTCTAATAAATTGTAAACCTAGAGGATCAAGTGGAAGACCAAGAACATGAAGGAGTGATATGTTTAATTGAAGACGGAACAGTCGACAGGCCTATACCTTGTGGAAGAAGAAGAAGAAAAAGAATAAGAAGAAGAAAAAGAAACCTTTTTTGAAATCGTTTATTTTTCATGGTTCAACTTTCAGTATTTCACTTTTAACATTTAAATGTTCAGTATATTCGCAATCTATTATTTAATTATGTTAAGCTATGTGAAAGAAATATAATATTAGTTGCTTTAACAATGGTAATGGTCACTGCACCAAGTTAATATTGTTTGTTAAGATGAATATTTTTGTGCCTTTAATTTTTTAAAGGCACAAAATGACTTAAATGACTTAAAAATCAAAATGACAAAATGAATAGTTGAAACTGCTTGTTTAAAATTGGCTAAGCAAACTGTTCGCGCAAAGAAAGGCTGGTGGAGTTGGGGCAAGAAACGAATGAGAACAATTTCATTGTGACCTAGACGTGACAAGTGGCAGGCAGCATATGGTAGATTCGCGTCACGTAGAGAGCGCTGGACAGACAATGTGTTAGAATCCCCCACAACAAGTGGACTGCCCTAACGAAGAGCCCACGATTCCTAAGATTACAAAGAAAGGTTGAGAGCTTCTCACAGACACCCTTTCTTTCTTTCTTTTTAATCTTCTTCGGGCTCTTTTGTTTTACGCCTCGCTTTTTCTTTCATTTCGCGCCTCCACTCTTTTGTTATTCTTTTCTGACACGGCTTTATTTGTTTAGCCCCGTTATCACAGCTGCAACAATTGAGGCAATGCGTGAGGTCATGATGACATACTTCAATAAAACAAATCGTGTCCCTTTATTTCTTTGCATCCTACAAGGTAACACAATTCTGAACCTATAAAAAATACATTTTAAACAAGAACATACATTTTTCAAACTATTTTAGAATTGTGATTATAATAAAAAAGGCGAATTTTCCTCCAGCATTTATTTTGCCATGTTTTGACGTTTCAAGGCGTGTTTGAAGAAACTGTAACTGTGAATAACGTTCCTACATCGTTCCAAAATGTATGGGGACGGAAGTGAATATTAAGTGTACTAATTTTTTTAAATAAATGCTTAACGACTGTTTTACCTGCTGAGGCATCACAGACGGTGGACACTGATGATACATGAGATGAAATCATAAACTGGAAAGAGATTTCTTTTTAAAGGAATGAAGTTTTCCAGGTTTAAGTACCTTCCCGACGAAAGCTCAAAATATTCGCTCGAACTTTATTATTTTTAGTTTTCAATTAGTAATATGAGATGCTTGTATACTTATGACATTCAAAAATATTTTTAATAGAGGAAATTGTGAAAGCTCATAGGTTTTCATTTATTTCATTTGTAATTGTTTACTTCTCTTATGTGCTGCAAGCAGGATGGGTCTCATCGTCATATTTAAATTTTCTTAATTTCTCTCTACCTCGTATTTTGAACTTCTGCTGTGTCTTTTTCGGACAGAATGACATTTCTTTTATGTAGGTGTTTGTGGATACGGTTAGCAAATTAAGAATAAGGAAACAAGTAACAATTTCCTTCCGTTCTTTAATTTTGGGCATCGTTGAGTTTTATGAAGAAGTCTGTGGTATTGTGAGAATGGGACGCAGGAAACTGGTCGTCCCATGTCAGAGATTTCACTGTTGGCTTTAAGCAACGCCTGAAATTGAGAGGGTGCTAAAACCAAATTGCTTAGTGCATGTGACCTCAGCATTAAGGGACACAGCTCCATTATTTGGCGGAGTTTTGTCGTCGCGTTACAGGACCCTGTGGACAGGATTCCTGTCCATTGTTTTAGGAAAGCAGAAACAGTATGCCTTAATGACCTGAGGGAACTGGGGGATGTTACCCGTTCATGACCAGGATCAGCTGGGCGGAAGAGAACATTTTTACTGACCTGACTACTGTGCTTCTGTTTGTATAACCAGAACGGGAATCATTCGTCTGAATTTTGACTGCAGTCAAAGTTACTTAACGCAGAACAGTCTAACGCCTGAAAATCCATCAGGACATAACTGTAAAACTTGATTAACATGACCATTTTTATGACAGAAGAAAATTCTTGAGACATATTGCTTGGGTTCAAGTGGAACACAATGTGACAGGAGGTATGACAGTCCAATTCGTTATTTTAATTGATTGAAATGTTTTATTATTTATATGTGAATGGTATGTTTGACAACGAATACAACGACTGTTTCGCGGTCGTTGAAAGTCAAGAAATAAAAAAGAACTAATTAGCTTCAAGAAACCGGTCGACTACTATATTTTCTTAATGTACTAACCTGTGCATCTGCAACCAATAGAAAGTGTTACAATGTTTGAGCAGCAGTGTGAGTGTATTCTGAAAGCTATTATAATGCTGCCACATTACAATTTTAAATAAAACATTTCAAGATATTACAAGCGTGGATAATAAAAGACATCGATGATGCAAGACAGCAACCAATGATTAATTAATATTAATATCTTAGCAGCTGTGACACACAATCACCTATCAGCACGAATGAATGTGAGAATGGGGTCGGTCAAAGAAAAGTTCTGTTAATACTTCGCACCTGCAGATTTCACCTTTTCCACACTTCGCTTGATCAGCAGCTACGTGGGACAACTTTCTAAATCGATTACGATTCTGCAAATGGTGTCTATGGCCACTGCAAGTCGATGACATTTTCCTGACTATGGTTTTTTGAGGATGAAGCTGTACTTATACAGAAATACCATATTGGAAGAGAGTGATATTATTAAAGATTGTTTCATTATCCAAGAGAAATGTAAGTGGAAATGATCATTGTGTCTTAAAGTGTATGAAAGTTTACAACAGATAGGTTTTAGGAAACTTGTGGATAAATAGGGAATACCAAAACAGAGGATTCTGGGAAGAAATAAACCTAAGATTGGAAGATAGTAAACGACAAGAAATATTTGGTAATGTGGGAGAAAAGAGTTCATTAAAACTTTATAGGGAAATAAAAATTGTATGGGGTAGGGAAAAATATTTAGAACAATGTGCTAAGGCAGGTCGGGAAGGGTTTGCATGTGCTAGAACTGGAGTTATGAATTGAAAAGGATAAGGATATGATAAAGGGGTAGAAAAACGTCCAATGTGTGGAGAAACCAATTAGGATTTTCATTGTTTATTGTACTGTAGGCAAACAAAGTTATGGAGAGAATAGGCTTGGCAACAAAAATGAAAGAATCGAGTTGGGAAATATTAATTAGAAATATTTTAACTGTAAAAGGAGAAAAGAATATAAAAATAATGGGGAACTATTTGGGCAGTTAGAAAGTAAAGTATAAAAGGAAAATAAAGGGAAACGTAACCTTAGAAGTACAATAGATAAAATAAATATAAACAAGGACACCAATAACCTGAAGTTGTTTGCATTGGGATCAGAATGTAAACAAGTAACTCTAGAAAGAAAATATCTAATAAGTAAGATTAGTATTATTTTATTTTTAGATCTCATTCTGTAATACGTTGATAAAGTGTGCACCTATATTTGAATGTAGTGTATTATGTAGTCTATTGCAATGTTTTCAATAAATTCAGTTTCATTGAGGATGAAACTTCATTTAAAACCATGAACAAGTTAATATTCTTAACATGCACTAATGGTCAATTGAAAATCTACTGTGACCGAGAGAACTTTAAATAAATACCGTAGTCTGGAAATGTATGATGAGGGCTTGACGATAAATAATCGAAATGTTTCAGCTAATATGAATGAAGAATAGTTTTGAGTTTTGTAACTATTTCTACCCTACATAGCGATGAAACTAAAATATATAGTATAATAATGTTTTGAAAAATACCGTACACACAAAAACATTTTAAAGTAATTTGCAAACTTTACGTTGGGTAGAACTCGGTGTAATAATGTTTTATTTAAAATAAAAATAACTACATTTTAAATAATTTTTACCTCTCAGGTAAAGCTTACGTTAGTTTTAATTTATTAGAACAACTCAATGTTGCAGCAACTCAAAAGTACTTCACTGGTCTCGTTTGAACATTGCTGTTAGTGTTGTTTCTTGTGGAATGTTTAATATCTTAATGGATAATGGATAATGCAGTATGGTTAAATGTTCCCGTACCTTTAATGTGAGTTATTAATATCCAAAATGTTTATTTGTGTTTTCTTTCTCTTAAAGTGCTAACTTTTAGCTTCTTAAAAAACTGTTCTTGCATAATCTTTTGTTACTAATTGATGAAAGTTGCCTGAAATTCAGACTAAAAATTAACGGGATTTTATTTTTAAGTAATTTTTATAAAACTTTCATTTTAATACTTGCATTCTGTTTATGGGATAAAATATGCTTGATTTAATAAATTTTAGAAATATAACTACATAGTTTATATTTAAATACATAAAATTTAAAGAATTGTACGTGGAACAAGTTTGTGACAGTATAGTGTTATTGTAGTTATTTATGACGGCGCGTGGCAAAAGGTTTCGACCGCTAGCCTCTCATCAAGGCCACAGGTTCTGTCCCAGAGACCATAAGTGGGAATTAAGGCGGACGAAGCGGCGCTTGGAAAGGTTTTCTTCAGACAATGACTTCGCCATTGCTTCTCCTCAACTTATCTATCATTGCGGGAAGCAACGGGAAGCTACCGGGGCATTTCTCCCTATGAAAGCTATAAACATGGCATGATCATGCTTAGTGTGCTGATGGACCACTGTGAATGAATAAATTGTTATTTTATGTAATTTTTTTAAAAAGTAGAGCTTTATCAATGAGTGAGTCAAATTAAAATACGACAGCAGAGAGTGTTCTGATGCCCATGATTTAATAGACCTTCTCTTGTAATTTGTTGCATATAGTATTTTTTCTAGGCTATATGTACTTATACAAATTATGTGTAGAGGTTATTTAGTCTTAAATTAAAATAAAATATATTATGATTAAATACGCTCATACATATAAATGTTAAAAAAAAAAAAGTAATCAGTTACACTAAACTATTGCCACAGAGATACATACATTATTGTGTGCTATCATTTCGAATAGAACCGCCATTAGTCAATGGCGAATTAGTGCTTTAGAAACTTAATGCCATGTTTGAAGTTTGAACAGACAGACCATAGATTCTCTATCTGAAATTGCCTACCTATAATCTCTAAAAGTTCATTTTATTAACATATTTCATCGTATCATTTTCTAAACATTAATTTCCTGTTAATTTGCTTATTTACTGCTGTTTTGTCTCTTGTACCCAAACTATAAGTTTTCTTTCTGTGTGTATAATATGTATATATATATATATATATATATATATATATATATATATATATAGTTATTATGCTAGGGTAAATGATAGTTCATTTATCTTTGCTCATTACACTTCTTTTCTCTTTTTCTTAATCTTTTCCTTGTATTATTATTACTAGTTCTGTAAATTATTAATTGTAAAATAATTGCTCCTATATAATAATTTTATTTTGAACAAATCTACATTTAAAAGACACAGAGAATTTATTAATTCTCTTTAACACACATTCGCGTCCGGCAAATTACACGTTCGTCCAGTATTCGACATTCAACTTCGTGGATCCTTTAGCACTTCTAACCTACAAACTGCGGTTTGTTCTGTGTTTATTTAAGAAAGATCTAATACAATAAGAGAAGTCTAACGAAAATTCGGAGGGAGTCTATATATTGAACAGACAACTCATGTCATGTTAAAAGATAAAAACCAACACTAACACCGTTGTATTAAAAATTATGTAATGTAAACAAGAGATACTCAAATTAAAAACGTTGTTCCTTTTTAATTATTCTAGATCCACTACTCTCTTTTTAATAATGAGAAGACTTTTATATTGCACTGCAAAAATGTCTGTTCTGACTTCGGTCTGTTACCCGATAACCTTAAAATAAAATGTTTCTAAATTTATGTCATCTAATTTTGGTTCCTTTTAATTCATTTAGACATGTATGAGGGCTTACAGTGCGTTAATATTAAAAATACGAATATAGGAGTGTAATAGGGGCAATCCTGTTTTACTGCCATGTTAATAATAATTTAAATTTTATTAACTCTATCTGTTCCTGGTTAACAAGATATTTCATTATTTTTAACTTTATCTACAGGAGAGATGTAATAAATGAATAAAAGTTTATGTGTTCATGTAAAAAAAAAAATCAGTTAATATTTAAACAGCATTCAATTACAAGTTGTTACTGTTTGGTCTTTATTCTGACTACAGACTCTCTGAGGGTTCTCCCTAGAAGGTAAAATCAACCTGGAAGCTTAGGGACCATCGTTCTATCTCCAGGTATCCTGAATTCCCAAAGGATGTTCGCAGTCTGTGACTTCACTATCGAATATTTACCTCTAAACTCCCTAGAAATCACTCTTAATTGGGTCACGCCCAAACATTTATCTTCGGCGAGGACAAAAACGTACTTAAAACAAAGGAAGCGTTTTCGATTGCCCTGCGTGCTCCATAAATTTCCACTTGTTCCTTTCTCTTAGAATAATTCCGTCCGGCTTTACCGAAGCCTATTTCAAAGTTTATTCACGTAATTTGCTCTCTGTACACTCTATAAATTAATACCACAGTCTTCCCCCCCAAAACACAATATGCTCGATGTTTGCCAACATGGTATGGGAGAGAATTGAAAATGTTGCCCCGTAAACTTGATAAATAAAGTGCACGTGTCTTGTTAGCAGCGCTCTGTACAAGCAGACGATGTATCTCTAATGCAGTGATTAATATGTATACGCGAAAGTGGAAGCCACTGCTACCAACTTTCCCCTTTCCAGCACGATTTCCGCTATTTATAAACGGCATCGCCTTAAAACTTACTATTGGAAAAGAGCCGGAAGGAAAGGGAAATTTAATGTTTCTCTTTTGTAAGCCAATTCTGTTTCTGTGAGTTTAAGTTCTACTTCTATCAAGTTATCAAATAATTTTCGGAGATATAAATAAGATCACTTGCGTGAATTTTAGTGGAATAGCTATAAATTACTTTTCTTCTTTTTCATTTGGGGATTATATAACTGCATCTTCAGTTCCTCGTTTGATTGCATTATTTGTTCTTTCCAGGGCATTTAGAATGGTTGTTACTGTAATATGTAGTAAATATAAATCTGTGTATGATCCCATTTGCTATCATGCTGTGTTACAGAGCAAAATTATAGCAAACCTTAAACTGCTTAGGTATTTTCACTTAGCCGAAAACTCTTTGCTGAGTATTTTCGCAACCATAAAATATTCACAAGAATATGTTTGTAAGTTCAAACTAAGGACGGCTTTGTTTTTATTTATAGCAGAAATTAAGTAATTAATTGTGTAATTTTCGCTATCACTCCATGCATAACTTGGAAGTTACACGATAGCCAAGGATACATTTTAAGCTGTGTCGCTAAAGGCTTCCATTGTGATAAACTTTTACTTCCTACTAATGTTATAAAAGTAGGTGCGGTTTTACAATTTTCAAAGGAAAAAGAGATCTTTATACATCTTCAAAACAACACTTTTCTATATATCAGGGCTGATGGTTAAGTTCGTGCAAAAGTAAAGAAGATATACTTTTTATGAAAAACTTCTATTTCTCAATATAATCTCCTTTAAAAGCTATACTTATTCTAACTATTTTCTAATTCATTTATCCCATACATAAAACACGATTTCTTCAACTCTGCAAAATACTCGTTTGTTTGGCGACCCCTTCGTTAGATGCGAATTTCATTTTGCTAGCGATTTACTCGTGGGGAACAGGTAGTAATCCGGAGATGACATTTGGATGCATGGCGCCTGTATTTCCTGCTGGTTCATATCAGAAGGGCGTCTTTAGTCTTTTTTCACTACGCCATACCTGTTTTCAATACCCTTCTGGCAAATATGGTTTAAACCCATTTTTTAAAATTCCCACTATACCACCCCCGCCCACCATTTTGGATAATGCATGTTGTTTAATTGATGCCGGTAAAATAGGAGTATTGCTCTCCGGTTTATTTGTTGTCCCTTAGTTATTCTTAGCTGATGTCTAATTACATTTATTTTGCTGTAGACTGCATTTTCCCAGCATCCCACCTCTCGTAGTATTGATAGGAGTTATTGATAAGCTCTAATGGGAATACAAGACAGCTTGAAAGCTGAATCAATGTATAGGAAATGTTCTGAAGACATTTCTGGATCCAAAGGTATATTGCACTATGAATAAGGACTACGCACGCCTTCAGCACCTTAGTGACAGAAATATGACACAGCTATACTTCCTGTAGAATTTTCTAGAACAGAAGCCATTTCATCCAAAAGCCTAATACTTTCTCAAGCCGTTGTGGCAACTGAAAATGTCAAAGCATGTCGTGACGTAACATGTAAAACGTAAATGGACACTTGAAAATGGCAATAAACCCAGCCGCACTACAGTAGAAACCCCCAGGTTTCGGTTTATTATATCCTTGCAGGTGATTTGAAATGAAGACTTTTGTCAATTGGCAGTTAGGAAACCGTAAACTCGTTCCCAAAGTAAATCTTGGAAATAACAGAGTAGACAAGATGAATTGCTGGGTGACTTGAACATATTCGCTGAACAAGCTGTGTTCCTTACCGCCCATTAGCTGTGAACCAGGAGAAAAGAGAGGAAAACAAGGAGAGGCTTTGAAACACCGTTATAATCCTATTCCGTGGAATGAATTATCTCTCAACATGATACTTTTATCTGATGCTCGGTAATTTCCAAGCTGCAAGACTACAATTTTGTGCCGTGGTGGGGAGGTTGGCATGCCTGCCGGTAACTCTTCTTGGTTACTCATTCGGTTTGAGAGAGAAAAGGTTGATGTCTGCGCGGCGGGTGGCGATTACCGACACGAAATGTAAGGATTTGCGAAGCGGAAAAGGACTCCCTCTCCAATCCCCGCCTCATCTGCAAGGAACGGTAATGAAGTCTGGGAAAGCATTTTCGACATGAACCGGATGGATGGTGCACGCCGACAGATTTACTTAACATCGTTTTCGTGTGCTGATTGCTGCCAGCAATCCTCACTGATGAAGTAAATCATTCCTTTCCGAGTTAAACGCTTCTTTTGGAATGTTTCGAGTCAGTGATTTAAAGAACAATCGTAATCATTTCCCTTATCTCGCTGAACGTTCAAGGAAGCAATGAGGTCCTTCTGGCACTCTGCTAGCTCGGATTGATCTCAAGATTAAGTAGCTTTAGAATGACAGACAGTGCTAGAAAGGAAAACTTCCTCTGATCTGAAAACGGTGATTTTTTCTTACCAGGAATAGCATGTGTACATTTCTGTGGAATTTCTCCCATTGAGGTGAATGGGATATTTGAGAGAGGTCAAAAACACATTTAAATGTTTGTGTTTGTTGCGTAGTACCAAAAGAAATTTTTCTATTTTTTTCTGCTAAAATGTAGCACATAAATTTCGGTGTTATGTTGAATGACTTCACAAGTTCCCTGCACACCGTGTGGTTTCTGGCTTCTTAACACTAAAGGTGGTAATAACAGTAGTTGTTTTAAACTATACTCAAGCAAGTATGACTGATGTATGGGCCATGTGGCCGTACATACTAATACCGCTCTTGTAACAATCAAAATATACCTATATGCATACAGACCTGCATGATTTATACATAGGAAAAACATCGATATACTTAAATCACAGGTTTTCTGTGTGTAATTATATGCAAATAAAAACATAAATAGAATCCTTGCTCCTTGCTCACCACCCTCCCTAACTTCCCTCTTTGTCGGGTCTTCTCTACAAATATTCCCGATTTTTGTGTGCATCTCGTTTGTCGGCAGTAGCGTAAAGAAAAATTGTCCGGCTCACTTATATTAGAGTAATTTTTGCTGCATGTTTCTTTCACGTTAATTGATCTTGCCCTCTCATATTCTATATTTAAAATGCTGACAAGAATGGGTTATGGTAGTTGTTTCGAAACGAAAATATTTTAGATGTATTAAAATCATAAACAAAAAATCCTTGCAAATATTTAATTGCTATAATGCAACAATATTGACAAGAGAGGGAGGAGTAAGTGGGGGCGGGGAGTGTGCATCTTACTACCAGAAGAGAGCTGGAGGCAATTGAAACATCTGGTGAATTACTTTGGTGTTCCGGAAGATGCACCTTCAGAGGAAGAGTATGTTATTTTCAAACAAGTGGAGTAAGAAGTATTAAAGAAGAGAATTGTAAACATTTATTCGTTTTTTTTTTCTTCTTTTTTACTACTGGGGCACCACAGGCGGTGAACTCTAATGATACATGAGATGAAATGATATATTGGAAAAATGGGAAAAGATTTCTTTCTTCTTCTTCTTCTTCTTTTTTTTTTTTTAAAGGAAGGAAATGTTCTAGGCCTAAGTTTAGGGTACCTCCCCGGCATTTGACAGTTATGAGGACTGAGGAAAACCTGGAAAAAACCTCAGTCAGGGAGAACGGTCCTGGAGAGATTCGAACCCCAGACCTCCCTTCACGAGTCCGCGCCTTAACGACCTGGCCACCCGTGGCGGTATTTATTCGATGAAGAGGCATCAATTGAAATTTTCAAAATATAATATATTCAGTTTCATACAAAACAATTATAGATAATTGTGCTCGGGCGCCTTTCGGTATCATTGATATCTTGTTTACCAATCTAATGGACCGTTTTAAAACATGGTGCTCAAAATCAAATAACTGATAGTTTTTCATGTACGTTCACATTTTTTATTCTTATAATCTTTGCTTCAATACGATTAGGGATCTAAGCAGGCTATTCTCGTGCATTTTCCTGTTCACTATTGCTATGAACTGTTATAACCTCTAATGTTCATTTGTTTTTAATTATTCAATTACAGTATTTTCGTAGTTCTTGGTATAAAAAATAATAATAACAATACATTTTGTCGCCTGTGCTTTGATTCGATTACCTCACTGCCTACCAAAAGAAGTTCTCATCACAACACGAAATGTGACATAACTCATACATAAATAATAGTAAATGGTAAGTTAAATGATAGAATTCAATTTATTTTATTTAATTTAGATCTCCACACGCTTCTGCTTGCAATTAAAGCTAATAAAATTAGTGCAAATTTTCAGAGAGATCAAACACGTCAGCCAAATCATATTTATGACTATACTAAAAGTATACAAAAGGCGTCGTTCTCCCATTGCAGTTGTCTTACCGAATCATTTCTTGCTTGTGATTTTTCTCAGCTAATTTAAATTACCTTACATACTCATGTTAGATACCTTCGGTTTCGAAATAATTATCATGACAGCAAACAGTTGTTAACCTGAGTTAAATTATCGAAAAATTATCAGCACTCATGGTATTACTGAAGTAATCTTATTGCAAGTGTTCTAATTGTAAATGTACTAAACATTGTTTGCGAAAGTTCACATCATCAACGATGATTATTCGCATGACATCACAGTATCTTCTGAAGCTATTGTTTCTAAACATCTAGCTTGTTTTTTTTAAAAGATTAGTTTATTTAAGTATTTAGTTACTACTATGTTCTTTATTTCTTCCTATTTCAGCATCTTAGTGAAAAGTATGATGTACTAATTTATTTATATCATAAAATATGGATGGCTATTTCATTGTTCAAAAATTACAGATTGTACATCTTATCAGCCGAGTTAAAATGTACAGTGAGTGTTTGAGCAGTCGCCCGTTTGGTGCTGTGTTGATAAGAAGTAAGAAGTAATAGGACGCATTAATGTGTAATACTCTCAATATAACGCATGGATTTCAGATTCTTTCTGCTCAGGCCTGGAATGTTTCCTTTCTTTAAAAAAAAATCCTTTCCCAATGTATAATTTCATTTCATGCATCACTAGTGTTCATCGCCTGTGGTGCCTCAGTAGTAAAAACGGGCTTTGAACACCATTAAAAAAAATTCTTACTGTGTAAATTGGAATTTTCTAATATTTTAAAGTAATAATTTATACTGAAATATATTTGCAATTGTTTATTTATTTTTGTGTAAGATTGAGGAATAGAATTATTTTTCTCTGGCCCCACTAATCGACGAACCCAACCCCGCACTGCAGATCCTGTGGGCCCTTAATTATGCCCCTGGTTGTAGAAGGTTTTCAGACTCTTCACACATTTTCAAGATACCTTAGTCAGGGCTCAATTTTGGTTATCTAAAAATGTTTTAAAATTGCCTGACATAAAAATCGAAAATAATTTACCCAAAACCAAGCAAAAATACCGATTATATTTAAATACATAATTTATGACATACAATGAACTGGAAAATTTTACAAATTCCACCACTTTATATTAAAATGTAAAATATTTGGTAATTTAATAACAAGAGGTAAACCAATTAGCGATTATTAATGAAGGTTTCATTCTATTCTGTTTCTTAAGTTCTTTTTACAGGGAAAATACTTAAATAACTGCACATATATACAAGCTACCATTATTACTAAGTTAAAAACTTCTATAAAGAAAAGGATTATTTCTCTTTAGGCAGTTGAGTGCATTATCAGATGGGAACATTCCTGAAAAAAAAATTGTGCATCTTTTTACATGTGCAGTTTACAAGTTTGAGTTCTTGCACATCGCTTAAAGGAAGTGTACTGACAACCAATACGTTCTTGTTAGGATGGGAGTTTATTTAAACACACTAAACCATTGGATGTAACTTCCCTTTCTTTCATCGTCAGTCATGCTAAAATCTTCCCAAAAATACGATTCAGATATGGCAAGTAGCAGACAAACGTCGGAATGAAATCCGTAAGAAAGTTTTAAAAGACATTTTTATATACTAACTTCCAAGTTCCCGGAGAAAAAGCAAAGACGGGAGAATTACACGCACGGATAATTCAGCCAAAGGGGAAAATCTCGCCTGGTCTTTCTCGCACTTTGTTAGCACTGGCCAGTGAATGGTCCTTCTTTACCCAAGAAAAATGAAAGCGAACCAGCTGTCATCTATTTTTATATACTCATATAAATATTGGTCCCATGTTTTGCGTAACAGTTTTTTTCCTTTCTTTTTTGAATCTTGCAAAATTTATAACGTCAGCATATGTTGCAAGTGCTTTCACTGCTACTCCGTATTTCTTTTCACGACTTTCACAAATGCGATCTACAGTAAAGTCCATAGAAGACCAGCAAAATTAAACTTTTTGATGTCATCTTTCGTTTTAATTCTTTTGTTAAATATGTTAACAACATTTTAAAATATTATTTGGTGGATAATTTGGCCTGTGGAATGAATATTTGAAAGAGTTTTAATTAATACAAAATAAGGAATAGCAGCTAAAATAATATCATTAAATTAAAAAGCGATATAGTCAGTAGAAAAGTGGATTAATTAGGCGTTTAGAATGGTTAATAAAATAACTCATAAATATTTTAATTACTATGTACAAAACAGAAAACGTGACCTTCCAATAAAATATGTAAAAATAACTAAAGTTATATTGATGTTAGTAAGCTTAATACGTTGTAAAAGTATCAACCACTCGTGCGGTATGTGAATGTGAAATTTCTTGTAAAGCTTGGAAACTTTGCTACTGAAATGTATGATATGTTGTATAAGTTTATAATAATGATGGTCTATGTCATACTCAAATTTGTTAGGGGCTCAAACAACTTAAAGAGAAATTGTAAAAATAAACAAGTCGACTGAGCTTTTGTGCAAATGCTGAATTAGCTAACAACGATAAAGATACTGTTTGGCAAATTTTACACGAATATTTTAACATTAAAATAATGTGCTTGAAAATGGTACCGAGAATCCTCGCCCTTAAACAAACTACAGTGAACATTTGTACCAACATCCTTGAGATTTTTGCTGAAAAGAAGATCTGAAATTTGGAAGAACGGCCCATGGATTCTTCACCGGGTCACAATGCTCTTGGCCAAACTCAAGATCACCGTGTTTGAGCACCCACCATATTCGCCTGATCTTACACTATGGACTATTTTTTATATCTGAAGATCAAATCTGCTTTAAATGGAACCGGTATTAAGTCTGTAGATGCAGTGAATGCAAAAGCGAAGAAAATCCGTAAGAATTCTTCAGCATTGGAAGATTCACATGGAGCGTATCAAGAATCGGGGACAAGAAGGTAGTAACACTTATAGCATTTTTGTGAATTTTTCGTACATTTTTGAGGAAATTGTTTCATTTGGATTGCATTACATACTTGTAACTAAGCGGTGCGTTCCATACATTGGAAATAACCATGCGTTTGGTTTATACCGTTTTTAAATGTAATAAACCCCATTGTAATAGCAGCTATTGTAAGGGATTTTTATCATATTTTATAAATGTAAATCTAAATATGCATGCGGATTTTACTCGCCTTTTAAAAAACCGCTGCAACATTTTGTTTAAGAAGTATATATTTTTAATTTCATATTAAGTACAGTTGCTGTTCAAATCTTTTTCCTAAAAATGCAGTTGTGTGGATGTAATACTAATGAAAGTAAATGTATTACTGGTCTAAAGCCGATTACGTCAGGGCACCTACATAAACGGCCCTCATATCGCGTGCTAGAGTATTTTATTCTGTAGATACCTAAAAATCAAGATAACTCGCAAAAAAAAAAAAAATAAAAACATGAAAGTATTATCTGCTCTTTGTGGCTAATAGCTATAAGAGCCGGTCTTTTGGCGTTGTTAGAACGCAGCGCGCGTTATCTATGAAAAAAAGTTCCTGAAATTAGTATATTAATTATTTACGATAATTGCATCTAAATGTCTAATTTTTTATTCTGAAAGCGCATAACATAGAAATGAAAAGTCAGTGAAACAGCGACTTAAGTACTGGTTCTAGTCTGTGATTCAATCCGCCGAATTTCCTAGGGAAATTCTGGGATAGCTTTTCTTTATCATGGAATTACATAGCTATTTTTTTGACATTCTTTTCATTTTTTTTTCTTTTTTCCTTTCTTTCCTTTATTTTTCTTTTCTTTTCTTTTTTCTTTTTTTTTCTTTTTTTTTCTTTTTTACTCTTACTGTTCCTGTCTTCATAATTCCGATCTTTTAATATTTTCTAAACAACGATATACAAAACAAAACCTAATGTAGGATTCTAGAAAATATTAAACGATTAACTCCTTGGTATATAATTTGTATAAGAATTCAAGTCAAGATTCCAATTTTACTTGGATTAGATTAATAAACCGAGTATTTACGTAATTTACACTACTTTTTATCAATAGTTACAAAGATGGGTAAACTCGAATTAATTATCCTTTCTCGATCCATGGCAGCTGCCATGATTCTCTTCACCTCGACTTCTTTTTTATTTTTTATTGTATTTGATTTTTTCCTTTTCTACATTATTTTCTCCTTTTCCGCTTCCAAACCCTCTTCTTATAATGATTTTTCTCATATTTATGGCTAGTCTATGGGAACGTGTAAAATGTTTTAAAAAAAGTAAATAGGGTATAGAAAATGAGAATCAGAAGAGAATGAGAAGTAAAATAGCTACTGTTAAAAAAGTCTTTACAGGAAAGACTAATTTCACACACTGGAGGAATTTGAAACAAACGTTCGAAATGAAGTTAGATCCATTAGTGATTAGTAAGTGATGCATGAGTGATACTTTTCTATGAGGGTGTGGATTACGTTCCAAGGAAAATGGACAACATTTCCACCACTAACTGCAAGGAGGATGCGAGTTAAATTCTATTATTCCTAAGTTTTAAAACAGTAAAGAATTTGAGCGCCGCGAGCCTATGCAGCGATAATGAACCGCGGCAAAGGTGCGGTGCCTTATCGCTATTTAAGGGCAGAAGTCGGGAAATGCGGACGTACAACTCCTACATAACAAGTTACTACTCATTATGAAATAAAATTATTGTCTATTCATGTGTTGATCAAAGTTGTACTAGCAGAAATAGGAGAAATTCATCAATCGACGGGATCGGCGCGGCTTGCTTTAAACTGCGGATGCATGCCATAAATAAATTTGTGCGAATATTTGGTCAGTACAAATTTCTTTGTGGTATTTCTTTATAAACATTTTCTTTATTTTTCTTCGCCTGCTACTTCTTCACTTTATTTTGTCTCAAGATATTCCTGTAATAAAGCATTGAATAGTGGAAAATACATTACCATACTAAAATTACCGAACGCACATACAGACGATGGCTGACAATGCAATGGACAGTCAAATAAGGATGGAATTGGAGTCTCAGAATTCTAATCGAGCTAATTAGTTCTAATTAGTTATTAAGAAGGGAAAAAATATTCTAAGGGATGTGACTGTGGCATGGGGATTTCTAAGGGTCTACAAATCGTTGGACTGAATGCATGAGAAACAGCACCTCTTTTTGTGTCTACAGATATATTTTAATTTAGTCATATGTTGCGATACTAATGTCGCTATTGAATTATTGTTGAAAGAAGTGGATATCATGCATCAGGCAGGAATAAACAAAGCCAGGGTTAAGTATCTACAGCTCACATGCTGGTATCGCATTACTGTAGCTCATCGATTGGTGTGCACTGTGTTGAGATGGTAATCTACTAGTCTCGAAAACTCTCTACAAAAGACCGATAACATCGACGGCCACTACAGGGGGTATAACGTAATAATTCTTATGGAAAAATGAGAGGGCGGGGCGAGATTTGTGTCGAATCTTACACTAAGCTCCGGGAGATATATTATGCTGCTTTACTACAATAATCAACAGTGACATCTTAAACTGAACACGCTGCACGAATTACATGACCCAGGTGGTGTGCTGGTGATGAATGTTTAAACATTTCTTTTAATCACCTAAAATTTACGTTGCTGTGACATAAATAGGAACTCGGTAGTGGTTGAAGCAAGCATTTATGGGTAATGCATGGTAACGTCACAATGGTGCTGTAGTAGCGGTGAGACTCGGAAGTAGACGGTTCCGTTATAGTGTTTGCAGGTAGAACACAGCCCCCCTCCAAGGAATTCCATCGCCGATGCGGGAACAGAAACATTTCCAAAGCGCAAGCCCCCGCATCACCGCACTAAGTACCGTTCGACCTCGCTAGGCACTTTTGACTTTTGAACAGAACAGTGTATATCTGTTGAAAACAAATATACAAATAATACAGACATCCACCTAGTATAATGAAAAACAATCTTTGACTTTGATAACAGCCTTAGGCCTCCTGGAAATCAATGCATGCAAATCCTGGATGGTGCTAGGTGAGATTTTGAACTGCTCCATTTCCTTGAGATTTGCTGGGTTTACTTTGTTTTCCAATATAGAACAAAATGTCTCGATATATCAGATCAGTGTGCTGGCCAGAGGTGGTGTGTAATGTCGTCCTCGTGTTCCTCAAACCGATCTTGGATGTTTCAACTGTGTGAAGATGAAAGATGATATCCCCTGCTGGGAACAATGCCTGCGCGATGGTCACCTAAATTAGTTTCACATACTTATCAGTTAACTTTTCCTTTCAGTGTGACAATTATAGTACTCACTGAAAACGTGATATGACCGCCGAAACCTTGACAGATCCTCCACCATCACCTTCAATGTTGGAAGAAGACAGTCTGCACTGTGTGCTTCTGCTAGTGTTATCCTTCCAGCAGTGGGAAGTAGTGTAAAGGTTGATTCGTCGGATCACATTGGTCGATAGTTCAAGTTTTGTACTCTTTGCACCATTGGAATGCTCTTTTTGCATTCTCCTGGTTACAAGATATTAGCAATAGCAACTATGCCATGAATGTTTTGTTTCTGCAGTTTTCTAGGCACTGTTTTAATTGAAACTGCATTCTCTAGACAAATATTGAACTCAACAGTCACTTAGTGTAGTAGTCATCTTTAGAGAGGCAACAACTCTCCTTAATGGTTTCCTGTTCTGTGTCTATTGGTCAATTTCATATTTTTGTCATCATTATGTTTAGCAAAACAAGTTTTCCTATAGATACAGTAGCTCTAGTTACCCCTACTCCCTTTGTAAGTTGTTACGGATATCAATCGGGTCATAGGAAAATAGCAGGAAAGGGGCTACTTCTAACAGGTTGTTCTAATTATTTAGTCCAACCTCTGCAAGTACCAAGTCTCGGCGCGAAAAGGTTTAATCTCTAAATCCATATGCAACTGTATTTATTTACGAAATTATATAAATTTTAGGTAGTTTAAACTATTAGCAAATAAAAATATATAAATTCTTCTGAAGTGTCAGTTTTGCTATAAGTTAACTCCTTCCATGGATGCAACAGTACCGAGTTTCATCCATAGTACGGTGACTCTGAACTTTGCACGTGTCCAAGGTAAACACTACACTACAGGTTACCAAGCGGCTCGCTCACTTTTGGCACTGTTGCTGTGACCAGAATGTACGGACCGATTCTAACTCCCTTACCTTTGTCGTCATGTACAATGCTCGCGCAACCATACGCTGATATCTTGTTTACTAAAGAATTGTTTCATCTCTAATTATAGCCTTAAATGTTTTAGAATCCAACATTTTATTAAATTAAACAATTATCTTGAGTTAAAACAGCAATGGTGCATACTAAAATAAGGTCGTTGTTACACAATTTGTAACCTTTTTTAAAATTTCATCCGCTGAAAATACGAAAAGCGAGCCATAAATCAATTAAATCTATAAATTTTTCATTTTTTGATGGAAAAGAAAACTACAGAAATAATAAACAGTGCTCTGTTGCGAATGAAATCATCAATATTCAACAAACTGCCATTCATAAACGAATTTGTCAATTTCGTCTCCAATAGTAAGGCAGTTTGGGTTTTCCTTTATTAAAGTACTCATTTTTCCATCCAAGTGTCCTGTAAATTGCAGCAAATTTGTCTGATATTTTCATTTTGACATTTTGATGTTGATCATTACCTGTGTGATGCCTTACTCACAAAAAAATGTGGATCGATCCAGTGGCGCTCTGGTACCAACTTAAAACGACCTAATCACGCGAATACCGTACTCATCACCACTGAACTGCAAATAAACTAGCAACGTGCTTTTTGTCGAAAGTGCTCTCATCTGTAGTATGTGCTAGGCAAAAATAATTTTTGTGTTTAGTGAGACCAAATATATAGGGTGAAATCGTATTTTTATGGGGTGATTTGACATTATAATTGCAACTATCATTTTACATATTGTTTTGCCGAAAATAATAATTCCTACTGTTATTTTTTATGTGTTGTCATATGTTAATAAATTGACATTCATATGTAAAACAATGGATAGACAGTCAGAAATACGGCAATCTCTTTTTCTTATTTTTTTCATAACTTGAAGCATTTCGAGTATAGCCTGCCACATTTTGAAGAGATTTAATTTCTTTTGGTTTAACTTTTAATTAGTTCAAATTCTCAGACCCAAATAACAAATTGGGAATTTCCACTACTTGTAAAACTTAAGGCCTGTTTTTCTTCATGCTGATTTCAAATTTCGTCTTATGGTTCCACAAATATGATTTAACTTATTTATTTTATTATATGAAACTTTGCAAATTATATACTTGCTCTATAATTATGTTTTCTATAACTATTTTACCTTACAGAGTTTAATCTCTTAAATGCAAGTACTTTGTTTTTTCTGTTAATATTTGAAAAGAATATTATTTGCACATTTTTTCAATAATTAAACCGCTTACTGTAAATTATCCTCAGAATTTGCAAAATGATCTGATCATCAGTAAACAGTATTGTATCAATAATGAAGTTGTTAATGGTAAAACGTTCTGAAAATTGATCTGCAATTTTTTTATGACTCTGTCCATATAGAAATCAAATAAAGAAGGTGAAAATGAACACTTTTGTCCCGCTCTATAATTAATCCTTTTATTGTTAGGATAAGGTACTTTTCGTAGTTTCAGTTATGATTTTGTTTTATCATTAAGTATCCATTTTCTTCTTTCCCAATTTATCATTTCATTCTCATGTACCATTAATGCCCACCGCCTATGGTGCCTCAGTAATAAAAGCGGGCTTTCAACACCATTAAAAAAAAGTCTCCATTTTCCAATTTTTGTCGAAGACTCCTTAAGTTTCCTTTTGTGCCCCAGTCCTCTTTCTTTAATCGAGCTTCGGAAACGGATAAACGTAAACATAAATTCAATGCTTTAATGATATCAGAATTTGTTTCGTTACGAAATAATTTGAATAATAAGTTTATTACAGATAATCGAATAAAGAAATGTGCAACAATTTGATTGTCAATGTGAAAGTTGGTTCCAAAAGCTTAACCCGATATATGATAAGAAAAACTAATCGCTAACCCAACAGCCCTGAAGAGCCAGTTTTACCGTATAACCACGCGTCCCCTGTCTCCGTTTTGTGACGTCATAGAAAGATTGCAACATTGCAGGGGGCATGTTGTTAGCACATAGCACCCCACCGGCATTGCCAAGCAGCTTTCTTGATCTGAGAAAGTCACCTCTCCGCCAGGTAGCTATCATTTGTCACCACGGGGTAGGGGAACCACGTTCTAGAGCTCCCTAACTTAAAAAAATGTATGAGTTACCCGGGACATCTAAGCCGGCAACGCTAACCACCGTAGGCAATTTTGTAATTTTTAAAATTATTTTGTGTAATAAGTACCTATATATTTTTCGCCGCGCCGCCCACCCATACTTTACTTAAAAATAACATTACATATTAATTTTCTTTTACAGTGAATTTTGTACGAACAAATTACACATCAGATATAAATACAGCTGAAATGACGAAATTAGAACATTTTAACATACTTATATAGTTATCTATATAACTTATTTAACTAGTATGAAGAATATTAGGATTTTAATAGCAATATCTGTAAATGCGGACCTCAGTGTGTAAATAGCTTTTTATTATTATCAAATGGGTGTTTGACGTGTTTCTTTATATTGAATGTTGATTTATTTATTTTGTTTTTTTAATGATTTAATCTTAGATATAAACATATGTGCTTTTTGTTTTGTTTATATTCTCTATGTAAGAAATCGTATCTACAGAACTGTTTCAGGTACTGTATAGAGATATTTCGTTTATCGGTAAAACACCCGCTGTATTGTGGCCAGTAAACAAGGAAAAATACGTTTTCGCAGTGGCGCGCTATTGTTTCTGCGTTGCTTATGACTTCGCCGCAATTCAATAACACTTGCCACGCTTTCCTATTGTGTGACCACATTGTGGTATAGATTCACTCTCTCCTCCTGTATTACAGCTGTAGTGTTAATCTACCATCCTTGTCTGTCCTAGCACGAGTGGTATGTTTTTATTCTTTCTTACAAGAGGAGTGAAGCCTCTCTCCCGGTCGATATTGCAGTTCGCTGCAGCTATCTGTTTTTGTTTTGCCACGCCTCTCACAAGACCTTTAAGGAAGATGGAATCAGGCGGCTACTCTGAAACAAAGGGCTTAACACTCGAGCAACTTAACACAGAAAGCCTGAGTTTCTACCTTGCTGCGACTGTGTTTTGAAATACCCCAAGTGTTGCCCTGCGGATACTTTCTGCCTTCATAGGTGAAATGCGGTGCCGGGAAGTAATGTCCCATTGTTCATCTGGAATTCATCATACATACCCCCTAAGAACAAAGCAATAAGTCTTGTTGCCTGTCGCTACAAATTGCATTATAGTTCTGGCACTTTGTGGCGTTGCTAAACCTGAATTAGTTTTGTAGTTAAAATGAAAACTGATGCTTAACATTCAGGGGCGAGGGATAATAATAAAAAATATTGCACTCCACTCGAATTGTTCTCTATCGTTTTCCGGCGTTTTCACTATGCTCACTAATTTAGCCATTTGCCGCCATAGTGTTCCTTTCATGGCTGGTAGAATGTACGTGGATCACTTCATAAATAAAGTACTTTATTTTTTATTTTACTGTCACATTTTTATAGTCCTTCAATGTAGTCTCCGTGCTTTTTAATGACCGACTCCGAACGTTTGGAAAGCTGTGCTGTTCCATTCATAGTATCGTGCTCATCCGTCGAGTAACGGCAACACACAGCTCTTCCAGAGAAGAAAAACAGCGTGGGTTTTTTCATCTTCAGAAATAAGTCAAAGTTTGGTGCACTCATGTTTGGACTGTAGGGCGAATGAGGTAACACTTCCCATCATCACTTCGCGCAGCTTATTCGTCAACATTCCCAATGTGGGGACAAGCGTTATGGCCCAGCTTCGAGCATCTGAGGACGATTATTTGTACATTTTTGCGCACTTTCTAGTATACTGCTTGTGACATTTGTTTCACACGGTTCTCGATCTGATCTTGGTGATCAAAAGCAATCATCATTTACTTGATCTTTGATAGCACTTGTCGAAAATGTTTGGTAGTGGGTAATCTGAATCTTGCCACTCGGACTGTGATTTCAGCGCTGGCTTAAAGTCATCAATATTGACATTTATTTCCACAATGTCGATTCTTTGTTCGAGCAATTTTGCAAGGTGTTGCGTTTCTGATTCTATTTAGCAGCCAAGAACACATAGACAAATTCTCTTTCGTAAATCATTCGTCACAATACGGAATACTGATGTTGGAGGATTTCACGGAATTTTCTGAAAGTTCCTCTTTTTGAAGAGCAATCGCCACTGGTTTGTTAATCTATTGATGTCTTCGGTCTTTTCCAGGTCTATTTTATTTGCCATCTATGAGGACTGAGGAAAAGGTTAAAAAACAAAAACACCTCAGTCAGGGAGGATGGTCCTGGCGGGATTCGAACTCCAGAGCTCCCGCTCAAGACTCCGCGCTAAACGGCCTCGGCCACCCATGGCGTTATCTCTCTCTTGTTATCTACATACATGGATATAGTGTGTAGGCAACAAATTGAATACGCGTACTTCATCCTCTGCCTTCAACCGCAACTTACTTCTTTCCACCATTGAGACATTCAATCTGCAGTTCTACCAATTGTGCATTATTTATGAAGTACGAAATACGGTAGCTTAAAATTAGTTTACACCCATATACCGGCTGAGTTTTCTCACCCTGTGGATTGTTAATTAGTTAAACCTACATTTTACAGTTGATGGGAAATGCAAGTATCGTTCTATAAGAGAGTTTACCGTTATATTCCTTCGAATTACTTCTATTTTTTCTTTGTCTTTCTTTTGTGTAAGAATATCTACAACGAGGATAATATCATTCAATGTTTTATGTTTGTCAGTTCACATTAATGTAAAGTTATTCCCAATTACTTATTTCATTAAAGCAGATTCATACAGTAATTTGTGATTTAATTGACATTTTAACTAATTGGAATTTTCACATTAAAATGTCACAGTATAAACATTATTTCTCTCCTATCTGCCAGAAACCGAAAAGTTGTACTTTCGTCGGCTACTTCACTGCTAAAACCCAGCGCGGGCACAGTGCAATACGCGTCGGAACACCCCGACAGGTACAAAGTAGCCAATTCGATACGACGCAAGACTTATTCGGTATAGTTGTGACATACTAAAGCGTTTTATCCAAAAGAAAATCATCACTACTTTCTTAACAGAAAACCGCACAATGCAAACTATAAAAAATTGATGGAATTAACCGAATCTTACTTTATTTTTTGAATGTACGTATGCCGTATATTACAGTCAGTTATTTTCTACATGCTCATAAACTAAATGTAAAGGGGAAAAATAGCAGGTTATATAATAATTGTGCCGCCCTCCAAAAAAGAGCATAAAATCAAATAAAATAAATGTTTAATTTTTATTTACATATTAATAGCGAGCGAGCTGTATTTCCTCTGGCTTTAATAACAGCACAACACCTCTAGCGTAACCAATTTATTATGAATATTGATATTTCATTGAACTCTGTGAATTTACTGCAAGTTATGTATGGCAATAAAGTGTGGTGCATCATCAGAACATTTAACATTATTATATTAAAGTGAAAAATTAATTTTTAACTTCCCTGAACCTCAAAAACCCCCAAACGGGATAAAAATAAAACATTAGCGAAAGGCAAACAGATTGGTCCAGCACTTGTTTAAGCATCTTCTGTACTTGACAGTTCCTTGTTTACTGCTTATGGAGATCTGGACTGCATGGAAGATGCGGTTTGGAAACTTCTACAGCCCCGTCACGAAAGCAGGTTATTCACTCAGATAACAGATAGTTTGTAAACGTACTGTGACTAGAGTCTTAAGAGAGCAGTAATTTTCCCAGCTCATCAACATTGTTGAAAGAATTTTCCTGGCATTATTAGTCCAAAGCCTTATGATGGATGCTGGCCGTAAATGGCCGTAGAAAAATTCTAAAGTGTGCACGTAATCTTTATTATAACTCATTACTCATATCCAAAGTCTATGTACCATAGAAACATAAATACACTCTACATAGATTGAATTGTTATCCTATATATTTGCATTCTAAATACTAGATGCTTTACGATATTTATCATCTTTGAATCAGCATTCATTTGTACAGTGACTTTCGGGCGTAAAAATCCTAAATATGGATTCCTTCGAAAGGAAGTAAAATTGTGAGTCCCGTTTCTTTTATTTACGGCACGTAAAAGAACCTAAAGCCTGAAAGAAGAAGCCTCTGAGCAAAATTTATCGCTCTTTTCCTGCCCTGCTGAATAAATAAACCAAATAAATAACTAGTGCATTGATATTTTTGAAATCCGTAAAAATTAACAATTTTCTAATTATTAATTTATTTTTATTTAAATTTTAAAATCTGCATTTATTGCAGTACACGAAGTTTACTACGTGCGACTTTCTTGGACTGCAAAAACGAGAATTCATTTTACTACATAGGGGTGTTGTTTAATTCGATTTACTAACATTTTTTAACCTTTTTCCCAATATAGAACCTAACAGATATATTTCACTAAAATCAATACAGGTATATTCGTACCAACAGCTTAGTTATTTGAGTTACGGGCCGCCTAAGCGCGGGTTCTTATTGAGGAAGTGCAGTCGCTCAACCGGCAACAGGTGCTCCGAGTTGCCGCGCATGGAACTAGTATTTTTATTTTAGTATTTATATATGTACTAAAAGTATAAAATAACACTAATCTATGTTATAGGATATGTTAAAACTTGTGCCCTTTCAGCAGAAATACATTACTGGCATCTGCATAGGAAATTCCTGTATTTCATCTAACTTTTCTTCCATGAGAGAACGGCAGTTGGGAACATGTTTCATTAAGAGGTTCTAACAAGTTGAAAACTGTTTTTCCATTTAGCACACTATTGCCAGGATATATTCCTGCAAACCGCCTTATCGTTTCTCTGCAAGAATCGTTTTCAAATTTGTATCGTACTAAAATCCCGTTTTTCATGACTATGTTTATGTAGTAACATCACAAGCGAAGAAAAAATAACACATAATGAATGCACAGAGTAATATACAGAACGTACAATCTCACTCGCTGACAAAGTCTCCCTCAAACTAATTAGAAGCTGTTACCTGCACATGCATTTTAGGTCTTGATAATTTACTTCTCCTAGAACACATCCGCGCTCTTCCGGCCCGTAACTCAGATAACTTCACTGTATATGTAATATGCATAATGTTTGAATTGTAAAACTGTTTTTGTGAGCTTGTAGATTTAATGTCCAGATGAATAAGGACTGAATGAAAAGCTACGGCATATGTACAAAGTATTAGGTTCACTTTTTTTTTCTATAATTATGTTTATCTTTTCAATTTCTTTCTTTCTTTCTTTTTGGCCAGGTCAGCCCAAGAATAGCCACAGAAGTTCAGCAGCATTAATTCCTTCATTAAATAAAGATTTTTAACAAAAATGCATTTCAACTTTAATTAGAAAGTAGAAATCGCACTCATAGAGATAGAACTCGCATCCATCTGCATAACATGCAGTTGCCTCAGTTGTCCTGAATTACTGAGACGGGACGGAGGGCCTGCTTCTGCGCAGCGTGTCCCAGTGGGGATGCGTGGCTTTTTGTATAGGTATGCTGAAGCATGGGACGTATAAATTAATAGAAATGTTAATATATGCTAATTAAACCGCTCAAATGGCTCTATAAATTTTTTCCATGTACAAAATTATGCCATTGCTGCTATCAATAATGTGAGTAACATTAAATTAAATTTCGGATAATATTCAAACAAAGTGGATGTTACATGACGCAAATCTGTTTGTATATAAGCTCAATTCTGTGGTCCTTTTGCCGTACATATATACATCAGTCACTTTTAAAAATGAATTCTTGACGTTTCACTAAACTACGCCCCTTTCTTTACATTGCAGTAAGATCTTTGTTCATAAAAATTGAAGAAAAGCAGTTATAAATAGGTAAAGGGAAGCGTTATCAAGGCGTCATCTGATTTTAAAACATTATCATTGTAAATAATGTTTACTATAAATTAAAATAATTACATCATTCCATTTTACCACAATACACGTTAAAATAAGGAAATATTATATTTTAAATTGATATGTCTGCATCCTGATACTCCGTTGGGCTTCAGGATCTTCAAAAAATCCCAGAAAAGGACAGACATAAACAAGCTGCGACTAAGGCTAGCCTACACAGAAACGAAAACTCTATTAAACGTATGCTTGCGCAACGCAGACTGAGTCTTGATTCATATTATTACTGATCGGCTATTCACGTCACCCACAACACAGTATAACGTTAAATTGACTAAGAACTTTGTTAAGAAATTTCATTATTCATTATCTTTAGCTCAATAGCTATTGCTTGCAATAGACCAAGTAAGGAAGTAATTCAATTCTTCAGTAAAAATAACATGCTAAAAATGGGCAGACTCAGCCTTACAGCCTTAATGGACGCAGCACCCTAAGTCACTCTCTACACGAAAGTTCGAGTCCTAATATGCAGACAGTGAGCGTTATCTTGTGCATCTAGCTCTAAAACTCGGGCCATTACCTGCTAATGTACGTTCAGGGTATAAAGCACAGTTGCCATAATTTATGAAACAATGTTCTGCCTATATTTTTAAAGTGAAACAGGTATACCAGTTGAGAGTCATGTTGATACATTCTTAGGTGCTAAATAATCACTTAATATTTAATTACCACTTATATTAAATAAAACACTTTGCATAAAATGTTTCCTTATATGCCTGTTTATTATCCTCTTATCGTTTTGGGAATTTTGATGCAGTAATTTACAAGCTGTGAGTTTAAACGTTTACCTTGTTTTCTGCACACGTCTATTTTGGCATTTTACACTGTTTTTGTTCTTTTGATGTTTAAATCGCGAGCAAGCAATTTTCTTATTTAGATCTGGCGTCAGAATATTATCCTTTTCGGATGTGTCTGTTACTTTTATAACTATTGCCTTTAATTTATAAGGCATATTCTTTTCACAATTCGGTATGCCATTGTGGTTTATTCAACTGATAGTGGTGTGTCCCTAAACAGTGTTGTCTACCTGGAATAAAACCACAGAATGAATACCATCTTGTTTTCTTATGTCATTTCACAGTCATAGGAGTCATTCTCAAGTCTTTCTAGAGATAAAATATGCTGGTTGAAATTGTAGATTGCTCGTTGGTTTCGTGAAAGTGAATAATCTCAGTTTTTTTGTTAACATCATCACATTTTTGCTGTAGTGTATTGTTAACAACAGGAAAATATTTTTACTTTTTCTTTTTAGATCGGAGGGGAATGTGAGACGGATATTTTTCGTTATCAAAGAGAGGAACAAAACAAAACTTCTTTCTTACGACAAGGTAGAAGTGAAGGTGGATTTTTTCCCCCTCTCGTTCTAAACAAAGTGAGTTATTTTCTGTGAGACCTAAGGCACGATATCTCTGTACTCATTGACTTCTATACTACCCGCTTTGACGACATTGAACTTTCACACAACTGCCATACCATCACGTAAAATAAACTTTGCATTCTAATGAAATATTTGAATGCCTGTTATCTTAAAAATAGTTAATTACATGAACTAAAGGCAACATACAGTCACTTTCATTTCCACTTGTTGTCACGGGCGTACTTTTCTCACTCAAGCACAATAACGGACTTCGAGTGAAAATAATTGTGCGCGAGATCTGCTAGGGCTGTCGTAAACCAATCGTCCATTGCCAAATTTCTTCTAGGTATAAGAATACTTTCTGTCATTTCAGGCCTCAAAAAATCAAACAAATCATCCGCTTCCAGAGTAGCCAACTTCGGGTGACGTCGGTGGCACTCGGTAAAGCTGGGTTCAAAGTAGGAAGTTGTTTTCGTTAGCTAAGTTTCCGTCACACACACACACACACACACACACTAAACCAAACTTTACCTATCATAGTACTGCCGATTAGCCGAGCGGTTAACGAAATGCTATTAATTTATAACCTTCCCTTTGACTAATCCCTCCGTTTTATTCGCATTTTATTTTAAAGTAATAGTCTGTATTGGATATTCATATGTATATTAATAGCAGGTACTAAACTCACGTTAAAAGGTTTTATTTTCAGTTCCCATACAGGCATAACGCAACTCTAGGTTACTGGACAAAAAACGATAGATACCCTTATGTGAACAAAGCTCTGAACCGAAGTGCACTTAACAGATTCTAACTATATTTTCTTAAGATGTGCATATTTCTTTTAACTCTCTTTACCAAAGTATGGATTTTTATTACTTATGTATTCTTCGAATCACAAATTGTGATAGATTTTATAAAATTTTGATTTAGACTCTGTATGCTGCTCCTGAATAATGAATGATTGGCAGGGCTGTCTCATAGGGGTTAATGCATCTTTTTATTTCCTATAGACAGCTCGACACTCTTGACAAAATTGCACTCTAAATCGGGCACTCAAGATCTATCTGCTAGCAAAAGGCTGTCCAGTAACACAAAGTAAAACAACTATAGCCTATACCCCGTTTTCGTTTGTCTTGGCCTCATGTGTCTAGTTTCTTGTCGCTTAATTTCAAACATGACGCTCAAGAGTTCAATGTAGATGCTGAATTATTTGCAGGACGCTTTTACGTGGAAAATGTATGATTTGTCAGCAGGAGTCACAGTTCAACAATCGTCACTTTTCTACGAATGGCACTGTTAACAACACTTTCGAAGCAGTTTGTTTCTCATAAATACCAGATTCCATTTTCGAACATAGCTGGTTTTTATTTTGCTGTCCGAAACCAATTCATCTAAAACTATACCAACAGTGTCCTTGAAACCAACTTAAAGATTTTTAAAGAAACAACAGAAGTAAGTTAAGCCTTGTCGTTCAAAATTAAAAGATGAGCGATAATTCATATAAGCTATGCATTAAATTTACCTGAAATAATTATTTAAATTGAAATACTGATTAACAAATGTCTGTTCCTTTATAATGTTTCTAAGTTAGAAACGATACATTTATACACTCTTATGTAAGTTTCGCGTTGACTAACTAACATTTCAACATGTTTCTTGTAATTAACAGGCTCGTCATTTTTAATCCATACTATACTTACTAGCTACAGTGTTATATTTATTACTTATAGTAACTTTCATTGCATCTCGTTCCTAAATTGCTGCAATTCTTTTCCCAATTATTTATTCTTATATTACAGCGTTACTACGTGGTTCGAGTCCTACCTTAGTGAGCACCAGAATGTGTAATAACTGACTCATTAAGGCAGGGGTGCCCCAGGGTGCATTACTCGGGCCATTCTTGTTATCCTGTATATCAATGGCATTGCTAAAGAGATAAAACACCCCAATTACCATCTATACGTTGACAACTAACAACTTTGCTTTCAAACCGCTCCTTGTTCTGCCCATGACACCGTGACTGTATTAAATGAAAATCTAACATTCATCTATTTTTGAACATAAAAATTTAGACTAAAACTGAACCCACTTAAATCACAGGCTATAGTAGTCGTGGTACATAAACGTGTACTACGTAAAATAAACTCAAACGATGTCCCGTCTATCATGATAACAACAATGTAATTATCTCAGCCCCCCTCCAAAAAAAACTTTGGTATTTATGACTCCGATATAGAATGGCAGGCCATGTAACCCTTACATGCAATAAAACGTTTTCTTTGATTCACACTTTAAACATGTAGCAAAAGATTTACTTCTCAATCTGAAAAACAATCTCATTCAAGTGCTTGTTATGTCTCACTTGATTATTGTGATGTCTTGTGCTCTAATCTGAATAATGAGAAGATCGACAGATTACAGAGTTCATAATGCCTATGTTCGTTTCGTGTTCAACACTTTTAAAGTTGATCATGTGACTCCCCTTCGCAATTAACTGTCATGGCTGCATCTAAAAGAACAAAGGAATTTCCATTTACTTATGCCCCTGTTCAAAATCCTCCTTAAGTCCATCCCTCCACTTCGACTCTCGCTTAGTATATCTGTCCCTACCTCAAACCCAGAATATGACTTTACTGTCTATCCCTCATCACCGAACACACTTTACCTAACCTCATTCAGAATGTCACTTCCCAGAATCTGGAACTCCACTCCTTTTAAAGTCAGAGATTGTCGGACAATAAAGCAATTTAAACATAGATAAAAGTGTTATCTCAACTTTATGAATCACAACAGTTACTCCTTCTCCTTCCTCGTCCCCCTCCCCTTGTACTCTAGAAAAAAATATTGAGGAACACGGAGAACTCAAACCTTATATTTATACACTGTCTAACTATATGTAAAATATGTAATAGTTACATGCAGGATATTCACTTAATTTGATTTTTTGTGGCTTTCATATTTTGTATAACTATGTGTATTATACTCTCAATTTTTGCTTTTTTCCTGCTTGTAGAGTGGAAGAAAAGCTCCCATGGCCTTAACTCTTGCCAGGGCAAATAAATAATAAATAAATGAATATTTTTCCAGATTCTAATATCAGACATTTGTTTTAAGTATCTTTAATGCATATTTTTATGATAATGTTATTTTATACGTCATATTATAAAAGAATTACATATGTTTAGAAACACGTTCTGATTCTAATGCTATAGTAAGAAATTAACCCTAATTAATTGATTTATTTTCTCTTTTTTGCAGGTATGTAATTCTTCGGTTTTTCCAAGCAATCAAGAAAATGCGTTGTTATTGAATGAAGTGGACCAATGCCATGAAAATAATTAAGACCTATTTTTATGTAAGTGATACACATAAGCAAAACCAGATAGCATGTACACTTTATAGACCTATAATATTTTATCTTTAGTAGTCTTCGTTCAGAAGAACTTAGCTTTTCCTTTCTAGACATAAAATGCAACTCTTAAAGGGCATAAGTAGCTTTTATTTGATCTAAGTATTTCTAAGAATGTAATTTACATTTCTTAGTCATTTCCGCTTATTTTAATGTCAACCAACGCTGCAGAAAAAACATTTTACAGCCTACAGGGTTAAATATGGAAGGGAACGTTGCCAAATAGTAGATTGTACAGTTTAGGGCTAAAGAAATGCACCTCAAGCTTTCAATTATTTTCCGTTTAAAACATATAGAAAAATGGTTCGGTACCGAAGAAAAGATGTCACACGCATTGATGACTAGATTTCCTTTGAGTCCTATCATTGCCCTATCATGACTGATCCCTACAGGAAATGAAGAGTACGGACGATTTTGATCTTAAATAAGCAAATTCTACATGTGATAATTACTTAGTGCAAACTCTGATATGCAAATAATTAAATAATGAAGCCTTAATCGTCTATATTGTGACGTGGAGAGCTTAGTTACCAAAGATTCGCTCATTTGTTCGCTCAGCAGTCTTGCAGCAGGCTGTACTTAATTCTGCTTCATATACATCTCACAGTCATACGGGTCGGTCCTGATGGTGTATGGTAACATACTTGCCTCCTAAACGCAAGATCACGGGTTCAATCTCGGTCAGGATGATGGAATTTTTCGGGCGTAAAAATCCCTAAGAATGGCTTCTTTGGAAGGGAAATAAAGCCGTGGGTCCCGTGTCGTACATTTACGGCACGATAAAGAACCTCAAGTCTGAAAGAAGAGGCCTCTGAGCAAATTTATCGGCCATTTCACGCCCTGAATTGAATGGGACCTGTTGACCCGAGATGTTAAAGAGCGTCTGTAAATAAAGCAAATCAATGAAATTGCAACAATTTTAAGCCCTGGTACATGGAGCGTGACGAGAGGGATGCGGAAGATTTGAACTTGAATCACGTTGGAAATAGGATCCGTTATGGATAAAACTTGTTTTCCTTCTTTGGACTTAAACTTTTGTTTATTCTGAATTCAGTGATAGATGTGCAATGTTTTAGGGTATTTTATATCTGAGAATGTGCAATGGTTTTAAGCCCGCGGTTCCCTTATCCCTTTCACCGGTAAGATTGAGTTAGTGCTTTGCACTATAGTAGTTGATAGATCGACAATGCCGATGCAGCAAAGTGTATGCTTTTAAACGCTGTACCTTCGTAATCGCAGATGACTTACAGTGCAACACCGTGAGTTTAGTTACAAGACAATATTCAGCTTGTGGAAAATGTTTATGTAACTGCGCACAAAATTACTTGTTCACAACGTGCAAGTACTGCACGCCAGTGTAATCTGAAATGACCGTTTTGTTGAGTCAAAAACTGACAGAGAAAATTAGGGAAAGGGTTCGTCTCTTTCCGTATGTAAATTTTTCCCTTGTCTCTTTGGAAACATGATGGTAATGTACGCGATGTTCATTACTTGATAACATTTACTTCTGGGTTTAGAGGTAGAAATTTCAACAACTTTCAATATTAATGATATTCGTATATGGATGGCTATTATTTTTGGTTTTCTGCTACTTCCATATAATGACTTGCAGGAAATCGAATAATGAAACTACAAAAGCAACATCCCAATTTATGACTGAGGTCTAAAGTAGCTCTTCTGGCCGTGATCAATCACTTATCTGCTGATGCAGTCCCCACCGTCGCATCGGTCATCAGATAATTGCATTACCCGATATTTCTCCTTTTTGTATATGTATAAATATTCGCCATGTACTCATTAACAACACACTGTAATCTGGACGTGTTCTAGTGCAAAATTATTAAGAAATAATGCAGTGTTTTAACCCATGTAGGACGTGAAATGCGCCATCTTGGGATTCGATTAATTGAAGGCTGTCTTCATTACGGTGGAAATGTCAGTAGTGTTTTAACCGTGCAACAGAAAGAATATTGAATTCTGTCGTACTTTCCGTTCAAAACTGTTTGAAGGAAGTGGTTGCTGGTAAAGGTTACCCTATCTCTTGGCTTCACAACATTGTCTTTATTCTTTGGGAATATATAAACACTGGTACAGTAAAAAGAGTTTTTTGGAACATCTACAGGGTTGGATCGCTACTGCCTTTGCTAAAGTAATGTACTGATTTGACGGGAGAATGAATTTCCTAGCTAAAAACTGATACAATATGAATAGCTATAAAGCACGTAATATTGTTTGAATATTTAAGTGCTTGGATAATTGTAATCTATCTGTTCAGTATATAGGAAATTTCAATTTTTTGATATTGCAGTATTCTTTTTCATTGCGCTATACTTTTCCGTATATTATTAAAGGATATATTTGGCTTACCTAAGCATGAATAGTTTATACTTTGTCATACTGTTCAATTTTAAAAATAAGGTTGCGTAATAGCCTTCGGAATTATTGAAATTATTGCTACCTGAGATAGATAAACTAAAACATGGAAATAATTTTTAAAAATGCTGGAAAATTGTGCATATAGCAAAAGGGTTTTTATTTGCATGACCAGAAAGCATACAATAGCACGCTAGATTTAACTTATAAAACAGTTTTTGCTCTCTGAACAGTGAATACAAAAAATTGCAATAATTAGTAGCATATCATTAATAATAATAAACGCGTTTCATACATTTCTGAAGCTGTTGACATTTTTAATGGAGCTCTTCCGCCAAAAGTTTTCACTTTTAAATGCCATGTGTTTTTGAATTACAGGGGTGTATATGTTTACTCCTTTTGCGCTGTAAACTTGTGAGTAATGAATAAAGGATAAACAACTGTCGTAGCTGCTTGTACGTAAAGTATTCAAACACTTCCCCCTTGTTGTGCTTCCGTCAGAAATCATTAATTTGTTCGTTGCATGCACTTGTAGGCTTAATCTTTCTCGTTTTCTATATTTCATGCTCTGCCCCAGGTATCTCTCCCGTCTTCCTTTCCCTACCATTTCGTCGTCAAAAGTAGGGCGCCTTCGTGCTAAGGCCGGGCATGCTGAATTTATTAGTTCGCTTGCCTGCCTTTCATGTTAAGTCTCTTATCCCACCTTTGAGACCAAATCAACGTTGATACACCTTCATATTAGTGCTTTATGGCAAACTAATATTTAAGGGATACAATTTATACAGAGGCCAACATTTGTTAAAAACATTCAAAACCTTTGAAAAAGTAATGTATAAAAAACTTAATTTCAAAAAATCTGTATCATCATTAAAAGTGATGTTAAAGGTACTTTCACAACGCAAATTTGACTATTTTTAAAACTAGACTATAAAAAAGTGGAGGATGTAACACAACAGTAAAATTGTATTGATGTTAAAAACACTTTCCAAATTTTGAAGTTATTATTACATGAGCGCACAACAGTTCAAAACTAAACTTCTATTGCTTCCACACTATTCACTTGCCCCTCCCAAAGTTGATTTCAATTTTGCTCTCTAACATAATAGCAGATTCCCTCTTTAGAAGGCAAAACTCGAGAAAAGGTGACGTACTGAAACGTGGATCGTAAGGAAAACAGTGAATTGAACCGGAGCACCCTAAAATGCAAACAAATGACAAAATAAACATTACCATTGTCACCCTTTTAATTTTTAAAACTTCCTAATTGCATGCCAAATAAATAAGTTATACTGTTCAACAATCTGGTTAAAGCAGGGCCTCTAAAACATGCATTTGTTAAATAATTTAAAGATGAAATCAAAGAAGAAATATATTTTCCTCAGTCAGATCGGGTACCCCTGGGCTACTTTCTTTACCAAAAGCTAACGGTGAAAAAAATTGTCCGAAAATGTTCATAAATACAAATTTACTAATAAGAAGCGAAAATAAATATCACAAGATTTCTGATCAACTAACGAAGTCAGCAGAAGTTTCACCCTTTGAAAGCTTGAAGTGTTGCTTATCTCTAGGCACAGCCAACCTCCTCCTGGCAAGCCACTGAAGCAGAAGGAAGAAGAGAGGCTTGTGTTTCATTGGCGAGGGTGCGTTACGTGGGAAAGTCTGTCACAAAATAAGACTAGGGAAATTAACAAAGAGCCATACAGTTTCAAATTTGGTAAAGATGGTTCCAAATACTTTTATTCCAAAAGACATAGCTATCAATATTCAACATTCAGCATGCCTTAGCTATTAAAAATAACGTAAACATTTTAAATTCTTTCTGCGGCCCTATTGAAAGTTCTTTTCTTTTGTGTTTGATATTTTGCATTTTTATTTAAGCTTCGCATTGTGGGCTTCTATATTCCCTGTTTCCCTCGGTTTACATCTTCAGGTTAACTGGAGTGCACTTCGTGTCTAGTGGTCAAGCCCATATTATTAGAGAAGTTCCGTGTCCTGTCAGTTTCGATTACATCAGCCCTTCTGATATAGCCCAAGAAAATGCAGCTCTAGCTTTCCCCCTTGTTTTGTGATGCCTGAAATCAAATAAAGTATATAAAGTAAAGCTATATAATAATAAAAGAAGTTTGAGATCAGTCTAGATGTACGTTTTTCCAAAATGAAAGCAGTAAATTATAAAAAAGAGGTAAATCACTTCAATAAAGAGCTGAGGTCATGCTCAAATTATGAAAGAATGGGCGGAAGACACTAGTTTCAGCTTTATAAATATTTATGTGGGTTTTTGACCATGGGGGTACCAGTCTTCGGGTAATAAAATTGAAGCCAAAAGAACTTATTCTTTCAAATCGAATATTAATAAAAGCTGCAAATAGTAGCAAAAACCTTCCAGCTGTCAGTTAATGAGCTTTCATCGCGAGTCGGCAACTGACTTCTAACTTCGACTGATGTAAAATTTTCCATTTTCGTGTAAGATAATTAAGAAAAAAAAAACAATTGGGAGAAATTAAAATTATTCCCGAAAAATAGATTTTGGAGCCTTGATATTTTTCTTGAGTTCAGAATGGCCTAGATTGTGTGGGTGTGAGTGTTTTCTCTTTATTCAGTAAACCTATTTATTGGAGCTGTTATTCATAATAGAACTTATCTGAAACAGAAATTGAAAGTAAAATACTTTTTACATTACGTTAAACAAGACGGAGAAGTAAGACGATGACTGCAGGTAACCGGGACAAAGATAAAGGAGTGAGATTGGTCAAGGGATATTTTAGTAGAATCTTTTTTAAATTATTGTTTATTGAGATGGCGAATGTGGATGGAGGCCTCAGAGTGCAGTTTGAAGGCTTTCAATATATGAACGAAAAACTGGCATCCGTAGAAAGGCATAGGAGTAGAAGAGAATACAGGACTTTGCCTGTAGATGGCACCCAGGCATGAAGACAGCCATTATTCTCTACAGAGAAAATGTCAAACCAACTTCAAGATGCTTCCAGCCACATTGTGGGTCACTATACTCCAAGGCGACGATTACTCGAAGGCATGTGCCCTTGACGCTTATCATTCGTGCCTCACACTGGTGCAGCAGAGACGAGCATGGTTACAACTTCATTAAAACTGGAATGGAGAACAGTAGTACTTACTGATGAATTAGCATTTGGACTGAAGTGTGACAACTGTTGCACATGGATATAAACTCGAAGAGATGCCACCAAACTAAAATTTTGTTCAGGTAATTGCACATTTCATAGTGGCACTGGGTGCCATCTGCTATCAATGGCTACAGATTTAGACTTTACGTATACACCTAATACTGTTGCAGATACCATATCATAGATTTATGAACCCATTAGTGAAAACTTCTTCTAATTTGTGGGCGACATAGCTAGACCATTGCTGCCATCCCGTGTGACATACTTGATGAGTTATTTTTAATAGTGTTTAACGCCCGTTTTTACTACTGGGCACCATAGGCGGTGAACACTCATGATACATGAGATGAAATGATATATAGGGAAAGGGTATTTTTTTAAAGGAAGGGAACGTTCCAGGCCTAAGTTTAGAGTACCTTTCCGGCATTTGCCATTTATGAGGACTGAGGAAAACCTGGAAAAAAGGGAGGACTGTCCCATAGGGATTCGTACCCTAGACCTCCCGCTCTCGAGTACCTTATCGACCTCGGCCACCCGTTGCGGTATTGATGAATTTGATATATTCACTCTTCCGTTGTCTTCTCATTAACCTGACTTAAATCAGCCAAGCACGTAATGAACACACTACGGCAAGCGCAGGATTACCACTTGCATGTTTCTTACACCCTGAAAGTCTTAGTTGATGTCTAGGCATCAGAATTTCCAAGCACTAAAACCGGAATAAAGTTATGTTGGTACTGCTGTAGACAACAGATGGAAGGGTTACAATAAACTACGACACAAGCCACCCTCTTTCCTTGCGTCTGTCGCTCATCAGTTCTTATTTGCCTGTTTTGTATTGACGTAGTTTGAGTGTACCTAGCTTAATGCTAAGTGCTTAAGAATTCCAATGCTTACTGATGTCCTTACTGGTTTGTGAGAAGAACCTATCCACTGCAAAATGAGCAGTCTTTTGGACAGTGTACGAGAAAAACGGAAGCAGTAATCAATGCAAGAATATTGCAAACAGAATGTCAGTTTGTCGATTTGTTAGAGAATTGAAGAAATTCATCGTTTGTAGATAAGATTAGCTTTTTTTATTAAATTAAGTTAATTCCTTCAAATACTATTTATTGCATCTTTGGACTCTCTCTCTCTCTCTCTCTCTCTCTCTCTCTAATGAAGCAGAAACGGACACAGTAACTATAAAATTAAATTTTTTAAAGACGTTTAATGCGAATTTTTAGTGTTACGTTATTAGCAGTTTTCTAATAAGCTCTATGTTGACTGCAGACGTAGGCAGGCATACAGATAACCAGAATCTTTAAATTCTGCATACCTTGCACGGACAGTTTTATTTCCCCTATTCCGCTTGAAAGTGACATTTAGCTGATTATGGACGTAGTCGCATGAATTCCCCGCTACTATGGCAACATCTAAAACAGTGTAAATATAAATACCTCAAAATTTCTTCTTTTTTCTTAGTAAGATGCAATAAGAACAAGTCAATATTCTGAAATAATGCATTTTAAAACACCGGATACTCGTACTTTTGATTTTTAATATCCCGTACTTTTATATTTGTGTTAATCTATATTGGAACATACATAATCAAAATTAGGTAAACCTTTAGTCTTATTTTTATTCCCCCCTTCAGTAGAGAATGTTTAATTAATGATTGAAAATGTTCTTAAGAACAATTTACGCTGTCATCTATAGGGATTAACTGAATAATTGATCAGTGACGGCAACGCTGGTTTGAAAAATTTTACGACTCTTTAAGGATCGTAAGCCCTTAATATCAGCTTCAAAATTGAATTACTTTGAGCTATGTTATTACAAGCATTGCTAAATATCTCTTTTTAAAAAAAATGCAATCTAAGTTTTATCCTTCTGGCAATAAAACATTTAAAATCTTTGGCGGAAGATTTTTTTTTTTTTTTTTTCCAAAATTCTCGTTCGAAGCAGTTAGTTCCCTTTGTCTCGTTTATAACTGTATTTAAATGAAGCTCGTGTGATAGAGGTTTAGTTTCACGTGCAGAGAGTTGGCAAGACTACAATTAATCATCTTGCGCCGACCGGCCGTTGCCCAAATGGTGTTCTTAATACTGCTCTTCTACCGCACGATCAATCGTGAATCTTCGTGGTAGGGTGGCATTGTTGCTTCAGTCATCTCTTTCTGCTGAATTTTAGACTGAAATTGTGGTGCATCTTCTGGCGTATCCTGATTTATAAGACTGAAAACAATTCATAGTAAAAAAACTAGTGTGTAAACTAATGGAATTTTTAGCGGTTCACTAAAACTTTTTTACAGTTTTTCATTAAAAAAAACGTTTATTCTCATGAAAATGTTTCCTTCCACCTCTGCTCTTTTCACGACTATATTGCTACAATGACTTTACCACTGGAGAGGAATCTAAGACTTTCGGGATAATTAAAACATCACAGGGGACAAAATCTGGAGAATACTGTGGACGCTATTGTAGAACTTGAGGCATGGATGATCCAACTGGTTCATTGTTTTTGAGACTCTCCTTCCAGAACTCTGGCAGCCATTCCACTGTAACGATACATTATATGTTTTGATGTGTAACGGATTGCATTTCAACAATCAGTGAGATAATCTGAACATACGAGAGGTGCTATGATGATTCACCAGTTGATGGCAAACTGGTTTTATGTTTTCAATCCCTACAGTGCAATGTACTTAATCCGACGATTTTCTATTGCTTTGATTTCATCAGAAATATGCCTTTTTCGAGGTGTACAAAATAAGCATTTATGACAGCTTTAACCCCCTCCTCAGTTGAAAATATTCGTACTGCCAGAACATTTTTGAGCTTAGGAAATAAATGAAAGTAGGAGGGAGTCAAACCCGGTGAATAAGGTAGGTGAGGAAGTAAGTAGCACTCTAAATTACTGAAGTAACTCCATTGTGCGGGCGTGCATTATCCTGGTGGAAAGTTATCTTATACACTAAGCCTAGTCGCTTTTGTTAGATATTCTGGCATGAGTAAGCGTATTCATTATTTATAGTTCGCTCTACTGGAAGTTTTAATCATTTTCTTTGTTGATGCAGATGGAGCACATGGTTTATGCACTGACGTTGAACTGCTGCTCCACGTCCTCACAAGTCTGGTTGTTGTCTGTCTCAAAAATCGCCGAGAGCCTGGTTACCCATTGTTTGGTCTTCCTGTCCATGGTTTATTTTCGAGGTTTTGATGGAACTTCGCGAAACATCTTTGCACTTGCCTCGTATACCCAAGATCGCGGGTTCGATCCCGGCCGGGGGCGATGCATTTTTTTTGGGCGTATAACTTCCCTCGGAATGAAAGTAAAGCCGTGGGTCCCGTTGTCGTAGATTTACGGCACGTAAAATAACTCGAGATCTCTGAGAAAAATTAATCGGCCGTTTCACGCCCTGAACTAAACGGGACGCTGATGACCTGAGATGTTAAAGAGCGTCTGTAAATAAACCAAATACTCTCAGTTTAAATGAATAGAGCATGCAAGCTCATATTTTTATCTTCGGTTTCTTAAGTTTGACGGCGCTTTTCAGAATACTGGCTAACAATAGGGAAAAGTGAACCTATTAGCTTAACAGCCCAACTCTCTTCAACAATTCCTTCACAAATAATATGAGCTGATATATTAACATAATGTTTTTAGACACTAATTCGATAAACCGGAACAATTACCTGTGTAATTATATATTAAGCTACGGATTTTGCCTTTATGTATATTTGATTCATATTCTTAATAGAAAAACTTAAACCTTAAGGTTTTATCCATTTCATGATCTTTTGATTAATGCATGTAGTTCTATAGCAAAGTAGTGAATATATTATTAATTATTTGCTCTAAAGTTTTGATTGGATGGACTGTAACTGTATTTGCAAGTGCCTATTTCAAGTAAAAATCTTTGTAAGAAGCCCAAGCGTTTAATGCAAGTATTTTTGTATTCAGATTTATTGATGTCTAATTATTCTCTCATTGCGTGTTTAACTAAAAGAGTGCAGCAATCGAGCACCTTTTCTTCCTGAAACCCATTTCATGGAGCTTTAAAGGAAAAACTTGGTTCAAGAGCAAGTGATTTAATGTCAAAGCGGCAGCCTTTAATTATTGTTATTGTTATTATTATTATTATTATTATTATTATTATTATTATTATTATTATTATTATTATTGTTGTTGTTATTATTATTATTATTGTTATTATTATTATTATTATTATTATTATTTACCCCTCTTTGTTGCTTCTATTTTATTCTTTAACCTTCTGCAAGTTGTTCACAGCCAGGGTTGAAATTTACAAAGCAGTGGGCAATTAAATTATTATTATTATTGGTTCTTTTCTTTAGCGACGTGCGTTGTCATTTTGTGGCGTGTATTTAATTTTATATCATTGGTCATTTTCGTTAGTATGTTTTAGTTGAATTGCTTTATTTACGGACATTATTTAACATCTCCGGTCATAAGCGTCCCATTCATCCAGGGCGTGAAACGGTAGATAAATTTCGCTCAGAGGTCTCATCTTTCAGGCTGGAGGTTCTTTTACGTGCCGTAAATCTTTACTTCCCTTCCGAAGGAGAAGCCACACTTAGAATTTTTACTCCCGAAAAAATTGCACCCGCGGTCTTGAGTTTAGCAGGCAGGTACAATTATCACTACTCCACTAATACAGACTTCATTAGTTAAAAAAAAAAAAACACTAAATTACTGAACCAAAGTAGCGGATTATTCCTACGAACACTCATTCAAATATTTGTATTTATTTACATATTGCACAAGGATTATACTATGGATCATATAAATTAAACTTCACTTGAATAATTGGGTCATTCATTTTATTTTTAATAATGGCCACAGATTTTATAGAATATGGTCTCAAGATTGTTTCCAACATAATAGAGTAGTTAATTACTGTATTTTATCTTAAGTGCAATAGATTAACATTCTCTGCGAGCTATTTTTCTGTGTTTTTTGCAATAGTTAAGAGTTTGTATTCCTGTTACGTCTGCCTATTTTTTCTGTTTTGTACACAGCACATTAATTACTTTCATACTAATGTTTATTGTTATTATATATCTTTACTGCCCACTACTAGTTTATAATTAGCTCCTTTTTTCTGCCCAACTCTATGTCGCATATCTCTCTGTTTACATTCTGTACTTATATGAGATTTTTTGCTGTTATCCTAATTAAGTTTGTTTTTCGTAATTGCTTTCTCTTTCCTTGTCTCTAGTTTCCTTTTTGTCTTGTCTCTTACAGTTAAAGTTTATCTCTCTGTTAATCGCGCGCTCGTTCTGTCACGTCTCTCCTTGTTCTTTCTTTTTATTTGTGTATACTCAGATGTTTTATTAAATTTATACTGGTTCACATTTATTACAGATAGTATACATAAATACAGATACCGCATACGTCTTGCTTATATACATGGAAAATAATAAATATTGCAAACAAGAAGATAGTTATTGTTTTCACCTTGGGATGTTCTGGGAAACATTGGAACAACAAGCATAGCTAAGGCCCACTAACTCCAAATGTTATCACGTGCATGCCTGCATTACTTGTTTTACATGTTCGATCGCGATTCCGTTTGACCTTTAAGAACGTGACTCCATCATGTGTTTAATGGATAATAATAACCTAACATTTGCCTTATGAGCTAATTTTGAATTCCCTTTTTTTTTTTTTTTTTTTTTAATCATAGGACGGAACATTTTTGTGTATTTAACAGGAAGTAGTTCTATCAGAAAATTAGTTTTTAAATGATTTTATAGCCGCCATTCTAAAATATTACATCTCAAATTATCAAAATAATGAAGAATATTGATTCATTTTTGCATGTCCACACTTTAGAAATAGAACTTAAGTTTTACTAATATTATTTTAAATTTGTTTAAACATTTAAATTTGTATGTGCATGTTACGCCACAGCTCCCTCAACTCCAGGTCCTCCTTAGGCTACTACACCATAAAATTGAATAGTGTACATCAGTTTGATGGCAGCACTTGGAAGCGTCCCATAAACCTAGAGGCCTCTTCTTTCTTACGGGGCACCTGTCTGGATAGACGCTATAAAGCCGACTTACAATGCAAGGAAACTGAGAAGAATACAAAGAATAATAAACATCAAAAGAGCAAAGACGTTCAGGAAAACATCACACGAGGTTTTCTGCATTATTATAGGTTTAATTCCAGAAACGACAGCACTTAAAGAAAGCACTAACATATACAACTTCACAAGAGGAACCGAGAAAAGACCAATCACAAATGAAGGACAAACGGTAGACAGTGAAACACCGTACAGGGAATGGCCGCACCCTGCTGATATACCTAAAATAGAAGAGAAAAAAATGACAATAAAGATATACACTGATAACAGCAAAAGGATGCAGGTGTAGGAGCAGAAATAATAATGTATATTAATAATATGCCAGTTCATCGACTACGATATAAGTTGCACCAAAAATGCTCAAATAATCAATCCGAGCAGTTCACTATATTGAGGTGGAAAATATAGACAATTTAACCTTTAACAAGCGAAAAGCAGCAATCCACACGGTTAGTCAAATTACACTACATTTAATTAATAACCACACAGTAACATAGTAATATTTGTGAAAGAATAAGGGGGAAGTTAAAATCACTCCAATGAGAAAACCTGGAAATTCATTTTACTTGGGTTAAAGCACACATTGGCAATGAAGGGGAATGAAATAGCAGACCGACTCGCAAAAGAAGCAGCGAAAAGCAAGAACCTACCAGTGAATTATGAACTTATCCCAAAATGCGAAGTGAGGAATGAATTAAGGGAAGAAAGCCAACGACTGTGGTAAACAGAGTGGCAAATGACAACGAACGGAGCAATTACAAAATCATATTTTCCAATTGTACCTAAAAGGCTAAAAACCAACATCCTCCTAAGCCCCAATATTGCAGCTATCCTCTCAGGACACGGGAAATTTGGAGCCTATTTTGATCGCTTTAAAATAGCAGAGAACCCATATCTGGAGGGTATATAAACGATCGAACACTTCTTGTGGGATTGCAAAATCTTGAAGAAAGGGCGAGAAATATTCCGGAAAGGTGTTGCAAAAATAACTAGGCAATGACCAATAAACAATAGTGAAATTGTTCTAAAATGTAATAAATAGTTTAAAATTTTGTAAACAGTGTCAATTTTGAAATTTCTCAAATTAATACATATTGACTAATATGCTATAAAATGTAGTGACTAAGAATGTTAATGTAAATAATGTAAAGCATGTATAGTACCAATTTCGACAATCTTCAAAATATGACGATTGGGTTGGAATAAGAATGTAACACTATTAAAAACAGGATTGAGGATAACATGTAACAATGAAATGAAAGCAATGTATGTAGTATTACTAATTATTATGCAATGGAGTAAATAAAAAAGATTAAACAAACAAAAAAAAACACTTACGGGCATTCATTAATATTCGAAAGGAAGGTGAAAGGATGTGTAAATAAATTTTAACAATCTTAAAAGCATTAAAGCGTACTGCCAAAGGAATTGTTAATTATATGGAAGTGAGGTTTGGAAATGGGATAAAATAGATGTCTATAAATGAGAAATTATTTCTGGAAGTGAATTCTAGGGTTGTGGAGGGGCACATCAAACCAAGGTGTACTACGAGAGGTGGGATGCTGGGAAGATGCAGTATACCACAAAATAAATGCAATTAGATACTGGTCAAGAATAATTAAAGGGCAACAAACAACCCTGAGGGAAATATGCTACCACTGGAAGACTGGGTGAACATTTTGGTTAAGTGTACACAGATGAAGATAAACCTTCTCCCGGATTCATTTTGACTTTCAGTAGGGGGAGGCTGGCTTTTTGGGACTTAATTGTAAATAGACAAAACTGGATCCTGAACACTTTCTTAAATGAAATACATAGTTTTAGGGAGGACAAGAAATTTATATAAACATACACAAAGAATAAGAATAAACTATATGAATATCAGAATCATTGTATGTATGTCTGTTTCATGTGTGTGTGGGAGTGCATTCTTATTAATGCTGTTTTTTTTTAATTAATTTCAGAAATAAAGTATTTTACCACAACATGAACGATCTTGCGACTCATGTGCTGATGTACAATATATGTATGTCTAGTTTAATTGGAATAACAGATACTACTGCTACTACAAGCATCAGAATATATACTATAGGAAATAATGGAATACTTCCCTCATAAAGTGCCGATGCTATAAGAGAGAAATACACCAGAGTAAAATTTGTCCCCCTCCAAACAATAAAAATTAATTCGTAATTCATTAAGCAAACGAATTATGCATTAAATGGTTAATCATCCCCAACAGAAATTAGGAGAATTCCTATGCAACCAAAACTTTTAATTTCAAAGCCAAAAAGTTACTCAGTCCGACCAGGAAGCGTCCACTGAGCAGGTGAACAGCCCTCGGAGGCCTGTAGGATCTGACTGTGACTCAGATGGAGCTGCAGTCGCAAGAGCGAGGTCAAGCAGCAATCACCTGCGCTGCGAAGGAAGGGTTGAAAACATGATCCGATAAATTTTGGGCCGCGAATTGAAAACTAACAACAGTACCGTCCTCTGCTGCGCGAGTGTGTAATAACAGTTCTTTTATTGGCAAGATGAATTAGCATTGGAAACCACTAGCTTACAAAGCAGGCTTAAAATGTTACCACAATAATATTGCTGAAAATTTGACAACAATTTAAAAAGTGTAAGATTTAGGCTTTGCATCTTTTACAAAAAAGTTTGCCCATGTTTATATGTTCTCTTGACTGCTGCAGTTTTCGCAACATATTGTCCTGAGGTTTTTGCGTTTATGGGTTGTGGTTGTAGTTACGCTTTCTGTGTATGAATACTTCTAGGTTTCTTTTTCTTCCAGAAAAAGGATTGTAGCTTCTTGTAAAAGTGTCATATAATTATACTTTTATTTATCTATATATTGGAATAAAATGGAATTAATTAACACAAGCACCTCAATCTGTAGGATATTTTATACTCTCAATAGTCTTGACAATGAAGCAGAGACAGAGTTTTGAAAATATTTGTTACTTTATTAATTTTATGTAGCAGATAATAATTGCATCTTCTACCGCTCACTTTTATATCTAATTAGGTCTTTTATTATTATAGTAATATATTTCGATAATTTTATAATTTCTCTCGTCTGTTTTTTTTTTTTTTTTTTTTTTTTTTTTCCACGCTTGTCAGTGCAAATGCCTGTGCTGCTCTGCATGCTACAGTAAAGCACACAAAGGTACCTGTCTCTCACACGTCACATGGAAAAGAGCTGTATTTTACTGCACAAAGAGGAAATTTATATCCAAGTGCAATAAACGAAGAGCCAGTTTAAATTTATCCTCTTTTTTTATTTTTATTCTGTTGGCTTCCTTGCTGATGTAATTCAGCTGACCGTTGTTTCGTTAATTTTCCTCCATTGTCTCTTTCACATCTCCGCTCTTCGCTCTCTCTGGATACCCCACATAACATTTCGATAAGCACAGGATCTGCCCCTCCCTCAGAAATTATCACCTGTCCATTTACAGTAATGAAAGAACGCAATGACCTGGCTGATCCCGCTTTTGTAAGTTACGTATTGGTGAACGGGAAAACAAAAGAGCGGCAAAATGCAGCGGTTAGGTGGAAAGCGGCGCGGGCTTTTTCTGCAGTTTGGTTTTCAACAGACATATCGGGCGCATCGAGGTAATATTTTAAATTTTACAACTGAGTAATTGAATGGTAGCGCAATTCTTTCTCTGATGTAAATACCACACTGAACAGTTACACTCTGTGAGCTATTTGTCACATTTATAACGTTTTCGTAACATGTGTGTTTGAATTTCTAAGGGAAACACTTCTGGACCATATTTTTAAGTAAGGTTCACAGAACTGAAGCTTGAGTTTAGAGATGCCTACAGATCAATTTGGGATCCACAAAACACGAGGGATTGACAACAGATATAAACTTTAAATTTCATTTATTTCTAATCACTTTTGTTTTTGAGAAGAAATTTATAATGAGCTTTCCTTCGGAAGAGGGAGAGTTTAGGATGACAAGGTGGAATTCTCTCTCTCTCTCTCTCTCTCTCTCTCTCTCTCTCTCTATATATATATATATATATATATATATATATATATATATATTTCAGTATTTATCTGACTGCATGCATATCCTTCGCTGTTGTCTTCGATATACATTTTTCATCTTACACCGACGATGAATATCGATCTACTGATAGCTCTCCGCTGTCACAAACTTAATCACAGCACGTGATACACCTATAATGGGTTCGAAATCGAGCCATATTTGTTCAGCGCTCGCACAGCCAAATGAAGCAAGTAGCTGCACCTCCTTCCAGGGTATGATGATCTACGTAGTTGCCTCTTTCATCACCATTACCAACGCTGAGCGAGCAACGGGGATTAGGCTGGTTTCAGTTGATCACGCCTCGTATATAGGATTTAATTGCAGAAAAATGTATTTAACTTGCGATTCTATGATTTAAAAGCGCATTCTATACATATCTTTAGAACAATGGGCGCAGAAAATTGTTTTTTGCACAAATAAATTGTTACGAAAGATATCAAAGCTTTAATGGCCTTCTTTGATACATGGATATCTGGAGCTCGCCTACGCAGTTCGCTGTTGAAAGATACGTGATGTTGCCAGGGAAACTATAACAGTACACATACTAATTGTTCTGTCTGGTCCACGTTTTCGGTCTTACCTGCCGAAACTCCCCTATCCGAAACAGCTAGTCTCTTTTATTTGATTCTAAATTACTTTACCTTCATAAACGGACGCCGTAGATTTGAATCCTCTTTTCTTTTTTCATAATTTATTGTTTGTATCTATGATTAAAGGGTTAGTACTGTTTACTGTAATGTACTCCCTGAGAGGGGGGTCCCACATCACAGTTTAAGAACCACAGTACTTCTTTGTGCTTTTCCATTTACTCTATTATTTCTTCTAAAGTCTTGAATTGCATTACCAGTTTCTTGAACCCATGTAGTTAATGGTCTCTTATGTATATATTCATTTTATTTATTTTTTGAAGCCTGTTATTATTGATTACTTATTTTTTTAAATATTCCCTAGTATGATATTTGCCCTTCGAAAAGTTTGAGACGACTTAAGGACTTTGTCGCACATCTTCTCCGCTATAAATACAAATACCAACTTTTCTTCTTTATTCTAAGTAAAATGCACTAAGAACAAATCAGTATTCACAAATTATTCATTTTGGCAAATATATTCTAATCAAGAAAATGCACTGATATGTGTGTTTTTATTATTTATGCTCAGTTGATTATTTTGATTTAAAGTTTTTTCTTAATCTTACCTGTGGTTTGTTTCATTTCTGTCCTTCTACTTATTTCTCTGTCAGTTTCATTAACTCTTCCACTCTCTGTTTCCCTTTGTTTCTTGAGAGGAGAGATTAATGCTGAGATGCGATGAATGCTGAGATGAAGTTTTCAAGATCTTCGTGCTCTTTGAGTTAATTAAATCCTGCAGCTCGGCTATATATGGAAAATTGCGTATCCATCCCTACAGCTGAAGCATTAAGTTTTTGCCTAGCAAGAAACGGGTCAGGGTTCATTTCCTACGAGGTTGAGGTTAAGTTTAGAGGGAAAAATGTTGGGGACCCATTTGCTTTCAGCTTTACTTACTGTATGCATGCTACTGAGTAAGAGATTACAGAAAGCTCTAAATTTATCTATTCATAAATGCTGCTTGTGGTCTAACCTCAAAAAACGCATTCCTTTCCTTTTATCTCTCTGTCTGTCATAAAGTGTGAAAAGGAATCCAATTCCTTAAATTGGACAAACATTTTTAGTATCAGTTGGACTGTTGGCCTGTTGTTTGACCGAAAAAAAAAATTATGTTACATTAATGTACTGTAACACAGGGTGATCTTTTTGATTATGGATAATATTAAATATTACTATAAAAACTAATATGATAATAAGAGCCATTTCTTTATGGTAAAGTTTTGCATAAAAGCTGAGTTTACACATGGCAAGAATGAAAATCAACAATGCATAATGACAATGAAAATCGTAGATGAATGAAATGGCGCTACAAATCAACAGCAAGCGCAATGCGTTCTTTGATATGCTAAATTTGAGAGTGTTAAACATTTCAACGTGAGTATGGTGCTTAATGTACCTAAATAAGATTCCATAATGTTGTGGTATCGAACATTTGTAGAAACGTTTTGTATTACAAAGCACGCTTGAGGTCGCATGCGAAACCCAGTAAGAGAAGCAGCTACCTCTGCAGTCATGGCAAGAATCCTATGAAAAGTTTAAGACGACTGTCAGCAGAGATGAATGTACCATATACGTCCTGTCAGCGTATTGTTCGAAATTACTTGAAACTGTACCCATATCACTTACAAGCCTTACGTGATGAGCATCATAAACGTTTCAATTTTGCATCCACAATGTGCCAACGGATTGAAGATGATGACGGCTTCTTAAACAAATAGCTATTTACAGATATGTCAGCGGGAGGGTAAACACTCACAACTGCATTATTTGGACAAGGGAAAATCTACATGTCTCCTATAAGCTTGAAAACAGTAGGTCCAAAATGTTAACGTGTGGAGTGAGCCGCAATAAAGTGTATGGAGCATTCTTTGCATGACTTAATGCATCACCGCAATGAGTTGTGCAGAGTATGCAATGGCAGCCATGTAGCGTTCTGGAAAATCTCCCACATTTGAATGTTGTATACACAAAGTTTGGATATATAAAGTTCAGTAGTAAATGTTTTACAGTGTTTTCATTTTATCCATACCCAAACGGATCACTCTATACATCGAGAATTCAGAAGTCATACACTTCCATTATAAAAATGGCTGAAAAACAAAAATTCATATGCTTTGATGTTTCTTCATAACTGGAAGTGCTTTGACAAAAATTCATCTTAGCGCGAAAGAAGGATATCTTTACAAATTCAATAATATCTTTTAAATGCAATTTATTTAGAACATAAATAGTGTGCTTAGCTTACACACAATTATTTAAATACAATGCAGATTGAAAATTCTTGATATAAAATAAATAAAACTTATAGAAACGATAGAGCATAACAGATGCTGGCCCATTTAACTGTCAGGTTAATCAAGACCATAATAACGGTTTTAACATACATATACTTGCCTTCATACCTAAAAAGATAATACAAATTGTAAAAATAGTATTACTATACAATTTCATTAGCCAAGGCAAATTTATTTGAAACACACTACACAGTGTTCATAAATGTACCTGATAAACAAATACAAAATATAACCTAAAAAGAAAAAATTATAACAAGAAAACGGAACTATAAAATAACGCTTTATATATAATATTATAATTATATTAAATACCTGGGTCACTGGAAATGCACAGCGAAGAAGTCGAAAATTGAACCCCCCGGAGCGTCCTGGCTGCGTCTGCTCAGAAAAAAAGCTAGGACATTTCTGCTCTGAAAGGAAGTTAAGAATTTTTCCTAGTAGAAGGAAGCGGCATGTGTTTGACTACAACAGAAATATTGTCAGCCGGGATTCAAATAAACGCGGTTACTATAACAGAGAGTCAATGAGCGGCCCCATGCGCCCCGGGGCCATTTCTACGTTGTGATATGCTAAGGTACTAGAAATGAAAGTATTTGGTTGGCAGATTAATACAAAATCTCCACATTGCTTAATTTCTGTGCGTTCGTCTTTTTTGTTATCTCGCATTGGAGTTTACTGCACCATAGTATTGTTATCGGTAATTAAGAACAGAATGTTACCTTTTCGCTTTTGCCTGTTTTATGTGTTCTGAAGCACAGACTATATCTCATCACTGTCGTTCGACACCATCAACATTGTCAGTTTAAAACAAATGACGAGTTCGCTCGAGCTACTTGCTCGCAATAACTCGGTAATAACGGCTAACATAATCTGTATCTCTACCATCAACATAAACAGAATCCGTTTCTATATGTACCTTTACATCATAGAGCATGCACAGTTGTTACAGATAACTGTAGAGTACAGAGATAAAGAGGTGTTCGTAAAGTGTTTATGATGCTCCTATCTTGACGTAAATATCTTGTTTACTGTTGCAGTCTTACGCCTGTGATGAGCTATAATGATGTCCAGTGGACGTTTATAGGCCAGAATGCCACAAAAACAAGCACAGTGCCTCGTAACTTCCCGTACAAAGCGTTACTCCCGTTTAGAGCTAATAAGCCATAAAGCTCTAGGGGCTGGCGACCATTACCGTAAGGGTAAACACCAACTTACATGCGATCAGCAACTTCATACCCCTGGCACTAACTTTATCGGTGTTTTCGTTTCATAAGAGAATATCAGATGTTGTTCCAGGAAGCATTCAGATTTGTATAAAATACGCTTTACTGTCTACCATGGGAATGTTTTCGAAAACTGCATGCGTTGTTATTCTTATCTTCTTTCTATCTTCTTCCTCCTGCATTCGAGCTGTTCTTGTCCCTTTTAATCCACCGCAAATGTTTGCGAATGCCTCTTCGCCTTCTTATGCCAGCTCTCATCTTTTTTATTCCTCCGGTTACTGTTCTGTGTGCTAGTTCGATATGCTGGTAAACCATTCCTTGAATATCGAAAAAATATATGAGCATAACTTTCCCAAAAGAAATTACCATATTTGCGTTTCTTGGTGTTGGTGTTGATGGAGATTTCCATACCAGAGGTTTGCTGTTTCTCACAGTATCGAAATTATGTAAACCAATTTTATCAGCTGATTATTTTTTTTTTTTTTTAAACTAAGCATCTTTATATAATAACATCAACTGAATGCAAACCTTAACGCGAACGTGAGGAAGGAAGTCAATATTCTCGGAACCCACCCTGCACAAATACGTTAGTGTACAAATTTTCCTTTACCCAAATTCTGGGGTGGCATCCAAAGAAAATTTTCAGAATTTCTCAAAGTCTGAATGTTATTCGACAGTAGCGATGTAATTTTTTCCCATTAGAGCACAAACTCGTCGGTTCCGCTTTCTTTGAAATTAATTGCCTCCCCTCTTTAAACATGTTAAATGTGTTCGAGCTGTGCTTTAGGGAAGAAAATTTTCCCCATGAGCCTCAGCTAAAATTTTTTTTGACGAAAGCATAATTTCATAGCAACATGTTGTTCAGCGTGTATCACCTCCCATTTTGCTGTAGGCGGAACTGAACAGGTCTCAACTTGTTCACCTCTCACAGGCAGAAACAATGAAACTGGTATCATATGTACATTACATACTAAGTTAACAAAATATTGCCCAGTTAAATTTTAGCGCGAGAAATAACGCCCGTAAAAAAGTATAATAATTCTTTATTGAACAACCCGCTTAGATTTGTGAGTACAAAATAGAACTTGTTCCAAATATTCTATTGAGTCGATTATATCTAATGAAAACCTATGCTTTAATTATTAAATTATGGATTTATAGACTTTAGAGAGTTAGTGTTTTATGATTTTCCAATACCAATGAAAAGTTTATTGGAAAAGCGGAAACATTTACCTTTCAGTAATTTTACTTCATGAGTATATTCCAATATGTGGAGAAGCTGTTCACTTCACTGGTAGAGATAGCTAGAACAGCGGTTCTCTAACTTTCCTTGAACGCAAACCCCTTTTTAAGGTCTCTCGCTCTAGCGGAGCCGTACGATTTATCAAACGTAAGTTATCACATTTGCAATTTATATATCTATGTTTGTTGTTTATTGCTGGTTTACAAAATTTGAAGAGATAAACATATTTTTTATATTGGGCGTTTTATTTTCTATACTTACACAATCGTAATAATCATAATATTAAATATAAATAAAACTCATAAAGCATTAGTATTAATAATAACTAACAATATATTATGATTAGAGCCCTATCCTTGGTCACTCTGGATACAAATTCGTCAAATAAAAGAACCTTAAACAAACAGCACAATGAGCAGTGAGTGACAACCACTCCTTAGCTCACTATTTATTTTTACTCAGTAACAATTTTTACTGAATTTTGATCCTATAATAAATGCGCTTTCTTAAAACTACACACATTAAGCTACGCATGCCGCTGCCATTATTCCAGCACAAGAGCTGAAATATTCCGGGAGACGTGCCTGGAACTCTCTGCACGCAGGCAACGAAGATCTGTCGTCATCAGGCAGGTCTTGGGATTGCATGAGCTGACTGACTTAAGCAGTTGTTACGTTTCAGTGTGAAGTGAGAAAATTACCGTTTGTGCTCGTTTTTAAGTTTTGCGCTGTGCATATTATTTCATGGCAAACACAATGGAAAATTTATTAAGGATGCCTTTTTCTTTTAGAACTGTAGAGCAAAAGGGGGAAAAAATAGTTGGGTATACCTATTCCAGGTATAAAATTAACCCAAAGAAATATAAGTAGAGAAAGTAAGAAAGGTTAATAACAGTGTACGAAAACAGTTGGGTGTAAGGATGTGAAATGCTCTCTTCCATTTTTCGCGCATACTGTACCATATCCTAACACATTGATTAAAAACACGCAGGAAACGATAAACATCTCAACAATGTGCTGATAACAGTGCTTTAGGTATGCATGATTTCAATTTTCGGCGGTGAGATAATATATCATCTATTTTATATGTTTCCTTTCTTTTGTAATTTAAACTAACATGCAGCTCGGATCTAACTTCTTGCACGAGTCGCCACTTTTGGTGAGTCAAAACAGTTCAAGCTACAGTCGAAGTCACTTCTCCTCTACTACTAGGTTGTCGCCGAGCAATACTCCACGCACAGTCACGCTGTTGAAGAGTACTTGGGGCCTCTCGGTGTCCAAACCTAGAGCTCTAATGATGACATTACTCTTAATTTTAATTCCTATGAGAAAAATATGGCGCTCATTTTAATTATAAAACGTGATATAGGATACATTAGTGTTCCGAGTTCTGACTCTACGTTTTCTATACTTGTTTTTACATAAATGAGTGCAAAATAATTTTTCACACTAGTAAGTATTTGTAATTGAATGTATAGCGAAAGTAATCGAAAGATGTTCTTAGTTGAAGCTGCACAAACCATAGATTCATTCCTTCAGATCATCATAGAAAAGAAAGGCATATAAATTAATATAGCAGGAAAGAACTTGCTAGTTTTTATCCGATTTTTATTACCTTTTGTTTTACTTTTTTTTTGTTCAACATGACTGTTTAAATGGTTATATCCTCTGTGCTGTATTTATCACAATATCTTGCATTTATAGTGAACATAAAAATTAGTGCACTCTTTTCGTTTAGTTTTATGAGCTTTTCTGACTGAATTTTCCCGGAATAAAATATTACATTAATCCATAACTTCGCTGTTATATTTTTATCGTTTCATTAAATCGACACGGAAGTTTTTTTTTATATTGATATCAAGTTTAGTCACGTAATGCCTGGAATGCATAAATGCATGTTTCATATATTCATATACGTGTAAGCAATGCAGGGGCACAGAGGAAAGTTTAGCAGGGACTAGGTGGCGCCGCAAAAGGACATGAATGCAAAGTGGTAAACGTGAAAGAGCACACACACAAAATAAATTGTTCTTGCCTATTTTTTTCTACATAAATAAATAACTAAGCATCTCTGATATCCCATTAAGTACAAGAGTAGGGTATGTCTACCTGTTCGGTATTAATACAGTTGAATGCAGTAGTTTACAAACTGTAAAAACAAAAACAGAAATACGGCATATTCAAGAATGAACCATACAAGGGACAAAATGAAAATAACACCTTAAAGAGTTGGAATGACATCTGAAATTTTACATGGAAAAACCTGGACTTACTAATCCAATAGAAAGGTCAGTTTTCAAATAGTGTATGTTTTACTGCATCACTAAATACAATGCATTTTAGTTCCTAGGTTCAGTGCATTCGGCACTTGGCACAGTGGCAAATATGATCCTAAATATTTTCCTGTGGAAGGGCGTTCTCTTTTTCCAGTACTTGGAGAATCAACTGTTAAACATTAAGGGCACTGCTGAGGAGTTCTCCAAACTATATTCCATACATTTTCGGTGGGGTTCTAGTGTGGAAATATACTTTATAGTCATATTTTAATAAAAACTTGGAGAGCGTATGTGTCGTGTATGGTCGAGCATCATCTTGCAAAATATCTTGAACATGATCATCGACCCTATGTGCCTGTCGACAATATAGTTTGACCAATAGGACTGCCCTGAAATAAAAATATAATTCATCCCATCATTGATACAACTCTGTCATTTTTCTTTCCCCGTGTAAAGGTATCTGACATGAGCCCAGTCTTTGAGGTCGATAGTAGCAGAGAATGAGCCCTAGCCTAGCATGCGCAAATGAGGAAACACAGCTGCTCATTCGAATAAATCAAATTTCTCTTTTCTTAGTCCGTAACGGGTTTCCCTAGGGAATATATCCTCGTTTAACCTATGCTACTTACCAGAGTAGAACTTTTGAAACATTGCAGCCTATTTGTTCAATAACATTTCTTCGCATCTTGAGTATATTTGAGCAGGAGTACTTCACTAATCTACCAAAATGCATATCTTTTTTTTTTTTTTTTTTTTTTTTTTTTGAAGGTAGCTCATCATCTCTACATCGCCTGAAGTCTGCTACACAAGCTGAAACTTTATTCATTTTTCATAGTCAAAACACGAAAACAAGCATATCTTTTTGTTGCAATTACTATTGTGTACAACCGAAACCTCATGACTTTTTTTTTTATCTTGTAAACGCTCCAGAGGGGCAGTTCTCAAGCTGCTGTTCGGTAACTGGGGATTTCAGCGAGGTCCTCTCAGAGTTTGCAAAGCATTAAGTGTATTGTTAAGGCATTTATTCTCGGATATATAGATTCAAACAATGAATTATCAGAAAACTAAAGATAATGCAAATTTACACAAAGTGTATTTATTAAGGCAAGCTAAGTTGCAATCAAATTAAAGGCAACTCTTTTTCCGGAGGCAGATTTCAAATAGGTCATAGTTTTCCTGGTACCAGCATACAGAAAACAGCATACAGGAACCCACCTGTCTCCCGGACTAACAAAAAAAGACCATGAAAATAGTCATGCCTTTTATAGAAATCGCAATCTCTTGAAAAATGTAGAATCAGAATTCAGGATACTATTTTCTGCTATTAAGTCCTATATAACAAGGCATCAATCAGGATAGAAAATTATGGAGATAATTGTGTCATATTTGTTTTAATAATATTAATGTTTCTACTATAAGTACTGTTTTAGATGTAATAATATTAATATAATTATTACTATTGCGTAGGGATACTTTACAATAAAATATTATTATTGGTATGTTCATAGCTTTGTTTTATAAATCTCTGATGAAGAACTTTAATAAAAGTAAAAGATGCAAATTTAGGATTTTAAATTTTGAGTTGAAGTACTGGCGACCGTGACATAGTCCATAGCCCATGGAGTACCACCAGGCTCAATACTTTTTAATTTGTCTCAGCCACAGCTTTATATGCCGATGACACAACCTTAAGGGTGAGGAATATGAATGTTTTAATCTCTGACAACTTTAGTTTGCAAAATGATGGGTTTTAATAAATGGATTTTATTGAATCAATAAAAACTCAGATTATGCACTTTGGATGATGTAATAAGTGAAACACAAACTGTAAACCTATTAGTCTTTGAACTTGATTCAAAACTCTGCTGGAATTACCATCTTTATAAAATTTGTAGTAGGTTTTCTAGAGTGACCTTTATTTTTGCAACACTTAGGACGTGCATTCCACTCAAAGTGTTCAGAAATATTTATTTCTTATATTTCAGAGTCATATTGTGTATGGAAATCATTTATGGTACAACAGCTTATATATTAAATATGTACTTCTATGTCAGAGAAGAGAAATAATAATTATACCAAAGAAAAGACGAGATGAACATTGTAAACAATTATTTATCAAACTAAAGGTTTTTTCTGTATTGAATCTATTATACGCTCGTCTATGTATATACTCACATTGGACACCATGATTCAAGATAAGATATTGTGACTATTAACTTGGGTTTATTAAGTCATATTCTGCTAATGGCTAGGATTAGCAGGAACATTTGGGGGAATCGCTCGAAGGGCTATGATAGAACTTACTCAAAACCTGAACCTGTCTCATGATTCAAAAGGTATTTAATACTGAAATATTAGACATAAAGAAATCAATCTAATGCTGCTTCCCTTACTTTTGGAAAATGTATTACTGAAACCAAGCTACAGTCAAGTGTGATCAACTCCTTACTTGCACGGAGCAGGGCGTTATTCGTTCGAGCAGCAGTTCCCCATGACAGACACACTTCTCCAATTTATAGTTCCTGCTTAAACAGGATTTGACCTGAAAGTGGTTGTGTTGTTCCTGCCCTTTCTGACTCATAATTTACAACATTTATTGACGTTATTAAGATTTGTCTCAATTTTGTATTTTGAACCTTTATGCATCTTGCCCATGTGGTCAGGTTTTCCTACAAAATAAGTATGAAAAATATTTTCTTGAAACCGCACGTGATTGTAATTATGTCACGGTACGTTTTGTCATAAAACTGACAAACTAATGGATTTAAAAATAACACCCTTTCTCGCGTGGAGATTTGAACCCGTAACCTCTCCTACGAAAACTTGCGAGATAAAAGTTCCTGCCAGTAGTATCGGATATTATTAAAAGTATGATAGGTTGAACTAGTGACGAAATATTGGAGGAGTATGTACGATAATTAAAACCGGAAGATTTCATAACTTCGTCATCAGCAGTAAGAATTGAACTTCCGGTACAAACTTTTGCTTTTATTATATTAATAATGTTTTCAAAGGATATATGCTCACGCTCTTAACATGAAATTAGTCATTAGAATTATGTTTGGATGAAGGTACATTAATACCTACGGAATGAATGAATAAATGAATGGATAGTGTTTAACGACCGTTTTTGCTACAGAGGCACCACAGGCGATGGACACTGATAATACGTGAGATAAAATGATATTTTGGGAAAGGAATTATTTTTAAAGAAGGAATCGTTCCAGGCCTAAGTTTTAGGGTACCTTCCGGGCATTGGCCGTTTATGAGGACTGAGGAAAACCTGAAAAAAACCTCAGTCAGGAGAACGGTCTTGGCGGAATTCGAACCCCAGACCTCCCGCTCACGAGTCCGCGCTTTAACGACTTCGGCCACCCATGGCGGTAAAGCCTTAAGGAAATTGACCAACAGAATATAGAGGCAGAATGCACAAAGAAAAGATCACTTAGTTTAGCAACGAACTCAAAATCAGATGGGCAGAGATATTTATATATTCCATGTGTTCTCAGGATAGATCTAGTCTAGCGTAGATTAGATTGGAGACAAGGGAAGTAACTATAATAACAGACGATTCTAGATAGAGAACATGTGCTTTTGTGATGAGAGAAAAAACTGGTAGCATATTCTGATGAACTACCCAGGTGCCGAACAATGGAGGCTGACTGCGCTTGGAGCTAAGTTTGCTAATTTGAATAGGGATAGGTTAGCATATTGGATTATGTCTGCACATGAAGACAACTCGCCAAAGCTTAGTTCTTTCCCGTGCAAAGTGCGTAGAATTAGGAGTGTTTGTTGGAGTAAACGCACTCTTTGAGTATGAATTTGTGTGTGTGCTCGCCTATTTAAGCATTTGTGTTTAAGAGAAAGCTGTAAATGTATTTGTTTTGAGTGTATATTATTTTTTCTATAATCGCATATACGGTCAGAAGATCCATGCGAACGATTTTATACAAAATAGGTTTGTAAGTATGAGCAATAAATACACATTACCACTAAAATATTGATAATGCAGTACAGGTTTTATTTACATGCAATATTTTGTTTGCGTGTTTTCTTGCCTTGATTTGGGCTATATAAATATATTAATTATTCCATTGCCTTCCACTACGGCAGTATCCACCAAAGTAGCCGTTTTGTACATAAGGTGATGTGCAGCAGTGAGCAACAAGGAGGGTGGTAATTCATTGAAATATGAATAGAACTACTGGAAACGGATGCCGTTTGAATGTACGACTGTTTCATGTCCTTTGACACCAAATTGCTCTCTTTGTGATATTTTGATTAAAGCAGCAAGTGGGTGCACTGAGCTAAACGATAGGACCAACAAGTTCTTGGTGTCCTTTTCAATGGCATCCGATCTGAGGGTGAATGTTTATTCTTTATTATATCTTTAATTTCATTAGTGTCATCATGATCATTTTTGAAGCCTGAATATCTGTTGCTGGACAGATGACCTGTGCCATTTTAACTGTCAGTTGTTTTAGTGGAGCTTCGTAAGGGGAGAAACTAAACTGACGTAATCGCACTCCTGGCCTTCCAAATGAGAGTCTTAGACGTGAGCCAACTCAGTAACAAAGATTTTAGGAAATTGCTTTCGTTAAAAAAATAATAAAGTCCTGAAAAGTTTGACATGACAAAACTTTCCAGCCACAACTGCACAGAACTGATGGTTAATGAGGGAATGTGCAGCTCATCGCGTCTGCTGAACATGATCCTTTGTGCTGTCACTGACCGTATGGATGATTTGATGTGAAATCGAGCAGAAACTTACTACAATTGATCTTAAATGATTTAAAATGTAATATGCCAGAATTGCTATAAATACCAAATGTTTCTGAAATATGACAACCCTCGGTGTATTAGTTTTCAAGCAAACATTCGCCAGTCACTGTATTTTATTTAAATTTATTTTTTATATGGAGACATAGCTTTCAAACCCTTGAAAACAGAACTCTGAACAACAGCTCTTTTTAAAGTTCAAATCTTGCTAGTAATTTGTAAAACATAATCATTGATTTACAAGATTTGAAGAAAATATGCTTTAATATGCATTTATTTGAACAATTTTTCCACAAACGCAATGAAAAATAATATGTATTAAGACAAATAAATACACATTCTAGGTGATCCAGAGTAAACAAATATAGAAACATTTCCAAGTGTCGAGTCTACGGAATCTTTGTATTATAAGTTTGGTATCACTTTCACTATTGACTTCAGCTATCGCTCTCTGTTGTCTGCAGCGTTCCTAGGCTCTTCCAGGTACTGCGGTTCCGTGCTACGCTGGTTCAGAGTGGCCTGACTGCTTTCCTGAGGAGTCTCCCGCCTCGTTCTCAGTCTCCCTCTTCCTCTCCTATCGATAAGTAGATCCCATCTGCTGCTTGGTAGCCTTGCTACATGTCCGCCCCATTTCCACTTCAGGCTGTTTCCACGTTGAGTCACGTCGTTTAGTCCTTTAGTTCCGACATCTTTCTTAATTCCACAGATGGTATTTTATCCATGAGGGATATCCCTGGTACTTTCCACTCCATTTTACATTGGCGGATTCTAATATTATTCTTTTTCACTTCTGTTGGGCTCCAAGTTTAGTAGCATTCATATAATAATGTTGGGATTATGCACGAGTCCAGCATGTTTGATTTCAGTTTTCAGCTCAAAGTTTTGTCCGTCAGTATGAATTTCAATAATCAGAATGGTCTCAGTGCGGAGGAATGTGTGTTTGCATATAACTCCTAGCCCTGGTTATCGCTATAGTCTTTTAGAGTTTATCTCTTTCGAAATTGCACAAATATATTTCATGCATTAAAAACAAGAACACTATGAGCTTAAAGAAAACCATTATTTATATGATCATATAAGCACGTCCTATGTTTACATTTATTCAAGGCAGTATTGCTTTGTAAGGATTCTTGGATTGTCCGCATGTGGATGCTATTTCACTATTCCCGTCATGGTACGAGTATCTGTATTCTCAGGCTTGGGCAAGATTCAAGGCAACTTCACCAGTTCCCAACTGCAGCAAAGGAAAAGAAGGTTCTCCAAAATAATGTGAATTCTTACTCCCCTATAAAAGTTTAAACACTCTTGACAGACACGCAGTGCTGTTACAATTTGCAATAAGCTAAACATTTTCAGCACAGGGCGAGATTCTTTAGAAAATTCAGTTTCTATAAAGACTGTACGAAAGGACTAGGAGTTGCACAAAGAAAACCAAGAAAGAATGACGTGTGTTTTCTACCTTGCACGGTCTTGCACGACAGTTCCATTATACCTGCTGATCGGATAAATACAATTCTATTCTTTTTTCCTGGGTGTATTCTGTTACACAAACAAACACGCGATACCATTCTCTGTTATGGACATGCCCAAATGTTTCGTTTTTTAATCAATTTAAATCGCTCTGGAAAAGTCCGTTACAATATTCAAATCGGATGGATGAAGATTTATATTGGTGCACTTTGTTATTGGTTTATTGCTTTCAAAGAGGGAAAAGGTTGGGAGTGTGCTGGCGATGTTAACATCGGGAGGGGTCATATTTTATCCTGACAGGGAGCAATTTCTGGCTTGGATACATACTCTACAACTCTTTGTAAAGAATTCACAATACCTGGGAAAACATATATTATCTCCGTAGCTTAACCTACCTATGCAGATTCCCAAAGCAGAAGCCTTGCTCCTTTGTGTTGTAAGAGGGCTAAATATACAAGGGGATCAAAAACTTCATCGCTTTTATCCTCCATGATATACAATATTGACGCTAAAAGGAACAGATTGCTGCTTAAATAAGATTTATTTAATAACATGAATACAAACTCCTTAAAAGTTACAGTGTTTGATTACAAAATTACAGAAATATTTTTTGTAAAATAAGCACAATAATATATTACTTTGTAGAGAACCGTGGTTTTGTGTATTAAATACGATAATCATCAATGAATAGGATTCCCAAAAAAGGGATACTTCATAGTGATAAAAACTCCATTATACTTTTTTGTGTGCGTGTGTGGAACTTTGTTAAGCGTTATATTGTGTCCGTGGAAACAGCGGTCCATTAAGATCGTTGCAAGTTTCCAAAATCAAATAGCTTTGAATGATCAGATGCCCATACTTCTAAAAACCAGGACACTAAAACAACCGTGGATAAATCTATATATTTATATTCTTGAAGCTCTACTAAAGCAATATCAAACCTTTGAATATTTCAATGTTTAAGTTATTCATAGCATTTGGCCTCTGAATGAGAGAGAGATCGAAGAAATATTATTTCTACTTTTCCAATATGCTGTTTAACGGCCCCCAAGTAAAAAAGCTGAACAAGAGACATTTATGTCACCGGACGAAGCACTAAAATGAAGGATATGTCTGGTGAATCAAGGACACCTGGTCGTCATTTTCCTGTGTCATATTTCTCAGCTCTGTTTCATTTTATTTCCCCTGGTATAGGACCAAAGTCCTCTGAATTAAGAATCTTCGATGTCATAAGATCCATTAAATATTTTTTTTAATGTATTCATAGTTTTGGGTGTTGAAATTCTATTTATTTTTGAGTAGTGGGGGACACTAAACGTTGTCACTCGAATTTACAACTGCTTAAAGATAATGTAAGTATATGCCAGTTCGTTATATGAATATTTGGATATTCTCCTCCAATTTGTCTGCGGTTTTAACCTGTTTATAGAAAAGCAGAGGACATTTTGAAGCTACAGATTGTTTTCTCTATAAGTATAGCAAACCCATTACTAGATACATTTACAGTTTTAATACACGTATTAAAGCTTTAGCCTAACTTAGCCTGACGGCACTTTACTTTATTTTACTTTACTGCGTAGGTGACGCAAGTTTCGTAAAAGCTACACGAAACTTTGTAGTAATTGTGAGTGAATACGATGATCATTGAGTACAAAGATTCACTGCACAGTGTCGTGAATGCGCATGATCCTGATTAGCTCTAGAGTTACATTTAGAAAATTTTAAATTAGTTAAATTATTCCTTAACTTCCATACTAGATCACTCCAGAAAGAGTTCAATGAGTTTAAATACAAACGTGTATTGCCTTTATCTAGTAACAAATTTAACTCAGTATGATACACGATAGAGGTTTAAATAATCTTCTTCTGAACACGATACTTTTAACAAGATACTAGCTGAAACTCATCGATAGCTTAAAGCTGGTCTGTACGGTCATAGCTGCTGTAAGGTTTACTCTTGTTAGCGTGATGTAACTAGAACGTGAGTTATCATCGTAGCTAGCAAAACTTTTAAGACTATCTATGGTTCAAAGAACTGTCTCATAAATAAAAAAACTTGTTGTTAGTTGTGATCTAAAGCAAAGAAGAGGTCATAGAAACCTTTAAGTCAGTACTAGGAGTGCATGGCAGTTTCATTTTTTTGGTTTTCATGCAAACTAATTGCACTTCTGTGATGTTTTGGAAGCTGTTTCTTAGAGAAAGTGAGTTATGAATCTGGACAAATGGTAATTCAAAGGGGCAGATCAGGGTTGTGTGAAGGGTGTAATAGTTTAATTGCATTCAATTTATGGGTTTTATTATTATTATTATTATTATTATTATTATTTTTTTTTTTTTTTTCCTAGCAGTTTAAGCGATATAGGAGTTGCATTGCCCTGTTGCAACAAAATGTTATTCTATTCATCAACGCTGAATATCCTTAAGTATAAACAATGTCAATTGTTTCATATTGTTTAGAATAAGCTCACCATCAATTCCCCGTCCGTTTGGAATGAACTCAAGTGTAATATTTCGCCAGGATATGTTTTCTCTCTGAGCAACCTCTTTTAACGATATTTTTTAGCTAGCCGACCAGGCTCAAGCCATTGTTTCTTAGTACCAGGATTGCAATAAAACACCCAATTTTCACCCAGGTGATGCCCTATCAAAACAATTTTATTCATCAAATTAGGGAAAGTTAATGGATTTTTTTGCAAAGTTCTATGCGCCTTCTCTTTGTCCCATGGTACTTCGGCCGGTCCTGGTGATGTAGTGTTAATCATACTTGCCCCCTAAACCCAAGATCGCTGGTTTAACCCCGGACAGGGTGGATGTTTTTTTTTTTTCGGGCGTAAAAATCCTAAGTATGGCTTCTTTCGGAAGGAAAGTAAAGTCGCGGGTCCTGTGTCGTACATTTACTGCACGAAAAACAACCCCAACAATGAAAAAAGAGGCCTCTGAGCAAAATTGTTAAGCCGTTTCAAGCTCTGAATTGAATGGGACGCTGATGATCTGAGATGTTATGGAGCGTGCATAAATAAACCAAATTAAAAATATATATATATATATAACTCGAAAGTGTGGCAGATATTTAATGCCTGTATCTGCACTTGTTAATTGCTTGCATCACTATATGTTTCACAGCAGCTGCTTTGCATCTTTCAGTAGTGTGTCAACAGGAATAAGAATTTCGTAATTTGTTGATACATCTGATTGGAATCCAAGAAAATAATTCCCAAGAAAAGAGCGGCCATTCTGTGGAAACAGGGAAAAGCAGCCAGTGACAATAGTTGAAAAAGCGAAGAGGTAAAATTGCAATTGTTGTAAACTAACTTTGCCTAATGACATGGAGACAATACTTGTTTATACAATTTTTTCAAAACATGCTCTTTTCCTGCTTATTGTAATCTTTTGTTTGTAATACAATTGTAAATAAAAAGAAATATATAAGTGGGCAACGAAAGGGTGAAAACTATCGACATTTCTCTGCCAAGTCTTTTCTTTTACTGTTTATAAAATATTTTCCCACGATAACTGATAGTAAGATAACAATGCCTATTTCAATCAACGTCTGATAAGTAATTTTTTTATAGATTTAAAAATATCATTGAAAGAAATAACGGCAATAATTGTGGGATATCCTAATATCCTAATAATTGGAACTAATTGTTATTTTCCCATAGAGTAAAGAATATAATATTTAAATAACATCGCTGTATGCATCATTACACAATGTTGTAGTGATTATTGATACACTCCCCTTACTGCTTCTTGTATTCTTTCTATTGTGTCGGAGTTGAAGTGATTAAGGACATTACAGGGACAACCCGGTGTGCCTGCCGACGTGCATTTTTCTCATTTTGCACTTGACGAGACACGGCTTCTTTGTCCTGTCTTGGCATCCTTCCTTGTGTTTCTTATTGGGTTTTTCATTCCTTTGCGTCTTTTTTTATTTCGTATTTCCGTAATTTTATTTCGCCCCTCTATGCCTTTGTCTCTTCTGGTTTTTCCTTAGTACCTCTTATTCTTTTTCTTTACTTTTTATGTGTTTTTCTTTATTTTCTTTGTCCTTACAGCTATCCATCTATACATCTACTGTTTTCTCGTGATCGATCTCTGGAATTCAAAGAGACGAAAATATGTCTCAAGGCTGCTTATGAGTAAAGATCTCTATAGAAATTGACTATTCGTTCTGCTCGAAAAATCTAGCGACATAGTTACAACATGACAAGGACAAGAAAGCGGCGTTCACATCGCACCGTTTTCTCTGTAGACACTTTTTTTTTTTATTAGGTTCCTCGCTTTAAGAGTTTCAGTAACTTTTATGAAGTTCTGCATCAAGACTGAATACGCGAAGAAATAACATTTCCTTTTATTTACATTCCTATTGTTAACACTGCCCAATAAAATTACACCTTAATTCATTATGGAGAATTCCCCTCGGGTTCTCACACAGTTATACAATTCACACTTCATCTGTTCAAAATATTCTGCTAAGTCCTCTTTCAACACCCTCAGCATAAAATTTAATCTTGTGCATATCTTTTTGCAGTCAAGGACGAAAATCCCAGAAATCGTAGGGAGCTAGTAAAGACTGATTTAGGTGGTGCAAGCTACACGAAACTGTGTAGTTATTATGAGTGAATACGATGGTCGTAGAGTACAGAGCTTCACTGATTCGTGTAGCCCTAAATGCACACGAACCTGATCAGCTCTAAGAGTTACATATGGGCTAACTATCACTTCTTGAGATAATGAAAAAGTCGGGATAAATTTAGAAAAAATACCACATGTTGCTTAATATCACATTTCTGTGCTGAAACTGTTTTAAGACATTCATGAATAACTTCGTACATGTTTTAATCAAATATATTGCTTATTGCTAACAACGAGCTCTTTAAAGTTAGGGTAAACTCGATTTTAGAGATTATATCCTGTGTTCATATAAAACAACTGTAGCGCGTTGCTTATTTCAGTTTTGATTTTCAGTCGTGGTTATTTAAGGTAAAAATCAACATTTTTTTGTTTCTCCCGGCCATATATCAGCATAACCCAAAGACAACATTTATGGCGTTTAAAATCTTATTTAAGTTTACTGCCACAAATGCAGGATCTATGCACACCTCGCAATAGTCAATATTTTGCAAAGAAAGCTAGAGAATTGCTACTTTTTCAACAATTCAAAAGAATATAAAATGTACGTAATTTCATTTTTAAAGCATCATTATTTAGTATTGGTTTATGCTAGGGTGAAGCTAATCAGTCTTTATAAACCCAACTTTTAATACTTATTTAATATAATAGAAATGTATATAATGCAGTAAATGAAGAATTACTCTACCATAAGCAAGTGAGTTTGGGTGCGTGCGTGCGTGCGTGTCAGAGAGAGAGAGAGAGTATTAAGAAAATGTTACTAAGGGGCTTCTGCTTGAATTTATATTAACAGTATATGTAGGCATATTGTGTGTGTTATAAATTCTTGCACTATCGTGGTGGTCACTTTTAATATATTTTGACCCTTTAAAATGTGAACAAAAGAAAACCATAAGTTGTTGAGGTGTTGTCTCAGAGTTTCTTATTTTAACCAGAGTGTATTAGGGTGATTCGTTTCCCCTGATATATTTTTCTTTTCTTTCTTTCTTTCTTTCTTTCTTTCTTTTCTTTTCTTTTTTTTTTTTTACTTTATGTATATTACAAGAATCTGTCATGTAATCAATAGTCCGTTAAATCTTACCTAATTCTCTTCTTCTTCTTCTTCTTCTTCTTCTTCTTCTTCTTCTTCTCCTCCTTCTTCTTCTTCTTATTGTTATTATTATTGTTGTTGTATATTGCTGTGTGGAATGTATTATAAGATTCTTTTCTTATTATATGATTATATAACAATTCAAGTCAAGATGCAGTAATGGTTAATTTAAATAGTGGATTACAGTTCTTTTATTCATATAAAAAGTTAACATGTCTGCATATAGTTTTATTTATTTATTTGAGTTAACCGAGGATTTTCAGAATATTTTCGGAGGTTGGGCAAAGAATTCATTGGCGATGTTGAAGAGCTTACATTTATTACGTTGTCATAATGGTAGCCAAATACCTTTCGTTTCGGTTCTTTAATATATGAGGGGAGGAAATAAAAAGTAATACCAAAGCAAAATGTTACCTTAAGTCATAAATGTAAGTTATACTGTAGGAACTAAATATATTTTTCTATATTAGGGTCATTATATTTTAATGCTGTATGATTATAAGAATTCTATATTAACTATAAGTATAGTATATTAATAAACTATTTTCACTATATATATATTAGTACTGACATAAAGTATTTTCGATAAAACATTCCACCACATCACAAGATTTGTCATATTTACTGTGCTTGTTCAGGACCGGGTGCAGCTGTGAAGTGGTTCTTTGCAAATATGAACAATTATCACAACAGAGGCTGAGATTGCCGATAAATTTACCAACGTATTTAGTGAATTTATCTGGAAAGTTCAAACCCTTATGTGATATTCATTAGGACTATTTCACGAATAAAACAAGAGTTTAAATATAATTCCCGTAAACTTGACTTACAATATTGCAATAATTGTACAATTGCACAATGAATACTCACCTTTTCAAGCCATCTTGCAACAGTCGAATGTTGATTGTCAGTAATGTCAATAGAGAAGCACCAAATACGGGTTTAGGATTATTTCATGAATAGAATAAGAATAATATAATTTAAAATTCTCACACAGAATATTAACAATTATATAAAATATTATACTTACTCAGAAAGCGTGAGACTCAAATAAACGAAAGTCGAATACTACAGTAGCTATCGTTAGATTTACTAACACAAACTGTTTTTTTTTTTTTTTTTTTTTTGAATGGTGTTTAACGCCCGTCTTTTACTACTGAGGCACCACAGGCGGTGAACACTGATGATACATGAAATGGTAAATTGGGAAAGGATTTTTTAAGGGAAGAAACGTTCCAGGCCTAAGTTTATGGTACCTCCCCAGCATTTGCCATTCATGAGGACTGAGGAAACTCTAGAAAAAACTTCGGTCATGGAGGACCTTTCCTGGTGGGAAAGGATTTTTTTAAAGGAAGGAAACGTTCATGAAACGTTTGCTATTCATGAGGACTGAGGAAAATCTAGAAAAAACTTCAGTCATGGAGGACCTTTCCTGGTGGGAAAGGATTTTTTTAAAGGAAGGAAACGTTCCAGGCCTAAGTTTAGGGTACCTCTCCGGCATTTGCCATTCATGAGGACTGAGGAAAACCTGGAAGAAACCAGTCAGGGAGGACGGTCCTGGTGCGATTCGAATCTCAGACCTCCCGCTCACGAGTCTGCGCCTTAACGACCTCAGCCACTCGTGGTGGTGGCTGTAATAATACGAACTGAGAAAAACAAAATAGAGAAAACATTTTACCCTTCTGCTTTGACAAATATTGCTACATAATTTACAAAATGATTTCAGACTGTTTGACTGAATATGCAAAAACAATTGTTTGAGTGAATTCACATTAAGTTAGTTAAATGTACAATTACTTAAAACACAGAAAAGTGGTCAGTGATGCTGTTATAGTGTAGGCATAGAGTTGGCTACACTGACCATAAGACAAATGTACTTCGCGGGATAAAAGGGATTTGATAAATATTTACGATAATTGCATAAATGATTGGTCAACATTTAAAATTTTGCTTCATTTCATTGTTCGATTTTATGATGACGTCACATAAGTAGTAGTCTCTAACATACCGCTTTTTTATTCCTTCAAACGTTTAATATAGAAACATTTTTAATGTTACATTTAACAGAGCAGAAATAGATAGATGCTTCGAACTGTTTTTCACATTAAAGTGCTTGCAATTATTTAACTGGTTTTCCTTACAATGAAGGAGCAATATCAGCATTTATTTATTTATTTTGTTTTTCTTGAAAAGTAGTGTTAATCGTTAAATATATAGAAAATGAATTATATATGTGAGATTTTCTGTTGTGGTACCACACAGTTTCCCTTTATGATAATCTCAGTAATGGAGATAATTGTCTGCTGTAATGTATCTGGCGTTGCATTTAACCTACGTTTGTGTGTTATGCAAATGCGAAGTTTATTCATTGCCATTAAGATAATTTATGTTACTGGCCGCTCATATTTCTAATTGCAAAACTTTCATGGAAACAATAATCTAAATTAGAAAACGTACCAATTTTCATCATGTCACACAAGTTTAACTGTTTCTGTAAAGCATCCCACTCTGTTAGAAAAACTGTTTTCATTCTTCAGCGAGAGCGATTCGTAAATGTCTCGGCCTGCCAATGAAGGAATGATATTTTAACTTAAATATTATTTTTTTTCAACATATTTCCCTTAAGGTTAATCAATACATTTGTTCCAGCTATACTCCAATTCCCTTATCTGAAGTGGTTTTCGATAAAATGTGCATTGATCTCTTGATTGGAGAGTTTTGAGCTCAGAGAGCAGATGGATGACGAAGGGAATCAAAAGTGGTGAGTACAGTGGATGTACTAACATTCAATTTTGAAATTTACGTTTTCTAATCTTTAACATGTTTTTATAACAGATGCATTGCTTTTATTAAAATTTATTATTTTCTTCTTCGAGTCTTTTCTCTCAACTTTTCATCCTGTAAGTTTAAAGTTTTGGAACAGTAATTTCCTGTTATGGTTTTACCTATCCGAGGATAATCAATTAGTAATTTTCCTTTAGCATCCTGCCACAAACTTTTCTGCATTACCGACTTTGTCTTCTTTCGGTTCTGTCCACTCTTTTGACTGCTGTTTGTGTGATGGGGTATTGGGATCTCATCCACAGTGTTAAGTCGAGTGTTGTAATATTTTCATATGAATGCGTTTTTGATCGGCTGTTACCAAGCGCGGCACCATCTTATGCAAAGCTTTTTCCTGAGCAATTCTTCATGTGAAATATAACATACATATTCCTTTGAAATGCTTACAGCTTCATCATTTTCACGCACTTCATCTGGTTCTATCATCTAATACCATATCATGAATTTTGCTGTTCTTACACTTTTTGAACGTCTTTTTACATGGGTTATCTTTAAGATTTGTACAGCAGATTATTTCAATAGTTAAAAATGATAGAATCCCCATAAACTTTTATAACTTTGATATGAGTTTCCAATGGCGTTAAACCATCCTTTACAAAGAACTTTATTCTGCATTACACTCAATTTTATCCATTTTATGGAATACCTCAAAATGTCTGCTTTAGAAAACTGAAATAAATAAACTGTTTTCCAATTAATAAATGAATTAAAGTTTTTGTAAAAGATTTTGTATTTTAAACAGTAAACTGGCATATATATATTTTTTTTTTACCTTTCTTGGGTGTGGGGATTGTCTCATTATAATCGACTTATTTTGCACGATTTTCTACTATAATTCACTATTTTTGTTTACTTTCTATAAGTCACATTTTCCTAGCAATCCACTTCTCTAAGAACCTATTGTTATTATTGAAAAAAAAACTCGTTTTCAGAAATATTTTCGGTTTTATATCCTCTGTAATAAGTAAGGAATATGGCACAATTACCATAATGTTGCTTGTAATAAACGTCAGTGACTGTTTGTTACAAATACTGTGGATCTTAACTTATGTTTAAACAAATATTAAGTTTATCCGTTGATCACATCAGTAGTAATAATTTATAATACAATAATGAATTAAACTCAAATTATATCTTCTTTTGCATAAACATTAATGATTTATAAATGACAGTGTAGAGTTTGAAAATACAATATTAACAAACGCACTCTTTTTAATAATTGGTTACAAAATAAAGAGTTAATATAAGCATAAATTTAAATGCTTAACTAAATCAAAATAAAATACTTAAATTAAACAAATTAATTGTTAAACGTGTTTGACCTATTTAATAAGGAATAATTAGCTAATAAGGGATCAAAATATTTTCATTTTATCACATGGATTATCCATTCGGAATGACTCCCTGTTCAAATTAGCCCTGATAAATTTGGTTCTATTGAAATAATTTTATTAGCTTAATTCCATTTCCTGCACTAGTTTACTACTTTGAAGCAAACTGACATACTACAGTTATCTTCAATGTTGATATTACACAACTTATCATGGCCTATAGGGAATGATCGGTGTTAAACCACGTAGTGGTTAATTCGGTTATTAATAACTAAAAACATTAACCTTTTCACTCTTAGTTAAATATTTGTTTAAGCATTGTGTGTTTTTTGCCCTCTATTAAAAACGGTTTTCTGCTGCACAAAATATTTCTTGTTTAATTAATAATTATTTACCTACTCCATTTCTTTTAAATTTTTAGTCATATTGACACTCATTTTCCCCACTCTACCATAACTTTTGTTAATGTACATTTTTAAGAAGTAAAAGAATATAAGCATATTTATTACATATGCTATGACTTAAAAGCAATAAAGAATGAAAGGAAACCAGGGAGAAAAGGAAGAAAAATTGCCCTGTTACAAAAATAGCCCAGAATTCACTTTAATATATAAGATATTCTGATTGAATTTATAAATTATAAAGCTTTACGAACAACAATGCATTATTTGAAATAAATGTGTAGCTAAAAATCACCACAAGAAACAGTATGGCATTTATTTATAAGAGGTCTTTTGGTTGTAGTGTCATTTTTTCCACGGATATTCATTTTAAGCATTTTGTATTTCATGTTCTTTTCTCTACATCCGCATGCCTCATACGCAAGAATGCACATTTGAGCATATACCTCCCCCACCCCTTAAATTTTTATTACCTACCCACATTTTCAAGAAACATTAAAAGAAGTTCTGCCGGCTTTCATAGCCATATTGCAGTCTCCCTTTTTAAAAATATATGATTTGATGAATAGAAAATCCTAAGTACAGCATGGATAAATAAGATAGGCGAATATGTCAGCCATGAGACGACTGTTCTTATCTTCATATCTTTAGCATTATCTTTCCTATTTGCATTATCAACAGATAAGTTTAAATTTGTTCTGTCGACTTCATTTTAATAATACATAATTATTTATACTTACGCCTAACAATATTAATAATGAGCTTTCAAAGCTAATATATTATTTAACACTTCTTGCCTATCCCATAAACATTTAGCATAAGTTGTCAATTGAAATAGGGTTAAAGGGTATTAGCCGTTAGGCATACAATATGTTGAAACAATTTATTTATTATAAAATTTAGTATTGAAAAGTCCATATATTCCGTTTGTTTTTTCAAGTATTTGAAAATACAATTGCTACTTTTAGCAATGAACTTTTTGTTTTACATGCAGTTCTTAAATTATAAATTAAATAGCATTAAAATGTACAATATTGTACTTAAATATATTTATTTACCTATATTTAAAATAAAGCAAATTAGACTCCAATACATTTTACAAATTTAATTTAGTTCGTTTATTAGCTTAACTTTGTTCTTATATCGAACGTTTTCTTCCATGTTTAGAACATTTAATTATATTTTAAGTAGGCCATCTTACTTTAAAAAAGTATTCTTTCGCGAGATACAGAGATAGTAATATCGAAAGCTAGGCCATGCGCAGGCTGCTGATTATATCTCCAGAAATGAAATTTATTTTTAATTGTGGATTTTGTTTAGTTTCTTCTGAATTTATTTTATTTCAGAGTTTTATGTTAAAAATGTAGTTGCCTCAAAGTAATCATTAAATGTAGTTTTTCTTCTTTAAAATATATAAAAGGAATTCCTTGTTTTAAAGGTGCATTCTTTCCGTCACCCCCTCCCCTTTTTGCGAACTGCTGTTGTGACACGAAAACGTTATCAACTGCAGATCTACCAAAAAGGAATGCCTTTGACCTGATAGCATGTTCTTCATCTGTGCTCCATCTATGAAAGAGTCATCCATAAATAACTCAAGATGTCTTTATAAAATCCCTAGTGACCGTTATATAAAGTTATATATATATATATATATATATATATATATATATATTTTGCTTCAATACATTAACAAATTTTCCTATACTATTTAAAGGTCAAATTAAAATTAAATTATACCCCTACAAATGCAGAACTAAACCGCAGACTTGGCTGTAGTTGTTTCTTCAGCCACTTTCACTACCAAGTTTACTCCACTGGCTGTTAGCTGTGCACTCGAAAAGCTTTCAAACTGTCAGCACTTCGCCTACAGAAACCCCGCTGTGGCATATGCCCGTCCTGACAGACGTTTTGACAATTCAGCCGAAAGCTGTTTAGAACTGGCGATGTCATCTGGGAATACAGGTGGAACAAATCGCATTCCCAAAGCAATATCAAAACGTCAAGCCAGGGTCTTATTAGCGGGTAAGGCGTGTTGCATTTCCAATTACCGGCGTACAAGTATTCCTTGACAGCGGTTCAAAACCGCCGCCTGCGGGGAGTTAGATTGATGGTTATTCGATAAACTAGCGCGCACTGCCTCCGGGCTAAGAAACTTGATGTTTTTGGAATAATCATATTTCACAGGCAGAATTAGAAATATAAATTTATGCTGAAAAGGAGTGGCAGTACTGCAATTATTTACTGTTAACATCCTATACTAAGATCTCAGATGTTCTGTTTGGATCTTATTTCTTTAGACTAGAGCTAGAATGTGTCACCCAATATTTTGGCTACTTGGATCCCTTACATACTCTCCTAACTGTATTAAATTATCTCTTTCTTGTATGTGATATCTGCCTGTCAATAGTTATTATGAATAGTTAATCTGAATACGTTTACTTCAGGAACTTCCTGAAGACCAAATCATCACTCTCTAAGAGGCCATTAAATGTTTTGCGTCGACTCTTAGGAATAAAACCTCTGCAACAAAATAACCTGAGAGGTCTCTTAACATTTTCGGGTTACCATAGTATCTTCGACAGTTTGTAAATTTTATTGTTGGTCATTTTGTTTGTGGTATCTCCAATTCTTCGTATATGTTAAACTATTTCGTTTAATTCTTTTATTTCTAATTCTTGTGGTACTAAACATTTGTGAATAGCAACACTTTTTCAAAAAAATTGACACTAATAGTGTTGGTTAACTATTAAGTCTAGGCCATAAGAACTTTAAAAAAAAAAAAAAAAAAAAAAAAAAAAAAAAAGTTTTTGAGTCTGATCTTAGGAATAAAATCTCTTTAACCATAACCTTACAGGTCTCTAAGATATATAGGCTGAGATGGGGGAGCTTCGCGGCACTGTAGCTCAGATGGTAGAGCCTCGGTCCGGCAAGGCGAAGATCCACAGTTCGAATCCGATCGTGATCTCGAATTTTTTCTTTCTGACTCTGACGTGAGAGTAAAATTTTAGTTTTTAAGTAGAATTGCTTTATCCATTATCCAAGTTGGTATACAGGATGAATTCGAACTCTATCGACCAAATTTCTGAAGTTATTCAGGGATGTTTTCTGACTTTTCTGATATAAGGAACCCATAGTCTCCGGTGGTTCATTACCAGGTATTTCATTGCTTTCGCTTTGTTTAACTCAACTACCTTTGTATCTGTTTACTCGAAATATGATTGTTTCCAACAAAGCCTTTCACTGCTGTAGTGGAGCGTAGTAGTGCGCGTTTTCAGTGCGGTCGCCACCAGGCGCGAACTCCTGCTCAGTTCTGATGGGGCGCCAGTACATTTTGCAGTGAATGTTAGGGAATACCTTGATGAACAGTTTGGACGCAGATGGATTGGTCGTTGTGGTCCTGTTCCATGGCCAGTTCGATCATCAGATCTGACACCCAGACTTTTTCTTCTGGGGTCACTTGAAGAGCGCTAGGTAAGTGACTCCTGTTGAAACTAACATGGACCTGGTTGTTAGGATTGTAGCAGCTACTGACGATGTGCGCCAATCTCCTGAGATGCTACAGCGTGTGTGACAGTCCATGAGGTTTCGCTATGAAGTTTATCTTGATCATGGCTGTCGACATTTTGAACATTTACTTTAAACAATATAATTTGGAAATTTTCATGTCATATTTTGTAATGTTTGTTCGTGTATCCTTAAAAATAAATAATTGCAATTGTCAGGAAGTGATGAGTAGCTTATTAATTGATGGCGGACCGTAATGTAAACACACTCTACAGCAATGTGTTGTTTGGAAACAATCATATTGCGAGTAAGCAGAGACGAAGGTTGTTGAGTTATTACAAAATCAAAACAATGAAATTACCCGGTAAAGAGCCGTCGGAGATCATCCTTGTATCAAAACACTCAAAACTTGCGAAAGTTTGTCAATTGAGTTCTAATTCACTCTGTATTGGTGAATTACACTGGTATTACTAACTAGTAACTCCCACTGGTGGCCGAGGTCGCTAAGGCGCGGACTCACGAGAGGAAGGTCTAAAGTTCGATTCCCGCCAAGTACGTTTTCCTTGATTGAGGTTTTATCCAGGATTTCCTCATTGCTCATAAATGGATATAGCCGGGAAGGTACCCTAAACTTGCGCCTGAAATGTTTCCTTCGTTCCTTTATAAAAAAATAATGCTTTCCCAATGTATCATTTTAGCTCATTTATCAACAGTGTTCACTGCCTGTGATGTTTCAGCAGTGTATTAAACACTATTCAACAATTACTTCTAATTAGCCTAATTTAATTAAGAAACCCTAGTTTAAATGTTTATACTTTATCATGGTCTTAGAAAGGCTGAAGGCCTATGTTACTTATACTTATTTTCATACTATTTCATGCTTTCTTAAAGTCAATTGGTTTTTTTTTGGCATATATCATTTTAATTTCAAGGAATGTTATTTAAACAGTGAGCATGTTTTTTAAATCATTTTAATTTCTAGTCAACTAAATTTCATAGTATTTTTTTTCTTTATTTCTTCTTTTTTACACTAGTAATTTCGGTAGAAATTCTCATTTATTTTTCTTGTCAGTATAATTTTATTAAATCCTCCCTTTTTCATATTTTTTACATTCACACTACTTTGCCAAAAGAGGGAGTCATAAACCGATATTCCTCAACAATTTATGAAATAAAATCGCTTAAGTATAAACTTAATACATGCATAGATATATATATATATATATATATATATATATATATTACTAGCACGTGGTAAAAAAGATATTGAAAAATGCACCTGAGGTATAGCACATGTTTCAGTTAATGAATCGCTTCCTAAATTACACACAACTGGTGCGATATTGTTTGTTAAAATGTTGGAAATAATATCTCTATTAACCGAGGGAGAAAATGTCATGCGAGTGGTCGATACAGTGTCGTTCACCCAAATTTGTCTTAATTACATTCTGGAAGTTTTTCTATAATTTTCTTGCAAATTCTTTCACATATTACTCCAGCAATCATATAACCTCTGAGCCTTCTGGTTTCCCTCTATCGTCATCTGAATATTGTATGACAACAAGGAATGCAGAATGCTAAAGTGTAAAGAAGAAAGCAATAATTATCCAGATAAATTGAACATTAAATGCATTTAAAATGGAAAAGCATAGGTAGATAGACTGTAAGCACAAACCACGCTAGGAGCTAATAAATAGCCTTTGTTAAAATATTATTTATATATTTTCATTTAAGGTCGTGTTTCGGAAATAGCCTGCCGAGCCTTTGCGCTGTTTTAGCATACATATACTGTCGATAAAATTGATAGAGACCGCCTACGCTTATGTTCTGTATGGACCCCTTACTTCGTGCATTCTGAATATAGTTTAAAATTCTGTACTCCTCAACATTTTTAAATGCATTTCATCGATTTTGGGCACTAGCTCTTAGTTAACCAATTTCAACAAGCAGATATAACTGAACTGCGTGACACAGTAACAGGGGAATTTTTTCTCGCATTGTGTGCATCCTTTTTATATATCTGTTTTTCATTATTTGCTGGATGTATGCACATTCCCTCATGTCTTAAAAGATTACTCAATTTTCTAATCCAATTAAAATAAATACAATACATTTAACAAACTGGTTTTTTCTCAATATGATAGAAATGTTTAACTCTATTTAAAATAGTGCATTTAAAGGTATAAATAAAACTATAGTCTTTAAAATTATAAGTGCTAAACATTTTCAAAATTTCAACCAGCATAAACCTAGGGCCTAAAGTAAAGCTTTTAATTTTGTTCATTTTAAAAATGTTTTATAGGTACTTTGACTGTTCAAAATGTAGGTCCTTATTTTATTAGTAATATTTAATTGAATTTTAGGTCAGCGTTATTTACCAACAAATGCAGTTGCCAGAGAAATGTTTAAAATTGTACACATATTTCAGTATGTTCCAATCCTGTGAACAATTCTTCTAGTTTGTATTTTGCATAGACATGTTACATGTTACATATTTAGGCATACTTACAACAATCAATCGTCTACCGTCGGTATATAACAGTCGTGAAGGATATGAAGCTAAGCGAAACATCGCGTGCTTTGTGTGCCACTTTTCACTGTTTCCTTTTTTACTATTCTGGACATCTTGTTCTTGATAATTAGTTGTGTTATTTACAAGAGTTTTTAATTTTAATTACTTTTGGGTGTATACAGTGTGCATCTAACCTACCACTCAGGAATAACAGGACGTGATAGAGATTACTCCATTTATTGAATGAGGGAAAAAGAAGTATTACACTGCGATCTTTATGCAGATAGTTCAAAGTGAGAAGTCAGGCTGGAATTTTCTTTTTCTTTCTTTCTTTCTTTCTTTCTTTCTTTCTTTCTTTCTTTCTTTCTATCTTTCTTTCTTTCTGTCTGTCTTTCTTTCTATCTATCTTTCTTTCTATCTATCTTTCTTTCTTTCTATCTATCTTTCTTTCTATCTATCTTTCTTTCTTTCTTTCTATCTTTCTTTCTTTCTATCTTTCTTTCTTTCTATCTATCTTTCTTTCTTTCTATCTATCTTTCTTTCTATCTTTCTTTCTTTCTTTCTTTCTATCTTTCTTTCTTTCTATCTTTCTTTCTTTCTTTCTATCTTTCTTTCTATCTTTCTTTCTTTCTATCTATCTTTCTTTCTATCTTTCTTTCTATCTTTCTTTCTTTCTATCTTTCTTTCTATCTTTCTTTCTTTCTTTCTTTCTTTCTTTCTATCTTTCTTTCTATCTTTCTTTCTTTCTATCTATCTATCTATCTTTCTTTCTTTCTTTCTTTCTTTCTTTCTTTCTTTCTATCTATCTATCTTTCTTTCTTTCTTTCTTTCTTTCTATCTTTCTTTCTATCTTTCTTTCTTTCTATCTTTCTTTCTATCTTTCTTTCTTTCTATCTATCTATCTTTCTTTCTTTCTATCTTTCTTTCTTTCTTTCTTTCTTTCTTTCTATCTTTCTTTCTATCTTTCTTTCTTTCTATCTTTCTTTCTATCTTTCTTTCTTTCTTTCTATCTTTCTATCTATCTTTCTTTCTTTCTTTCTTTCTTTCTTTCTATCTTTCTTTCTTTCTATCTTTCTTTCTTTCTTCCTTCCTTTCTTTCTTTCTTTCTTTCTTTCTTTCTATCTTTCTTTCTTTCTTTCTATCTTTCTTTCTTTCTATCTTTCTTTCTTCCTTTCTTTCTTTCTTTCTTTCTTTCTTTCTTTCTATCTATCTTTCTTTCTTTCTATCTTTCTTTCTTTCTATCTATCTTTCTTTCTCTCTATCTATCTTTCTTTCTGTCTTTCTTTCTATCTTTCTTTCTTTCTTTCTTTCTATCTTTCTTTCTATCTTTCTTTCTTTCTTTCTATCTTTCTTTCTTTCTGTATTTCTTTCTATCTTTCTTTCTTTCTATCTTTCTTATTTTCTGTCTTTCTTTCTTTCTTTCTTTCTATCTTTCTTATTTTCTGTCTTTCTTTCTTTCTTTCTATCTTTCTTATTTTCTGTCTTTCTTTCTTTCTTTCTTTCTCTCTTTCTTTCTATCTTTCTTTCTTTCTTTCTTTCTTTCTTTCTATCTTTCTTTCTGTCTTTCTTTCTTTCTTTCTATCTATCTTTCTTTCTTTCTTTCTGTCTTTCTTTCTTTCTTTCTTTCTTTCTATCTTTCTTTCTATCTTTCTTTCTTTCTGTCTTTCTTTCTTTCTTTCTTTCTATCTATCTTTCTTTCTGTCTTTCTTTCTTTCTTTCTATCTATCTTTCTTTCTTTCTTTATTCCTTTCCTTCCTTTCATTTTGTATTTGAGTGCAGTGGTAAAGATTTTGACAGCAAGCAAAACTGATTTGTTTATCATTAAATGGTGTTTAACGTCCGTTACTACTGAGGCACCACAGGCGGTGGACATCGATGATACATGAGATGAAATGATAAAAATGTTTTTTTTTAAGGAAGGAAACTTTTCACGCCTAAGTTTAGGGTCCTCCTTGGAATTTTCCATTTATGAGAACTGGAAAAAAACCTTAGGGAGGACGATCCTGGCAGGATTCGAACCCCAGATCTCCCGTTCTTAACGATCGCTGTCAACCGTGACGGTAAAAACTAAATTTGATTCTGCTGTTACTCTTATATATGTTACTAAAATGAGATGTGATTCTATTTGTGGAAAGACTTTTTCTGCCTTAAATTTATACTTACAAACAAAAGATGCACTTTTTGGTGCGCAATTTGAAGAAAGGGCACTTTTAATTTATTGTAAGTGACTATGGGAAATAGTCATTTGTGCTAAAAAAAGTGCGATTATTCTTTTTACTAGTAATCTAAATTACATATAACTACATTACAATTTTATTCCGAAAAGTTGTATTTTGTAACTTATTTGGAAAAATAAAACAAACTTTAAAAATTTGTTAGTTAAACTGATAGTGGTTTTCCTCATGGCAAAAACAATGTTTTCATAAAATTATTTTCTAATTCACTTTTCGGGTACCAAATTTAAGAAATACATATGTAAAATTGAATGACATAAGTCTATAAATAAGTGGTTGGGAAAGCTAAAACAAAAATAAGTATATTAAAATATAAAACTTTTATTCTTATTCTATTCATGAAATAGTCCTAAGCCCGTATTTGAGTCTTCTCTATTGGCATTACTGACAATCGACATTCTTTTGTTGCAAGATGGCTTGAAAAGAACTATTCATGATACAAATGTACAATTACAATATTGTAAGCCAAGTTTACGGTAATTATATTTAAATTCTTATTTTATCCGTGAAATAGTTCTACGAGGGTCTGAGCTTTCCAGGTAAATTCACTCACTATGTTCATGAATTTATCGGCAATCCCAGACCCTCTTGTGATATTACATGTGATAATTGCATGCTAGCCTTTCAGCCAATGTATGGTCTCATTCATACCTTTTCACCAATCATAATGGAAATTAATCGATAGTTTCAAAGCAAATGCTCAAAATATAAATAACTAGTAGTATTTTTTTCTTTCTTGTACGTTAATTTTTAAAGGCAGAGCTTGATGTGAAGAGTAAGACAATCACGAGCAGTTTTCTAGGATTCTCATGATGGTGTGGTGCTCGTAAACTTCCTCTAGGACAGAACCTTCACCGGGTAGTTTTTCGCATCTCTGAAGGATGTTATTCAGGCTAAACGTCCACACCTCGCGAAAAAGAAAGGTCTCTTTCAGCACGATAATGCATCTTCACACACACACATGTAGGATTGTTGCTGTAAAACTGCATGACCTTCGCTTCCAAGTGTATCCATATCAACCATATTCGCTGTATTCGCCTTACAGCGATTACTTTTTTGTTCCCAAACCTGAAGAAATGAATGGGGTGGACGAACATTCACATTCGATGATGAGATTGAAGCTGAGACATGCGCTAATTTTTCATAGTGGGACAAATTTTATTTTACCAATGGATTAAAAAGCTAGAAAGTACTTGGACTAAATGTATTGCTTTACAAGATCACTACGTTTAAAAAAAATCTTAAATCTGGTGTTTTCTTGATCAGACTGAGAACTTTTAGAAATTTCGTAAATTGGGAACCCCCCCCCCATGAAGAAGCCTTACAGGCCTAAGTTTAGAGATTCTTCCCAGCATTTGCCATTGATGGGGACTGAGGATAAACTGGAAAAAAGAAAGCTTAGTCAGAAAGGATGGTCAAGCCGCAGAACTTCCGCTCCCTTTAACGTTCTCAGCCTTCTTTGTCGGTTTAAGGAACGATTATGTCAACCCTGCGGAAAATGTGTGGAGAAAAGCGTAAGAAATATCATTTCACAGTATGAAATAATATTAAATTACTAAAAGGCAAGGTTTTTATTGGATAATGTCTACTGTAAACCACTACTTGCATGAAGTTCTCGGGTGTTTATTCGCCTAAACTACTGAATTAACTGATTTAAGATCAAACACTGCTCTGAATGCAATGCAATTCGAATGCAGGCAAACACACTGTAACTGTCAACATAGCCTGAATTAGCGCCGACTGTATGTAGGTAAATTACACCGCATACGTTTGTATTTTGTTTTTAGCAACCACTTTTCGGTATTTGTTCTGCGAACCTCAATGGTCACCGCTTCGTTAAAACTCTTAATTAACCAGTGTCAGGAAAGATAAAAGTGGTCTATAAACTTTATTGATTGCCTATACTACGTACTCGTATATAAAATTAATTAGGTTAAATGTTAAAAAAGAACTACTCCCAATTTGATTTCTTTGTTTATTTGGAATCATGTTCAAGGCCTATGGAGATTTTCACAATGAGCCCGAGAACGCCAGGGCGAAAATTTTGTGCAACTCTCGGGAAATGTGCGGCGATGATTCCGAAAGTTTGAGAATGTCAGATTCAGGATCGGTGGAAAAACTGCGAAGACGACGAACAATACAGAAGCCAAATAGCTGTACAACTGATCTTGCCTTTCTTCCTAGAACGAACATATATTTTTCTTTACCCCAGATTAATTTTATTTTATTCGATAGGCTCAAGGATACTTTCGTGTTTTATTTTGCCTCTATTTTCTGCCTGCTGATAGCCTCTAGCCTTGTTCTAACCTTCTATATATGTTTTCATTATTTTCATTTCCTCACTGCTATTTTGAAATAAGGCAAATTTCTCTTGGCCCTCTTTCCACCTCTGCAGTCCAAAACTTTGGTGTTATATTTTGTATATGATGTCTATAGCATTTAGCGCGAAGCGTGGACTGGTCTCCCTGCATTGGTCTGAGCCAAAGAACTGGCTGTCAGACCGTGATATGTTACCATCTCACACTGCCCTTCTCACTGCACAGTTTATGGCCAAAATAAAACGACTGTCGTCTCATGCAAGCCCTATTTTTTTTTTTTTCTAACTCTATCTTCTCTACTGTCAGAAATGAATACGAAGCTGAAAGGCTGTCATTTTGCAAGCTTTGAGGAGATTCTTGCAGAATTGGTAGCAGTACTGGACACACTAAATGAGTACAGCTTCCAGAAATGTTAAAAAACATTGGGAACATGGTTGATATTAGGTGAGGTTTAGGAATTTAATTGCATTACTCTAGAAATTCCTATAAAAATTGGTCATGCAAATGACAACGAACCTTAGTTATCAAAGGTGGTTGTCAGTTGCAAATGCTATTTAAAGAACTTCGCACACGCTTTGAAGAAGTCTTTTAATGACTGAACTTATGCTGGTGGATTGTTTTATTGTAAAATTTTACTTTGCTGAAGAACTCTATCGAATACCAATATTCCAATTTGAGTAGCTATGTTGCTTGATCAAAGGCAGTGTATGTACGCAAGGGATAAAATACATCAATTGACTGAGTAGCTGTCTACTGCAGAACTTATCAGCGTTCTGATATTCTGCAAATTTCGTTTCTTAGAGTCGTTTGGTGTTTTATCAGTAATTACTTCAACAGTCTCTCGCAGCATATACAGAATTGATAGAAGAACTGATGCTGAAGATTCAAACGTTTGTATTTTCATTCATTAAAGAATTGCGCCGTTGAAAAATAAGGCTTTCTATATTTAAATAATATGCATGTATTCAACATTGTGTTATCACTGTTTTCAAAAGAACTCTTCGTATTTTAAAAGAACTGAAAACTTTTGATATTTTTCTGTAAATTTTATTTGTGCGTTGTATTCCCAAGAATGGGCATCTTTTTTCTACAACAGTCTATAGACGTGATCTTTGTGTACATCGCACAAAATGCTGGAGGCATTGTTCAACTTAGAATTAAATCCAATTTATAGAAGATTTAAGGTGAGAATTCCTTCTATGTAGTACACCCGAATTTGTTCGTGAGGCATTTTCTTTACTAAACCACTAAACACTACCCATTTGCATACTTTTTTTTTGTGTACACGTACGATAGATGGTTTCCAATTAACATTTTTCTATAAAAGATTTCGTAATATGAGCTGAGAAATATAAATAGAGCAATCTTATATACTCGAAACAATAAGACTTTACAGAAAAATCAAGTAACTAAAGTGGCATATAGTGTTTCGGACACATCTTGACATCCATATTAACTCCAATTAACTCCAAATCGGAGCATAGATCGACTGATCCTGTTTACGACGTAGATACATGTTTTATGACAACCAGTCACCATATTATTCGGATATCTGAGTAGAACTGTGCAGATCACTCACTCAGCCTCCCCCCCCCCTTTCTACATAGGCTAAGCTACTCTCTACTGTTCAGATTCTATGTTTGAAAGACCTGACCTCTATATGCCTAATCTAGATTATTACAACCGTTAAATTCACTCCTACCTTGATCAGTATAATATTATTAAAGTAACTGTTTGCAATCACCAGCTTTATATTCCCATACAGTACAAACTTAAATTGAACATAGCGGTGATAACTTTCTTTGCTTCAAAATATCGTACACAGAAGAAGAACATGGGGAAAAAAATGTCTTCCCTTAATGTCACTGACGGAATAGCTGGAAGAATGTTATGGACACATTCCTTAAGTGCATATTGCAACCACCTGCTTAGATACTATCGTACGTACGTTGTTAGTGCTGAAAGGCTTTAGGAACGAGTGTGTTACTATGGGCAAAATTTCCCATTTCGATGCTACCAAACCCTTTTTATTGTTTTATTCTTGGAAATAGCAACAATAAGAAAGAATTTAATTAATTCTGAGGAATTCGCCTTCAAGCAGAACGACGCTCGAGAGGAAAACCTGCTCCAGAAAATAAACAAAGCGGAAATTTCTTCTTATTTGCTCACATGGATTCATCGCTACAGCGAAAGCAAGATCCAAGAAGGAGATGCCTTGCCAAATTCTCGATTAGCGGCCCCCACTTGCGACCAGCAGCTCAAATATTGGATTCCGATGAGCGAGCAAGCGGCAAGGAACTTTCGCAAAGAGAACTGGAGAAAGAAAAGCGGAAAATCTGACAACCACTAACAGACCCCCAACAAAAAACAGCTTTTCTCAGTGAAGTGATGTGCAATTCGTTCATATGAAACAACGTAATTTATAAAAATGGAATTTATTTCTTTCACTTACAAATATATTAACTTTCTATTTAGCTATTGTTCAGGCATCTGTTCCAAGATAAATTTTGGCTATAACCTCAGCAAATAAATTGTTTGTTTATTATAGAAAGGATTTTCTGTTTCATATCCTGATGGAAGTGAAAGATTACCCCCTAAACATTTTTGTTTGGTTTGGCAGCTCAAAAATGAAATCTCAGGATGGAAGATTAAAGTAAGCCAAAGAACCTACTACGCTCCATTTTTATGCACCACAGGGGATTTTGCATTATCAGCAGAGCTCGAATTTGGATGACCTAAATATTACTAATAATTACCCATAAAATACCTAAAACCGCAACATTATTTAAAAGAATAAATATACCATAAAGCTGTAAAAGACCCTGCCTCAATTAACATCTCTACCCTAAATGACCGGTGCGTAGGAAGGTCCTTAATGTCACAAAGTTTACAAAGTAGAATTTTAACATCATTTGAAAAAAGTCCCTTCCTACACACACACACTATGATAGCTTTTAAATTAGTAGTTTACCATACTTCACTTTTGATATTTTAATTAATCATTAAGAAGTCACAAGGCTAAGCTGCGTGGCCGAGAGAGCTGATATTGCAACTAATGCGCAGGTAGGAAAAGTTGCAAACCTCACACTTGGACATAATGTGTTATCATTCCGCGTGCTATCGAAGTTTGTATGCAGTAATGGAAACTGGTTGACCTTCAGTGAATGCGCAATTCTGATTAAAAGTTCCGCAGGCAATTGACCTTGCTCAGTCGTGTTTTATGTCAACTGCTCCAGTTGAATTTTTGTAGGAAGTACGTATTAAACGTACTACTGTGTATTTGTTTGCTGAGACTGAGATTCATGATTGTTATGCGCAAAAGAAATGATACATATACTGCAGTAAAGAACTTTACACTAAATTTCCAAGAGCAACACCTCCATCGTTAAGATCAACTTTCAATCGACAGCGCGACATGATGTTCCTCGGCAAGTGGCAAGGCCATTGCGCAGTAACTTTCGGCGGAAAAACCAATTTTCGATTGCATAGCGAAATGATTAGCAGTTGTGAGGCATTTATTTACAATAATATCCTGAGTTTTCATTGTCGACTTAGGACCCAATGTAAGTAATGAGGCTGTCAACGATCGTGGTGCAATTCAGTGTTTCAATTTGTCGAAAATATTCTTGTGTTCAGTTATTTGTTCTGTTTCCATCCCTGTGCGCCATATTGTTGAAATATTTATAGTTTTCGCGACTTCTAAATACATGTTCCTGTACGACTATAGCATCCCTTTATACAAACACATTATTATTGTCTCACCACAGAAGTAAACATGTAATAGGGAACACTGGGAAATGCAATAAATGCAACTACCAGAGATTGTTGTATATTTTCCTCTTTTGCAATACATTTTTCACATTTTCTGTCCAGTATGCACATTTACCAAGACAGTATGGTAAACGTTGACATACTTGATGGGATCAGTTTTCCCGCCAAATATTTATAGTTGCATTGCTCCTGTGTTTGGTAAGTGTTCTTTGGTATTTCTGAAAAGTGTTAATTGAGTGAGTGGACCGTAACATGCGCTTTGGAGGGGGGGCAACAGTAGAACCTTAATTAGCACCTGCATGGGTTAAACCTTTAAGGTTATTGCAGTATAGAGCCAAAAATTAGAATAAAATATCAAGTTAATTTTGAAATCAAGGTTATTATGGGTTAAATATTTGTGAACGCTCAAAGAAACAATTACTAAAATAAAAGTTCTCTGAAAGATATCCATCAAGTTTCATGGCTTTCAGCTAGAACCTATTTATTTTATCATATCAATACATTTCTTGAAATACCTAGTTTTAGGAACAAGAACTTTCTATAAGCATTGTACATAAGTAATACAAATTTATATGAATGTCAGAGATATTGTGTGTGTGTGTGTGTGTGTGTGTGTGTGTGTGTGTGAGTGCGATTTTCATAATGTTGTTGTTTTCTTTTGTTGATATTAATTTCAGAAATGAAGTATTTTACAAGAGCATGAACTATCTTGTGACCCATGCAACTGTAATGTGCAATTTCGTATATATAGTTTAAATTGAATAATAAATACTATTACTATAGTGCTCTATAACTACTACTTCTACTACTACTACTACTACTACTACTACTACTACTACTACTACTACTACTTCTACTACTACTACTACTACTACTACTACTACTACTACTACTACTACTACTACTACTATTACACCTACCGCTGCTATTGCTACTGCTGCTGCTACTTCTACTACTATTACATTTTGTAAGAAAACAAAGTCGTGATTGTTTGAACACAATTCATAGACACCATCAACACTGATGAGCAATGGTTGTTGATTAAATTACTCAATTGTACAATTCTAACTAAAAGAGCATAAATAAAATTGGTTATATATGTGCATTTTCCTACCCAAAGTGCCGGAAGCTAGAAACAATTTATTTTCTGGTTAGTACGCAATAACTAGTGTAATTATAAATAATATGTAATATGTTTCCATTCAAATATCTGTAAATATCGTTCTTCCCATTTTAATGTTTATTATTATTATTGTTATTATTATTATTATTATTATTATTATTATTGCTGCTGCTGTTGTTGGTATTTTAGCGTCATTATTTGTTCTTTTTCTAATTGGTATCATATTTAAGCATGTACTGTTTACGACCCGTGCATAAAACGTACAATTGAAATCACACACACACACACACACACACACACACACACACACACAATTTTATAACAGTAAATATACATCTATTACTACTTTGTTTCTCTGAGCAGATACTATCGCAACAACATCGTTTAGCGGAAGAACATGCGAACTAACATGCGCTATAGTATATTTCTAGCTTTCAACGAAGGTATATGGTGTTTGACTTCACCTCCTTCAAAATTTGGTACACTAAAAATATTTCCAACATTTACTTGTCTGTTTGGACAATGTTCACATTGTGAAATCTACGCGATGCGTTTCTTTTCTTCTTTTGATGGTCGTGGGGACAATCATTAACCATGCATGGACTTTTTATAGCGGCAGTATAGAACTTTTCTTATTGTTGGAAGATTTCTTTTGTACTCAAAAACTAAATAGTAGCCGATGAATAAATTAAACGGTTCATATATATCAGTCACAATTTCATTTGAATGAGTCAAATAGGTATCGAATCTGATTTTTCTATATTTGATAGTTTATTGGTTATATTATTTAGAGGAAAACTATTAAAAATATCAAGATGTGCAGGGAAAAAGATTGATACTATTATTAAATATCTGTACAAGAAACGTGAGACAATGGTGAGAAAAGTGTTGACATTAACACAGTCAAACGTTAGGCGAGGTATTTCAGAAAAAATAACATGGTTGACAAGCCTCGGGGCGGTGGTGGGCTACAAAAGAAGAGTAAAATTGATGCGCTCATCAAAGAGGACCGCTGCGCCACAAACACGTGAACTACGTGATGCAGTAAATTTAGAGAAATCAACAATAACGGTAATCATCAGAAAGCTTGATTACAGAGGGATCTTCGGTTGCTCCTGATGTTGTAATGGTAACCATACTTTCCTCCTAAACCCAAGATCGCGGGTTCTATCTCGGCCAGGATCGATGATTTTTTTTTCGGGCGTAAATATCCTAAGTATCGCTTTCTTCGGAAGAGAAGTAGAGCTGTGGATCACATCTTGTAGATTTACGGCGTGAAAAAGAACCTCAAGCCTGAAAAAATGAGGCCTCAGAAAAATTTCTTGTTCCATGCCGTGAATTGAATGGGAAGCTTATGACGTGAGACGTTAAAGAGCGTTCATAAATAAAACAAATCAACAACAACCTGAAGGGCCCCGATAGGTAAGCATAAAAAAACTTTGAAGTACGTGTTTTGAAACTTCTGCAACTATACACAAACGAGGGAAAGTTTTTAAATTTTGTTTTGGTTGTTTTTTGTTTTTGTGAGATGCATCGTCACAGGAGGCGAAACTTGGGTCTACCATTATTGCCCTGAGACAAAGGCAAAGTAAGACTTTATCATACAAGGAGAAATTAACGTGTTGTCTTCTGTAAATGAAGCCATGGCTTTAGGGTTTCGGGAATAGTAATTACGTTATGGAAAGAGCAGCATGAAATCACCTTCTCTGCGACGCAAGACTCACATGAGTCTGTACAGAACTGCACGTTTTGTATGATTTTTCCAAATGTTCCTTATAATTCGGCTCGAACACCGTCAAATTATCGTCTTATTTTTTTATTCTATTCTCTCTCTCTCTCTCGTTTATTTTTGTTTATTTATTTATTTATTTTTGAAGGACGCACTCCACGGTTGCTGTTTTACGAACTAGGGTGTAGGAAAAATTAAATAGCGTAAGTAGGTTTTTATTGCGTTGGAAAGCAACGTTTCATTCATAGATAGCACAAGTACACAATAGCACATGCATAAATACTTCATGTACTTGCAATTATAACGGGTCATCGACACGTTCCTCCGCACTGGAGAAAGTTGCTACTTCTACATTTCTGACATTCCTTCCTTCGAAACCGTTTTTAGCAGTAATCCGCTCACCGTGGTAAGGTTTGGACTTTGCAGCGTGTGCTTGTCTTAGTGGCTAGGTGAACACTATAATTATATCCTCTGAACGCAGTCAGTGCTACCATCCTAATTCGTTTCACTAGTGAAATAATGGCTACACAATGGCTGCGGAGCGACTTCTCGATGACCCTTTATTTTTATAGAATAAGAGTTGTGAAAGCAACACAGTAGTGCTCAGACAAGCTATCTTAACAAACATTTTAGAAGGTCACATGAAGTCAATTTGCTACAGGGTTTTGGTTATACTACAAAGTCATAAAAAATAATAATATAATAACAGATAATGCATAACCTTTTCAATTGCCAATGCTTTCAGTGTTAGCTGGCATACTTTTTTCTTATCTTTTTTTTTTTTTTCCTGTCATATAAGGCTCTCGGAAAAAGTTACCATAGCAATAGATAATACTAATTCAAAAAAATTGAATTTTAGCCAATTTCAACATAGGACGGTAGCGTTCTGAATAAGGGTATAAGAAAGGAAAATTAAAGACGCGTTTTTGAACAGTATTGCTCGCCTTTCAGTTTCTGTCAACGGAATGTACCTATGTATCCATCCTTCGTTTTCTTGTGGGAGCTATGAATAGTCGGATCTGGAAGACAGATTCCCATGCGCTTTAGTTGGTAGACCTGTTATCTCTCAGCGCAAGGGCAACTCTGCGTTCCGCATTGTGCTTCAGATAAACACAGTGATATGACAAATGTCGAAGCTCTGCCGTAACGTAAGTTCCGCATTGCGAGGAGCAAACTGGATCTCCCCATCCATCTCTAGTCTCGCCTAGTCTCTGAGCTTAAATTGGTAAGAGTTTTTCTCTCTCTCTGAGCTCCGGTTGTGTTTTTACAGCCTTTTAAATTTAAAAGAGTAAAACTATTTAATTAATCTTTTCATGCATTTTATACTCGAGTTCAAGTTAGCAGAAAGAAAGTTTAAGCCGCGAGTTCCATGTAGTAGATTTACGGTGCGTTAAAGAACTCCATGCCTGAAAAAAGAAAAGGTTCCAGGCCATTTCACGTCCAAGTAATACCTTAACATCATAGTCGGCGATGGACTGACCTAGAAGCACTCTAGTATGATCATTTTTCCTCTAACATCTGTAGGGACTAATAAGTAATTACATTTTTGTTTTGTATATATCATATTTTAACTGCAGTTCGATGTGGTGACAGTTCGGGGTTGGGGTAGTTTGAATACACGCACTGTTCACTCCAAACCTGTTTTGTATAAGGGGGTACCCCTGCTCTGGAGACTTGAGTCGGTTTATGCTTTAAACTAGAATGCGACACTCATTGATTAATCAAATATTCGATTTTTATAGCATTTCTCTAAATTATTAAATAAAAACATTTCGCTTTTATTTCGTTTTCTTTTAATGGTTACTGTAAAAGAAGTATAAATTAAATTCCTTCGCTGATTGTTCAATTATTAAGCAATGATGTACAATTTGTTGGTGTTTAAGAGCAAATAAGTAAACGTTTAAACGCAAAACATTCATTTTCCCTCATTCTTTCATTCAAAGTTCAAATAAGTAGGTTATGCTTTTAGGTAATTTCATTAAATAGTCAGTATTTCGCTGCAAATACACGAAATACAATTAAGAACTTTCCGTAAGTTCCTGACATATTTGATTTGAATCAGTCTCGATTGCGGCCATTAGTTCGTTGTCAATGGCCTGCTAGGGAATATCAGTCGCGGAGAATCCTCTGGTCAGTGGCGACTCTTGACATAAAAATGTTGGTGCGCCCTACCTGTCCATAAGCATTTTAATTTTAAAATAATAATGAGTATTTGCTGCAGTGTTTGAGTATTAAAATATACGATATATAGGTTATGTCTATTCCTTGTTTTAGACAGAGGGCTGATAAAGTAAACACTTCTACATAAAGTACAACACATCAAAGGTACTACAGCAGATATATAATAGGAAAGTGAAGTTTGAAAAAGCAGTATATTGCCATACCTATACAAGATTAACTATTTATATGCCATTTATGTAAATAAAATAATGTACCTTGTGTGCAGGAATAGCACCATAGTAGTACCATACCAATCGCTTCAATTAGCTGCAGCTAAATGCAATAGGAAAGAAGAAATGAGATGATCAAACATTTTTTTTTTTTTTTTTTAACTTACAGACTATTCTCGTAGAAAAAGTAGTTAATAAACGATACACCTTTATCCCCGCTCTAGACGCTCCCCACTGTCCGATTCTCAGTTTTGGCTGTACTTCTCTTTCGGGAGCATAAAGTAAGCTCTACCGTTGCAATGACAACTGCTATTAAGCAGGTCGCAAGTGCAGTCAAATTGTTTAAATTTAAGTTATAACATAAAACAATGACATTAATAATTATAAACTACTGATGGAGTTGTAACTGCTTCACCCTGCTTCTAGTAATTCGTGTTTAAATCTTTGAAACAAATTTACGCTTTTTTTTTTTTTTCCCCTTCCTTCCCATATATTGATTCTTCACCAAAAGTAAGGTATATGTTTCGAGCAATTTTGGCCACTTTACTCTTTATTCTCAATTTTAACCAGTATTGTAAACATGTTCGTATTTCGTCTATAGACACAATTTTAAGTGACTTACTCGCGCTAAATATGCAACTTGAGCTGTTTTTTTTCCCTAGAAATAACATTGAAATTTACAAATTTTTTATTATAAGTTTAAATGGTAATGCCGGATTATTGCAGGGTGACAAAATAGGAAAAAACCTAACAAATGTTCTGAGTTATCTTATAGACAAAATTAAATTGTCCGAATATGTCACGTGACTGAAGAAGAATAGGCAAACAAAAGGTGTTACATTGTTGCTTAATATGTATTTTAACACACTGTAGCAAGAATAAAAGCCTACAACAATAATGAACAGCCATAACAAAAGAGCCGAAAACTTGTGTAGCATTCGAGTACAAGAGGTGAAGCTCTTCTTACACGTGCAATGTGCAATGGAGGCAGTAACACTTGCTGTCGAACAATGGGCTGAGCACAGTGACGAACGGCTTGAGTGAAACTGTTGTGCTGTAGTGTTAATGGAATGCAACTATAACACGTAGCTCTAGAGCCTGTGGAGACAGGGGGTTAGGTGAAGAGATTACATTCCTACAGCGTCAGGGAGCGGGGTAGAGAGAGTAGTAGGAAGGGTGTGCTTTTGGAAGCCACAATGGCTCGGAATGTGGCACCATACCAGCCGGTTCTAAGTTCGAATACTAATGCATTCAAGAGGTTGTAGATAGCTTTTAGGTATTTTCCGTATTTTAAGAGAACAAATATTCTGAGGTGTAACGTTTCCGGTACCAGCCTGGACACCAATGTGCAGTAAAGTGGAAGTGGGACCGAATGACTGCCCTTAGAATCTTCTGCCCTCCGAGGCGTGGATCTAAGCTACGATTTAAAGAACTGTAAGGGAGAGTTTGATCCCTATGCTACATCCCTTACATAATTCTGTTTTATATTTTATTTTAATGTTTTATTTCATCGCGTAGACATTACTGAACTGTATAAGCATTTTTTTTTCCCCGCCCAGATTTGCAAGTTTTCTTTTCAAATTATTCAAAGTGTTGTCCTGATACTAGAATGAGGGCAAAAAGAAGCTGTTAATGGGAAAAAAAAACAAAACAAAAAACAAAAAAAAAAAAACGAATATTTCTGCTTCGATAGGCTAGGTATCTCAATCCGCTGGTTACAGCACTCTTTGTAGATGATTAAGGATATTCATGTCCCTGTGTGGGTCATAGCTAACAGAGAAAGCTACACGGACGAAATAAACAACTGATACGTGACTGAAAGTGAAAGTCTTGCTTGAACGTTGAAGTATTTGCTCATCAAGCGAATTCTGCTCGCTGAAGCCTAGTGACAAGAGGCATTTGACACACGCACACACATACACCACCGTCATGTCTCGCTTTCTCTCGCGAATGTTGCGACAAAGCTTCTGGTGTGCCGTGCTCAACGCTGATAAATGTCAAATTCGATTTTGGAGCACAGCGCTGACATTTTTCAAGCGACATTTATCAATATTATTGACGCGTTCGCTCTCGCCCATATCCTTCTCTCTCCGAATGACGAGAGAGAGAAAGTGAGAGTTCATGTCAAGCTCTAAACCCAATTACCATACCCGAGGCACTGCACATTCTCAACACTTTGTCCGCTCGGCCATTGGGAAATATGTTTGAATATTGCTGTTTTGCCTCTCTCCGATTGTTAAATGATGATTTGATGGAAATACGTGACGTTTCTCTTGCCACGCCTCTTCTTGCTAAAGGTACTTGCCGACAATACATCACGGGCGGCTGTCATTGCGGAGATTTCTCTTCTGGGGGAGTGGTGAATGGCGGATGATGGAGTAGGAGGACTGTAGGTGTTTTATTTCACGGTGGCCAAGCACCATACGTCACAATGGTATATACTCTAGGAAGCACAGGGTGAAAAATGGAACTTCTGTCGAGAGTCTGACGTAAGTGACTTCCAGTCCTGAAAGCGGACATCAGGAACGGTCGTTTTCTCATCCGACTGCTAAGTATGTTACAAATATTCCAACCTTCGACAAAATTGAGAGGGGTATTTAAGATGTAGAAAAATTGTAATTTATATAATTATTCAGAACAACAACAACAAAAACAACAACAATAATAATAATAATAATAATAATAATAATAATAATAATAATAATAATAATAACGTCTACTACCCCTATGGAGTAGTAAATAATGTAAAAGTTCTGTCATTACAGGTGTCTAAGATATGGCATTTTCGAATGTTTGATGAAGTATGTTATGCTTTTTAATGTAGTAATCGTGTTTGAGATAATTCTTTTTTTTTCCCCATATATTTTAAAGAAAGTTTGCACAAAAGTGTGTTAAATATTTTGTTTAACACACATTTACAAAGTTATAAAACTTTTCTATGTTTATTACATTTTTATACGATCCCATGCTTCCAAATCTTCCCATTTGTCATGTTTAAAATATTTTCTCTTGTTCTTTTATCAGAACATTCTAGTTTTTTATATCTATCTGTCTTTATTGCTTTCTTTTGCTTATGATATTCATTCTAATACTTCTTGGGTAATCTTTTCATCGTAGATTGCGAATTTATGGATAAATGCGACTTTAATCCTTAGAGAGAAAGTTTAACAACAAAGGACAAAACCTGTAGCAGTTTCACGTTCAAGCAATACGTTATAAGGAATGTTCTCTATGTTTTCAACCTGACCAAGTTGCATTGCAAAGGGATAATCAGCGCGGGAGTAGGCTTGTTATTATTCAATAATCGTGCAACGTTCATGTCTGTCAGTATCTTGGGAGAGAGCCATATGAGTAACTAGAGGCGTGTGTATTTTCATAAATGGAATACCACGCAATATTAAAAAAAAATTACAAAGGAAGGACTCATTCCGCAGAAATTAAAATCCACTCAGATGGAATGTACTGTAAAGCATTTCCTTCATATTCAATGGTAAAGGAATTGGCTAAACAGTTTCAATTTGAACGGGAAAACTTCAGTAAGCGCAGCTGAAACCATGTGATGTTAAATAATTGTAATGTTACAAAGCAGCATCATAAGTAATATACGCTCAGCATTATTGATTTATTTTTAATAGTGTTTAACGCCCGTTTTAACTACTGAGGCATCACAGGCAGTGGACACTGAGATGAAATAACACATTACGATTTTTTTTTAAGGAAGGAAGCGTTCCAAGCCTGTTTATGGCACCTTCCCGGCATTTGCCATTTATGAGGACTTAGGAAAACTTGAAAAATGCCTGTCATGGAGGACTATCGTTGTGGGAAAGTAGCCCCAGACCTCCCGGCTCGCTACCCGTGGCGATATATGCTCAGCATAAAATTGTAAACATTTAGATATATTTAATGAATAATGATAATAATTGTTTATTTTTCATAAAAGAGCTAAAGCCATAAGACCTGTCTTACATATTAAAATGCATAAAATACATATAAATATATAGGTACATATATCAAACAAAAGATAATGATACATATAGTAAGAAATACAGGGAAAGATATAATACGTTAATATGTGCATTATGTAAAAATAATCTAAGTATATAATAAAGTGAAAACTCTCGTAGACCCAAGATCGCGGATTCAACCCGATCAAGATCGATGGATTTTTGCGGGCGTAAAAATCGTAAGTATGGCTTCCTTTGGAAGGGAAGTAAAACCATGGATCCCATGTCGTAGATTTGCGGCACATAAAAGAACCTCAAGCCTGAAAGAAGAGGCCTATGAGCAACATGTAACATAAATAAGCAACTGGATAGTTATAATGTTAGTTATGTCACCAAGACTTGTCCCGTACTATAATATTGGTGGCATCCTGGCATCCTCGACGCTTATTTGCAATAACAGGTTGAAATGACACCTCAGTGAGGTGATTGAAGTTCATCTTCAACATCAGCACGTAGATCTGGTAAATTCTAAATATACCCTGTTTTGCTTCTAAGCAACTTGTTATATGTTTGACGCTGGTTATAAGCATGAGCTCACTTTATTCTGGTTAGAAGTTCAAAAAGCAATTGTTGGTTAAATTCTTCGGAGATGGATCCACTTGAACGATTATATTAGGCTCATCCAGTTTTGTCTAAAATAGCAGCTCTTCTGCGTAATTGCACTGAAAGGCTCTGGAAAATCCACTGTATAGCCCGTATCTTTCGTGTTGCAATTATCTTTTGTTTGGTCCATTCACACGACATCTGAATTTATGTCTTCAGCCTCATGGCATTTAATTCTAGCTGGAATGTGTGAGTTATTTTCAAAGAGGATCATCACCTTTTAATTTGGCTATACTTTATATATTATAATGCACAAGTATTCAAAATGTATTTACTGCAGGGCAGTTTATATGCTCTACACTTGAAAAGCGGTTTGGTCATTATGTCAATGATAGTTTCAAATACGAACTATATTTTGGTTTAGATCAACGACAACTAGTACACAGCAGAGACACGAGATCTTCTACACGCTGCTCTCGTTAATTAATATTAAATTGTATTTTAACTCTGCACCCGAAAACATTTGTTCTATTAAAACAAGTTTGTTGGAGCCTGTGATGTCGTCGTCGACTGTGGCCTCCCCCCCTACTATCAGCAATGTACAAATGAAAGAAGAGAAATACATCCGCCACAATAAATTTAATTATTTCCGAAAGATTGGTTTTCACAGTAAATCGGCTTTTCCCCTAGAAAGCAATTCCTCAGCGACCACTGTGTGCCGTCCAGGCCTGATAAAGAATCGCGCAAACATGACATTGTCAGCACTTCGATGTAGGTTTTGCTGGTCACATGTGGATTCCTTTCATATTAACAGTATGTATCTTTATGCTATAATTATGGGGATTTAAATTTTTTTGTTAAAATTGTAATCATCAGTGATTACTATTGAGAAAACAAGCTCATAAATGGCAAATTTGTTGTGTCAGTTACTTAGCAAACTGACTTCGTTTCTTCCCTTGTTAGACCGGAGCATTAACGGCACTATATCCACTAATTATAACATTCATTAATTTGTTTATAAAATTATCTACTTAGCAAAATTGCATTTCCAAAACGCACTTCTCAATTATAAGAGGAACATTAGATGACAGTGTGTAAATTTTATGATCTGCGGTCGTTTCACAAGTTTCGAAAGATTAATATGTATGTTAACTTTAATTATTCTTACAATTTAATATTTTTTTATGTATCTTTGATGACTTAGAGGTTTAACCGTCAATTATAAGCAATCTAGGAAAATCCATGTGAATGCTGTGTTTAGGTTGACTGATAGCGGGCTGAGAACGAGGAATATCCCACTAGTCTCACAGATACTTCGCTTCCATCGGACTACCACGGATGGCGAGGTCGTTAAGGCGCGGACTCGTGAGCGGGAGGTTTGGAGTAAGAATCTCGCAGGACCGTCCTCCCTGACTGTGTGTGTGTGCTTTTTTTTCACCTAAACTTAGGCCTGGAACGTTTCCTTCCTTTAAAAAAAAGTTCTTTCCGAATATACTATTTCAACTTATATATCATCAGTGTCCCTCGCCTTAGGTGCCTCAGTAGTAAAAACGGGCGTTAAATACCGTTCAAAAAAAGAAAATCATCCATCGACCTTTTTCTGTTATTGGGAAATAATTTGTTCACTCCATTTTTTACTATTATCTCAAAACCTTTTTCAAATGTATATATTATCATTTTTAACTTTATAGAACATGCGCAACATGAGGTAATTCTGAGCATAACATGTATTTAATCTTGGTTTGCAAATCCTTCTTCCCAGTTCTTATTACGGCTTCATTTTACGAAAAGTTTTTACTCACAATTATTGCAGTATGTGGGCGGAAACAATCCAAACGCAATTGTTCAGCAAGGATTACATAATGTTACTGTTACTTTCTGATTGGTTTTAGTACATCATTTCTATGAAGAAATGCAAAAGGAACAAACACAGTAATGTTAAACGGTTAGTGATGTTTTCGAATGTTGCTAGATTTTGTGATACCAACATTACAGAATCTGACATCGAAAATATACTTTTTATGCTTGATGGCGCTCCAACTCATACACAATATCATAAAAATAATATTAAACAACATATTTGATGGTCGAGTATTTTAGTAAACATTTTTGCCTGTTATGAATCTGACTGTTCATTAATTATGAGGTTATCTCAAAGAAAAAGTGTTTACTGTAAGTAATTGGGTAATGAATATCGTATGCCATTGCATTTACTAATGCCGTTTATGCCACAGAAGAACGATTATTTCTTATTTAACATCACGGTGATGGTCTTGGTAACTCTTTCTTGTTTATTCCTTTATAATATTCTTGTTTATTTTGTTGAAATAACATGCGGTTTATTTACGAACCAATTTGTGTTTTCATTTTTGCAGAACGTAGACATTTGGCGAAGTTATATTAATTTGAAGCTGGGAGTGAACTTTAGAATAAACAATACATCCTAATAAAATAATACTTTTATATCCAAATTGTTACTCAGATTGTAAAAGACAAGTTCATTGAAAATATACAATGTCTGTGATGTTAGGCTAGGCCCAAACCATGTCACGCCCCATACTGATGTGATCAATATGATATAGAAAAAAGTCATAATTACCGATATGGATGTTCCCAGAAGAGATTACTCCCAAAAGAGAAAATGTTAAGAAGTGTAAATGAAAAGATGATTATTTTATTTTTCATCTATGCTGGTGGCAGTAGAGCAATTTTTTCTCCTGAAGGTGAGAATACAGTTAGTTATTCCAAGATCAGTAAGGACATGTCACTCTGAGTCTATGTGGAGTCCTGTTGCATCAGTCCACACTGCACAGAAAAAACTACATTTTTTGCAGAAGTTAGCGGCTAAAACATATTTCATGTTCTGTACTGTCCAGATCCTGGTTTCTTTTGTTTGTTCATGAAAGCAAATGAAGCAGTTAGTAATTGTCACTTTGAATCCCTCGAAGTGACTCTATTTGCAGCATGCCCTAAAGAACGTGGTGTTTAATATTTACAAAATGATTATAAACACAGTATTGCGCTTGATAGATAAAATGCGGTGGTTATAATTAATATGTTTAATATGGTCGTAGTTGAAGCAGCAGAAACATGAAACATTGTAAAGCAACAGTAGTAGCTGTTAAATTATACTCACGACCAGCTGTTAGAGCTGCTCGACATTATACAACATAAACTGAGTTTCTAGTGCATTCTTAGTATCTGCAACGTACTGCTGTAGTCTCTAGCAATAAAGTTTACCGCTCTAAAGAGCTTTTAAAAAGCTCCCCCATCGTAAGACAAGTAGCCCTCTAAGAGACAAAGTAACAATGTTTTACGGTAATGTATGCGGAAACAACCTAACTATTTCGCACTTCTTAAGGATTCTTCAATTAAAATGCGGCCATCTATTCTGAACATGGCACACTTTTTTTTTTAAATTTTCCCACAAGGTTAAATAGAGAATATTTGGGAATTTAAACTAATAAATATCTAAATACATTTCTTTAAATTACCTATCGGTATCTGTAAGTAAATTTTACTGGTATGTTTTTAATATACCAGGGTCACTGTTTAACTTTATCAACTGTGGTAGAAATTTTCCTTTTGGCAGAACTGGGGAGAGCGTGTCTTGATTAGTAAACATAACGAAAGTTAAGTTGCGCATCCACTGTTACAGTTGCAAACAAAATGTTAGTTGCGCTCGCTGCTTGATGTTATAACCTGAAGATAATTCGAGAACATTTTCGCGAGGATTAAAAAAATGCTTGAAAAAATTACAGAGAGCATTTCCAGACCCGTCAACATAAATTACAATGTGATTTCTGGAAGCGAATTCTCAGGATGGGAGGGGCACATCGAACTATGGTGTAATACGAGAGGTGGGCTCCTGGGAAGATGCAATCTACAGAAAAATAAATATAATTGATACTGGCTAAGACTAATTAAAGGACAACAAATAAACATGAGAATATGAGGGCATTATCGACACCAATTAAAGAACATGCATTGTCTAAAACTGTGGGCGGCGGTTGTACAGAAAAAGTTGTCAAAAATCGGTTTAAATGATATTTGGCATAGGGGTAATGAAAAAAAGTTAAAAGACTCCTGTTTGACATAAATCGGCAGGAAATAGAGGCGCGATGCATGCTGATGCACATGTCATCTCTGGACCTGCAGAGCGAAATTAAAATTAGTTATGGTTTAGACTGGGAGGCTGCAAGGCACGTAAGATTGTTGACAAGAATGGCCGAAGGATTGGTCCATTATACTCGGAACCGGAAGACTAGATACACAGTTTGGTTATGTGGGCACAGACAGAAGATGCTGGTATAAAATTTCTTTCGCATTCATTTTTGACTTCCAATAGGGGTAGACTAACATGTTTGGACTTAATTTTAAATAGACAAGACTGGCTAAATCTGGGCATTTTTTTAAACAAAATACTTATTTTAGGAAGAAGAAATTTCTATAAATATTGTATATAAATAGTACGAAAAAAAAGTATACGAATATCAGGATTAATGTATGTCTGTTTCATGGTTAGGTGTGTATGTGTGTGTGTTCTCGTAAATGTTGTTGCTTCCTTTTTTTGAAATTAATTTCAGAAATGAAGTATTTTACAAGAGCATGAACTGTCTTGTCAGCCATGCGACAGAGATGTGCAATATAGGTATACCTAGTTTAATTGGAATAATTAATGCTACTATTGCTACTTAAAATATTACTGTAAACAGTCATTAGTTCATTCATGAACCGCAAGACATATCTGCAAACAAATACTAAGAGCAGGTGATGCTTTAGCTTGTGATTATTAGCGAAAACGGCTATCCAGTAGTAAATTCCGAATTTTCCTAAACTCAGTACTCATACTTTTAGCAATAATAGAATGAAAGAAACCAAAATATTGTTTGTTAAATATCTATAGATCTAATGCTGTGTGAATAGTCACTCAGTGACTTATGATGAAAACGTTTTTATATTATATTTGATAATTAAACGACTAAATTTATAATTCTAACCTTTTACAAAACCTCACCCATATTGCGGTTTTTTTCCTTCAATACAGTCGTTCCTGGTGGTGTAGTGGTAACCACACTTGCCTTCTAAACCCAAGATTGCGGGTTCAAACTCGGCCATGATCGATGGATTTTTTCGGGCGTAAAAATCCTAAGTATGGCTTCCTTTGGAAGGGAAGTAAAGCCGTGGGTCCCGTGTCGTACATTTACGGCACGATAAAGAACCTCAAGCCTGAAAAAAGAGGCCTCTGAGCAAAATTTACCGGTCGTTTCACGCCCTAAATTGAATGGAAAGCTGATCTGAGATGTTAAAGAGCGTCTGCAAATAAATCAGATCAGCAATAAATCCTTCAATGCACGTTCTTACATGTGCAAAAGCTTACAGAGCTAAAATTGCAGGGCTCCTGAGCGACCAGCTTCAATTGACATTTCTCACAACACGTTGATCAATAGGTGAGGCAGGGAGAACGAACTGGTCAGGCAATGAGTCCGTGCTTGCCGAAAATACCGTCAAACAGCAATGTACATGCAACCCCTGATGTCCTCTAGCAATGTCTTGCACGAACTTCAGGTAAATTTTGTCGTCCAGATATATGTTTAGCAAACTGTAATCTTTTTATTCTTAAAACATGTGCAATTTCTATTCCTTTTTTTTTTCAAAAGCTAGCAGTGCATTTAATATTCGTTTCAAACTTATGGTTACTTAACAAACAAACAAACTTTGTTTCGGTCTCCTCTGTTTGAGTATTGATATTAGAAGTACCCGGTAGACGAAACAACACACTGTTATTCACTGTAGCAAATGTATTAGAGAGATGTGTTACGACCTTTTTTTTATCAATTGTTTTAAAACATTTCTAACTGTGACAATTTATAGAACATCTTTCATTGTAAGTACATTGATATTTTTAATTTATCAACATATGTGCTTATGTATGCAGGATAACACTTAAATTATTATCATTAAATTACTATTGTTATTATCTTTAAAGTATTATTAAATAATTATTTCTATTATCATTAAATTACTCATGTTATATATCATTAAATAATAATAATAATAATAATAATAATAATAATTATTATTATTATTATTATTATTATTATTATTATTATTATTTCTAACTCTTGTCAATCAAGACACCTCATTTCCACTTTCTGGCGGTAGAGAGCACGTAAATCATTAGCTTTAACTTTCTAAAGATCACACTTTATTTTATAGATCAATAATTTCTACTGTAAATACCTATATATACACATACATATATACACACATACATACATACATACATACATACATACATACATACATACATACATACATACATACATACATACATACATACATACATATTTGTTATTATGAACTAAACTAAACTAATTTGAATAGTGCAGTAAAATATTCACCCATCTTTTAAGCAGGTAAGACTATGATCTGTAATGTAAATTCCATCCTCATCAAAGCATCACAGTTTCTCTTTCCGGCGGCAGATTGCAATAATGCTGTTCATTTTAATACCTTGCATCGTAAATCGGGACCACCACGGGTGGCGGAGATCGTTAAGCGAGACCTCTCCTGAGCGAGATGTCTGAGGTTAGATTCCTGTCCTTCCTAACTAAGGCTTTTTCCAGGTTTTCCTCAGTTCTCACAGTGCCCTGGAAGTATTAGGTTTGGAACGCTTCATTCCTTAAAAAAAAAAAAAAAAATCTTTTTACAGTTTATAATTTCATTTCATGAGCAATCAGTTTCCACCACCCGTGATGCTTCAGCAATATAAACGGGCATTCAACACTGTTCAGAAAGAAGTAAATCGGTGGGGAACATTGTACTAGATCAGGTCTGTCAAACAGAGCAGTAGCTGTTGGCGGGGATAGTAGGGGAATGCTGCATATGATCTACACGAAGATAGCGAAGAAGCGGGTGCACTGGTTGTCACGGCATGTGGTAAATAGGGTTATGCTCCGATCTGGACTTATAATTGATGTCAGAAAGTACCACATTGTAGCTGAATAATGAATACAGAAATGCATTATGCACGTTTGAAACGAAATTAAATTTAGCAGTCAGCGGCTAGTACTGTAACACGGAAATAAACGAAGCGAATTTCCTCTTCTGCCGTTGCTCGAATGCTAGAGGCAATGAGAGCAAACACACATCCGGCTATTGTTAGACTTTTGTGCTAGATGATGGTGATATAGTCGAGGGCGAAATAGAGCCGTTGCTGAAACAGTAGGAAGATAAATCAAAGAACCCGCCGTTTCCCCGTTTTATATATAATAAATTCCAGTTTAGAACCTCATTTCAGGTCCCTGGAGTCGTAATCGGTCGACCTATTCAATCGGTTTACAACAACAGCTAAAAGTAATCAATGAACAAGGGTTAAATATCATTTTCTTATTATTGCTCTATATAAATCAAACTTAGAATATTTACCATTAAGTCTTACAGCACTTTGACTTTGTTACTATTATTTTGGATTATATTTTAAATACAATAAATTGAAACAGTTCAACTCACCTACATTCGCGATGTCCAATAAAATGTGCAAATCATTTGAATTGCTTTACAAATAATACAAAGCTATGTGCCTCTTTCCTCAAAATATCAAAATTTTGGCCTGTGGTCACCGCGCTATCTTATTTAAAAATCGGAAAACCTTCGAGCGTTATCAGATTTATTTGTCTAAGAGACACAATCTGAACGAGCCAAGAGTATTTTATTTTCAGATATTAGCTTTCTAAACTCCACGTTGTGTGGTGTGGTGGTACAGTTGCGGTAGAGTTTATCGGTATTTCGAGTATTGTTGAGTCTTTCTTTGACCTGCCGGTGGTTAATAAGTATATTGTGACAGTAAAATCTACGAATTTAGAGCGATCTATTAAACTAGTTTTTGCAAGCTAGTGATTAGCTATACTACAGTGACACGTTAAAATAGTCAAGGTTTTCCTTGTGTTTCATTATGAGTTGGACTACTCAAAAGTAATTCATATCTGCATGGTCGCAAGTTCGAATCCCTTGTGCAATATCTGTCACCGCATGTATGTCTAGCACCTGTTATCAACGAAGAGTGAAAATATAATGACGTTTTTGTTTGTGCAATAAAATATGCAAACACTTTTTTTTACCATAAGTAAACTCGCGTTTTTTATGTCCTCGTAGGAAGAGGAACAGAATAAATATATGGAAGAAGCTCCAAGGAAATAAAGAAAACAAGAAGAGCTAAAACAAAATCCACCGAAAAAATTTGTTTGCTTTTTCTGGCCGGAACGCGGAGGAGGGGGCATATCGCGGCTTACAAATGATCCCATAAATATTCTGCATCGGTTGTCCTCTGTTTCCTGCGGCGTATGTTAGGTTTGGCTATGGGTAACAAATTGTTCAAACATGATCTTGTTTGAAATGTTACGCATATAGGAACGGGAATATCTTCCAAACACAGAGCGTCGCGACGGTAAATAACGCCGAATGCAAAGCAACGCAGCGTATAGAAGTGGAGTAGAAACTGAAATGTGTAACAAAATACGATAGCTTTAGGAGATGTATATTTTCTTACTTAGGGCGCAGCTCAAATCCCGAAAAGTTGTAAACGAAACTTTGGTTTCTCCTCAAACCAAGAGCGAATCCTGGAAAGTAATGTAATGTTTATTATAATCAAATATGTTGCTGTAAGAAGTGTAAAAACTAGCACATGTAATAAAAAAAATAAGTCTCTGGTTTTGTGCATGCCATTAAAAGGAACAGTTTTGTGAAGTCCAGCCATTTTCTTATTAGTAAACTTCTGAACCATTGCTTCTCTATCGAAGATTCCATGGGCAAAAGTAGTGAGCGCAATAAATACGGTGCAAAAATAAATCGACAAAGTTAAAAGGGGAAATATGGGAAAAAACTCAACTCTCTCTCTCTCTCCCTCCCTTCTCTGCCCAAATAAGGGAAAAGAATAAATAAGGAAGCTTAAACAAATAAAGAAAAAGGAAAAAAGGAAGGAAGTAAATAGTTCTCACTTATTCCTCCGTCTCGCTCTCTGTCTTTTCTCTGAAGAAAGAAATAAACATAAAAGAAACAATATGAAGATTCAAAGAAAGGGGCCCCTCCTCCTCTTACTGTCTTTCGTTTTTCTGCTCTTCTCTGTTTTTCTTTCTGGAAGAAAGGATGTGAAACAGAATAAAGAGAATTTAGCCCTCTCCATGTTTCCCATTCTCACTTCTTTCTGCCTAAAAGGAATATAAATTTGAAAAAAAGGAATAAAAGAAAGATACCATATAAACTTATTCTGGGTGTTTCTTTCCCTTTTTATAAAGGGAAAGAAAGAAAGAAAGAAAGAAAGAAAGAAAGAAAGAAAGAAAGAAAGTACAAGAAGGAAGAAAGAACACAAAAATATGCATTTATTCATATCCCTCTCATTCTCACAAGTTATTTTTCTCAAAAGAGGAAGGGAAAAAAGAAATAAGAAGAATGCAGGAAAGAAATAGTGGTCTTTTTATCTAATTTTCCCTATGTTTTCCTCTTCTCTGTTGGAAATAAAAAAGTGACAAGAAAGAACGAAAGAAAGGCGGTTCTCCTAATGTTCCTATTCCTGCCCAAACTCACTTTTTACCTTTAATGAAAGGAAGAGAAAAAAAATAGAAGAACAAAGAACAAAAAAGTTATCTTCTGCTGTTTTGTTTTGCTTTTATTTTATTTTACTCCGAAAGCAAAAGAAAAAAAGAAAGTGGAAAAGGAGGAAAGAATGGTGATACTTCGCATTCTTTTCTGTATCTGCTTGTCTGAGGATAGAAGAGGAAAAAGAAATAATGAACGAAGGGGAAATAATAGTTCTCATATCATTCAACCTCCGGAAGGAAAGGAAATATAATGTGATATAAATTATGAAAATTTAAAAAGAAAACAAAAAAGTAAAGAACGAAAGAAAGGTAGGAAGGAAGAAAGAGTGAAAAGGCAGTACAATCTTTACACAGCCTCCTCTGTGGAGGGTAAGTCATAGAAGAACTAAACAAGAAGAACGGTGCTGTTTAAAACAACGTTAATAGAGAGTGTAAGTTAACAGTTTTTAAACTGAAATTGGAAAACGTTTAAGTTTACTGGATTTTTCAAACCTTATCACTGCCTGAATCAGAACTTGTAATTTTGTTCCATATTTAGAGAGAGTTAGAACTACAACCTCTGTTATAGCTTTTAGAACCATCAACAGAAATCTACTAAATACAACTTTAACCAAAGTTTAGTATTTTTCTTTTTTTTCAACTTATCGACATAACTACATGATTTTAAGCTGTCTTGCTACTTTGCTCATCTTTTTCTCTGAATGCCAAAAGAAATGGGTGATATTTTTTTTAAATTTTTACACATCTCACGGTTGTTAATAAGAAAGTTTACTACCCCAGTGTAATGCACGCTTTTTTACGATCTCATTCCATCCTTTTTTCAGAGCTGTAAACTCTTTTTTTTTTCCTTTTTTTTTTTTTTTTTTTTTTTTTTTTTCCTGTTTCCGTTGTGGAACGCAAATTGTTTTATTCTGTCTTTCTCCCTCTCTATTTTTGTTGCATTCCTCTTGCTGTCGCTTTACGGGTTTTCGCTTCTCTGAATGTTTGCAACATGGGAGGGGCAACTGTATCCCAGCTACCGTGAAAATGGCTGGTAAATACAGAAATTCAGTGTACCTTTTACAAATGTGCCTCATTTACTCTTGCAACACATCTTGAGCTCTTTATGTCAGTTGGTGACGAGAAAGGATTTGCAAATAAAAATGCACCACCGGAGTGTTTCTTTTTTCTAAGATTTTCTAGATTCTGCTGAAGCGAGTAAGACATTTAATTTCCTAATTAACAATAAGATGTCTGTTCCGAAATGTATCCGAGTATTTAATATGTTAAAGTAAAGTAGCTTGGTACTATAATCTCCTTCAGATTGTTGCCTTTGCAACATGACATTTGCCCGAGCAATTTTCAAAATGATTACTTAATCGTCATCAGCTTCATTGCCTTTTCCTTAAACTCTTCCATGGTCTGAAATGTCCATATTTTCAACAACATAAAACCAGAAATTACAAGGAGCCCAGTGGACTAATGGTGAGTTGTAAAACTGATAGCTTTGCGAGATGCAATGGCTTAAAAGAAAAACACAAGAAACCATTGTGAATATTACACTACCCTATACCAAATCACCCGTCAGCGTTGCTATTGACTGCCAATAGTACCTTCAAAGGCAAGTAATTTTTTTCCAGCTTGCTCAGTAATATATCCCATGGCTGACTTCCAGTTTATAAACGAGTCACTTAAAAATTTTTCAGGATTTTCACCAAACCTCGTGTTTTTCATAAAAACCAGATCCTGATTAAAACTTTTGTATTGCTATCCACATCTCTCTTATAAAATATAATTAAGAAAGATTTTTATATAGATCAGAGAATTGTTTAATTCTTTAAATAACTAAACAATTTATCGCTGGCTAACTTTTTATTATTTAAAAGAAGAAAGTGTAAAATTAACTCAAGATCAGCAACTAAGATAATGAGAAATATATCAGTTGTGCGTTATAACATTTTGCGAGCTATTGTGCTGTGGCTTTAGTTTGATTTCAAAACCAAAGCTTTAGCTGACAACTGCGGCTGTCATCGTCAGTGTAATGTTAAGTTGTTATTACTCCTTTAACGGTCGCAGGTAATGTGATGTAGTCTCCTATAGTGCAGTTTTTTTATGAGTTTTGTTGACAGTGAAGAGGGGTAGTGAACATTGAAAGTAATTGTTTATAACGTTTCTAAGTGTTGGTTAAGCTGAATCCATTATCGTTGTTTATGTTATGGACAGTGAAGTTCTATCTGCATAGCTTCCATTCAATGAATGTGAGGACATTCACGTTCTGCAAGTTCTGAACTCTGTTGCTGATTTAAGCGGATATCGTCGTCAATGTTGATAACCATAGTCATATCGATACAAACTTTTCAACATTCACAAGGTATTTTGTAAGTTCCTATTGTGTAAGGGGGGTTTGAGGGATCTTTGATCGAGTGAAGAATATTTCCTAAATTAGTAGGGGGTGTGAATATTGTTTTTGGTTTCTTTCTTTCTTTCTTTCTTTCTTTCTTTCTTTCTTTCTTTCTTTATGTCTTTATTGTGGCGGAGTTAAGGCCTTCTCTTGCGCTTTAACAATCCATTTTGCAATGCGTACCGTGGCATTTTCAATGCATTGTAAAATTGCCTCTGGTGTATCAGAGTTTAAGTATGTCCGGGTCCAATGGCTCTATCATTGTCTGTGGTGCCCTGTAGTGCTTTGCGGAAATATTGAAATTCTTCTTTATTATGGTCAGATGCAGTGATGACTCTTACTGTGTGTACTAAGGTTTTAATAATTTTTCCTTTTTGATAAGGGTTTTCATAATATTATTTTATTATGCTCGAAAAAATCGAGAGCTGATTTTGAAAATGGTCATATGTCTTAAAATGTGCGTTAATTTTACTGAAATCTCACCTATTTTGACAATTGTTGTTATCTGTTACCTATCTGAATAATTTTCATATGAGTCCGTCTGCAGTCACGCATTTTGACATTTTTAATGAAATTTGCATTCTCAACAGCTCTGCTTGTGTATATCTTCCAGTTTCTGCTCTATTTTATTTAATTCAACTCCCGCTATAGTATGATAGTTATTCCTGAATACCTTTATTTTCGATCTGTTCTAGTGGTATTACTTTAATGCAGTCCGCCACAGTAATTTTTTCTTCACTGATACTGTAATTAATGACACTTAAGTTGTGTTAACGCACAACCACAAACTGAATTAAAATAACACAAAAATAGAAATAATACTTGATTTCATAACAGCAAACTGCAATTGATTATCTGGTACTCTGGCAGGCTACTGGCGTGACCCTGATCTAGCACGCGCTAAGCTCAATTGCCAACTTAGCCCAAAATAACTCGCGGTAAACTAAGATACAAGTGAAAAGTTGAGATATTTTTGTAATCGTCTCATAATGATGTACTCCCATACACTACAGTTAATCATTATACAAAATCAATTACAGAAGCTCTAAATGATGTTATTGGTAATTAAATAATAAAGGATTTGAATGCATATTGAGTAGAGAATGATGGAATAAAAAAGGACGTTGGAAGTCATAGTACATCATAGTTATTGGGAGCCACACTCCTTGCCTTTGATTTTTTTACTCGGCGTTTTAATAAAGTTACAATACGGTGGCTCTTTTTTAGCTTTTTATATACCTCATAAATACAAATTTGGGATGTGAAGTGCATACAGTTTATAAAATATTTATATATTTTTAACTCCGCCTATAAAGATGAGTAAATAAGACTATGTAATCGGACGCTACCTCTACATATTTTATGGAAATGGTAAGCTAGTTTGATGAAATTTTGCATCACACTGCTACGTTGATTAACTAACCTCAGTAAAGTTCGTTGCTACTCTTTTTCTTCTTCTTTTTTAATGTTGGTACTTTGCATAAAACCTCAAAAGCATGGCTAGTGTGTAGCAAACTTTATGAAAGTGCTAACTATATCCGAGTTTGAGGTGTTAGGGTTTCTGGTTTCTTGCCTCTCACGTTCTCTGAAGGGGCATGTGAAATAATGAATATTAAAACCAGCCGGATTAAGGCAGGTGTTATAACTGGAGCAGTAGCGTTAGTGGGCAGGTTTTAAGGCAGGGACTAAGAGTAAAGTGCGAGAAATTCTTTGGGAACACGACCGCATTGTGTTGCTGCTTTTACTCTACATATTTCAACTATTCTAACAGCGACAACAAGAAGTAGCAGCCTAGCGTGTCATCACTAATCACATTTCTTAATGGGACAGAGCAACATCTACCGAAATCTTTGGAAGAATTTTACTGGTCTGCTGAAACCACTCCAGTAGCAATAATAAATAGAATGTGGATACATAGAAATAAGCTTATTCTGAAGCTGGGGTTAAAGCTATTTCTTCAGTGAAAACATTGGAATTTCTTTCCCTGGTTTGTGTTCTATATTACAACAATAATCACTCTAATACTGCTAAAGCAATTTGTATACAGGCTTTTCATTTCAAAATTTTACAATCTGAATAACTATCAGTTTAAGAAATTTACTTTTTCCCCCCCTCCCTGACTGAGGTTCTTTCCAGGTTTTCCCCAATCTTCATAAATGGCAAATGCCTAAACTTAGGCCAGGAACGTTTCCTTCCTTAAAATTTCTTTTCCAATATATCACTTCAAAACTAAACCGTTAAATCTTATAAAAAGGTATTGTATACCTGGATAGATATCGTGCAATTCGAAGCCCCTTCCCAAGTTTATCTAAACTAATCTAATGCATACTGGTAAGTAAGGAACTTTTGAGATCAAAATCACATTTAACATACATTGATATTTAAGATACGTTTATTATTTTTAGAAATATAAAGTATTATTTACATATCAGTTTCCTATTCTTTGTTCCTAACGTTTCCCGTGAGCGGATGTGTAGCCACATGTTTCTGCTATCACTTCATTCATATTCCTCACTGACGCTAATCCCTAGGCACGCCAGATTACCTCTGTCCTTAACGGTCTTTTTGACCCCCCCCCCCGTTCCCTTCTATTCTTGCCTATCTTATCTAACTTTCCTCTCCAACTATCTTGGTAAACAATCTCTCGCAATAATGTATTGACAATGCCGTCATACTACATACAGTACTGTGTGGCATTGTCAATGTACCATGCTTATAATTACCACTTTATTACTGCACACTATATTAGCCACTGGCATCCTTTAATATATTGTTGTTGTACCAGTATATTAGTCACTGACATTTCTTTAATTTGTTGTTGTGTATAAAGATTTGTTTTAAATAAATACTCATGTATTCTTGTTCTAATGTTTATAAAGGTCTAAACACGTTTGATAAAAAGTGGATATTGAAAGCTCATAATTTTTATAACTAGCATTAAGTACTGTATCTGCCTACTGACTATGTAATACTTCCAAATATGTCTCTTTTCTGACGTAGGCAATTGTTAATGTTTTAGGTAAGTCCTGGGACCTGGCCGTTGGTTTTGTTATGTGAATGAGATGGCCTCTTGGGACCACTGCACAACATGTTGACTGCGAACATGATGTAAAAAGTTAACTGTACTATAGAAAAGGCTGTGACATCGCAAGATTCAATGATCCATGTATCACACTGCTGTAAGTTTCATTCATTGTATAGCCGTCTTTTAATCACTTGTCGCTTATAAATTAAGCGTTGCATTTTTCACCATTTGAACTTGGTTACAGAGTAACCATGGTGTATAGAAGAGATAAGTGTGCTGCTGACACATATTAGCATGAGACCGCCGCAGCATAGCGCAAGCGCTATCTGGGCTGTCTGCTCTAGCCAGGCTGCTGGCTGTGTTTCATGTAATCATACAGAATTTTAGGCCTAAGTGTGATTATTGTCTGTGTTATGAGGATCATGTTAAACAACACATATGCTTTCCCCATAAAGAAAGAAATGGTTTGTAAATATGTAATTGATAATATTATAGGCTTCAGGGGAGATAGAGAGTGGGCAAGGCGACTGCGTTGCCTGCTTGACTTATGGCAGTATAAAGTAAAATTAGTAAAGGCAAAAGAATAGTCTATATTGGTGAGAAATGTATATAGTGTAAGTAATGTACAGGTATTTCAATTGAAAACCTAAATATATTTTAATATGGTATAAATTTAACATTTTCATGGTCCCTTCATTGGATGCGTATTGAGATGCATAATTACATAAGTTTACATAATTTCAGTTAAAAAATGGCCCAAGTGTTAAAATATTTGTAATCTAATGTTGATTAAAAATGTTATAGCATTTGTCAAAAAAATATGGAAATTCTGCCAACGCCCATGGCAAAATATAATCTGCTTAGAGTGACTAAAAGTCCAACATTTTATAAACTACGGTATTTTAATAAAACAAGATCCGTACTTACCAGGCTAGAGGGGTGAAACTTGGAGAGTTCCCCAGTGGACTTTGCAGATTTCGAGACTTGAAGTTCTCTGCGAATTTGTTTCATTTGGTAAAACAATCCACACTTAAATTTGAAACACAGTGTTAAAATCACCTTTACTAACTTTAAATTTTAATTTTGTACTTTGGTGTCCTGAAAAAAAAAACCATTATTGGCATTTCCCTGTAGCCTGTATTAAAACCTGGGACAAAACATCTCGGCATGTCGATTCAACAATAACCAAAAGCAACATACTCTAAAATTAAAAATTAATTTGGAATCAATTTACCTTCGAAAAAAATATAATCATATTTAAACTACAGAAAGTTATAATTAAAGTAATTAGCAATAAAAGAATAAACAAAAACATATATAACTAAAATAGTTAAGCTTAAGCCCCCTTAAACTGCTTTGTTTTACTCTCCAACAAAAATTCCACCTATATATTAATTCTTATTTAATGCCCAACAATAGATTTCTTCAACTTCAACACCTTTCATTGGGTATGTCTTGCCATGAGGACAAATATCTTTTTGGAGAGCAACTGTTATTACTAATTTGTTATCAGTAATTCCTAATTAGGATTTCACCTTAGGATTTTAATGAATATGGGGAGGAATTGCAGTAATTAATGCAACTTTAAGTCGGTTTTTCACCATTAATTTTATTACATTTTATCATTACATCCGTAATAATAATTCATCTACTTTTTCTCCATCTTTTCCAATAGCCCACAAGGTTAAACAGAAATATTGTTAAAATTCCATTCTATTCAAACATATTTTTGTTTTTATCTCATCCATCTTTGCATTGAGTTGAATTTTTATATGATTATATATTAATAAAATAACCTACACTATAATCCACACAGCAATATACAAAAAACAAAATTGAGCAAGATTCAATAGATAATAATCTAGATCAATGAATTAGTTTGTCTTCCCTCTTCCACTTACGATGACAATATTTTAAATCTATTATTCACAAAACTGTTTACCACAAGGAGCCACATTAGAAGCCAATCTTATTTCTAGCGCCAAGTACGATCGTGGCGCCATAGTTGTGAAAGTCCATCACCGACAATGAAGTCACTCTTCTGTATTCAATGGACGAGCGGCAATACACAGCTAGGGAATCCAATCAAAACTATGCAGACATGGCGTCACGTGCACTATATGTATTATTTAAAATAAGGAATTATAAACTCATCAGCCGTAGCAAACTGTTTTCTTTTTTATATTTTTTATGTTATATAACCTAGTTAGTATTTAGCCTATACACTAAGAAAGTACGATTTATTTATCTGCAGAGGAATGAATGTTGCCTGGTTTTTCCCAGCTAGCGGACAAACACACCGCTCTTCCAGCAGCAACAGACCACCTTTAAAGGACTCACTCCAATTTTCCAAACTGCTTCCTAGAACAGGCGGTAGACAATTTTCTGGATTAACTTAACAAACAATGGTGTGTTTCTGCAAAGTTTAACGGGGCTATTCGCCATTTTATGCAGAAATTTCATCCCTCATAAACTGAAAGTGTTATTATTTGCACCTGCGGAGAATTACCCATAAGGTGGATGCCTAACAGTGCGATTGTGCACGAGACAGCATCGCTTTATCAGTTGTTTAAACTCCTGTTTTGTTTGTTAACGACGTTCTTCTAGGAAGCATTCACCGACCAATGAAGTTTATTGCTGAGAAGAGTAACTTAGCACGTGTTCACGAGCTCGTCTATCTCTAAAACCACAGCTTATGTTGGTACTCAAAAGTTTTTAACTGTTTTCCCCTCCACAATGGTGAATGCCCCTTGTTTAAAGGGGAGGTTGAAAAACGTTGCTTCTGAAAGAAGGATTTGTGCTATATGGTAGACTGGTGGAAGGTGAATTCCTACCATTTGGGACTGAGAAATGTAGCAAATGATTATTGTCATGTTAGGGCGAGTAACTAAACAGAAACACAAGACACAATGTTTCTAGTCTTCGTGTGTTATAAGTTAATATGGTGAATGTCCCAATAGCTAATGTTACAATAATATGACTGCAAAACTGGAAATATTACAAAGAGAGAACAAGAAAACACATTTCTAGCAACTATTGGAGATGAATATTCTTTATAATGTTAACAAAGTTGTTTTATCTAAAACATTTCTTAATAAATGCATTATTTAACCAGATAATTAAATTTTTAATTGTATTATGCAATTATACCCTGATAACTAGATGCTACATTAGGACATAATATTCCAGCTTATTTTTATTTGTTCCTCTTATAGTTATCAATAGAATTTAAATTACAATTTACATTCTACAGATTTTTAATTTAAATTTAAATGTTTGTTTAATTTTAAATCTATAGTACTAATACTATAACTAAACAAAGCTGAAACTTCAAAGAAACGAAAAAACTAAACGAGTACTGAAACCATGCACTATGAAATTTTTAAAACCTACAGTTTAATTACATTAATAATTAATTCATTTACAATTTTATACAATTTGCTATCTAAACTTTTTATCATTTCTCGGTATCTAACGCTCGGTATCCGGGCTCTTCCCACCGGAATTCCAGGCAATGGACATCAATGAGATTGCCTCCGTTTTCAAGCAGCAGCTATACTGGACCATGGTGTGTTGACAGTGCAGTTTCCTTCTCTTATATTTTTCCTTCGTCTTCTACTTTTCAATTTTTATCTATACCTTATATTTTCCTCCTTTTGTTCTCGGTCTACTTCTTCTTTCAGCTACTTCCTTTCCGCCCGATGACTGTCTTTATTCTCTTCTTCTGTTAGTTTTGCTCCCTTCTTCTAATTCATTTTGGGTGTTAACTTCAGCTTCCTGTTCTTGAACTGGCTCTACTTTCCTACCTTTCTGTGATTTTCTGAGATCTTCTTGGAGAATACATGTTTTCTGACCGTTGAATTTTCTCTGTTACTTGATTTTTGTTGTTTTTATACTCTTCTGCAATTTTACATTATCTTTTATTTGTTAAATCGTTTACTGCACTATAATCAATTTGATCCTCATGATATTACAGTTATTATTATTATTATTATTATTATTATTATTATTATTATTATTATTATTATTATTATTATTATTATTATTATTATTATTATTATTATAATACAATTTGAAACCATTATTTATATTTATTTATTATGTTTAACAAAAGCATCGTCGTGAAGATAGCAAATGTAAAATATTAATCTAACATGGTTTGAGAATTATTTTGTATGTAAGAGCGCTCTGAAAACGTTTGCGCTACAATAACATTTACATTAAATTTCAATGCCAATGTAAATTGTAGCTTTCGATTGTTTATTATTCATTGTGTTAATTTTCGTAGTACATTGTATTTGTTTTTAAATAGTAACATGTTTTGGTTTTATTCAAACATATGAACATCTTCTTACACAATGTAACTCGAAACTTTCTGTTATTTCAGATGATATCAGGGGCTCAGTTCATAAACATGGTTACATTTAAACATGTTTAAAAATGCCCATACAGAAAAGTTTTGCCTATCAAAGGTCATATATTTCATTTATTTAATAATGTACCATTACTTTTTATGATTTAATCTCAATAATAATAATAATAATAATAATAATAATAATAATAATAATAAATAATTCTAAAAATGTGACTTCTCCTTTTGATACTTATAGATTGCAAGATACTTATAGATTTCGTACCACCAATACCATAACTTACTTCATTTCACTAATCAATTAGGTCATAATTTTGATTTTATTTACTTTTTAAAAGCTGCTCTACTAGATCGAACAATTCACTTAGTTTCCGCAGCTCCAGCGTGATAAACTTTTTCTCGGATTTGGCACTGTACAAAGATGTAGTACAGTTGAAATGTATGCTGGTGTTATTATTTCACAGAAGAAAACAAACGCAGAGGCTACGAATTTGAACTGAACAGTCAAGGACATGGTGTGTGCTATTGTGAAGATGTCAGCTATTTATCAGATTGTAAAGTAACGTATAATTTAACTTGTTTCTGTGTTGGACCCATGTATTCTGGCGCTAAGTGTGTAGCATATGGTAGTAATGCTGAAGACCTATCCTGTACACCGAAACATTTATAAATCATGGGTTTTGCTGCCGAGTGTTTAATCTTTAACTCCAGCCCGCCTTCAAAGCCCACAGTAACAAACCTTGCGGCAATAGAGTATTTTTTAAAAATCTAATTGGAATGCTACCAAATACAGGAAACTTGCAGAAGCAGAGGATGAAGTTAAAGGATATTTTTAAATGGAGAGAAAGAGAACAGGGAATGGAAGCGGTGCTTTCTTTCTCGCACAAAGAGATGAAACTTTTCGACTGTGCAGTCATACGTAACGATTAAAGCTCCCAGCAAAGTGTTTGCTTAAGCGGAAACATCCTTAGTGTTCAAATAGAGGCGTAAACTCGGCCTATTACTGTGTAAACGTGTTAGCTAAAACGCACCATTTAACTCTCAGAGTAGGGGTTAACTTTACTGGCGCACCTGCAAAGGGAAAAATGTGGCATTTAAATTCATGGAATCGATAGCATTCTTCCCGTAAAGAGCTGAATATTGAACTTCCAGTGATGTTCTGGTATTAGATGTGCAGCTGTTTTTATTATTACAGTACATTACACCAGAATATTTGTTGACCCAGAAACGTAAAGCTGTTATTTCAGTAAAATGAGGAAGAGTGAATGTTAAAGCAACGGTAACGCAAGTTCCATTGTCAGTTAAATTGGCATGGGTCCAATGTGGCAACGAGACAATGAAAATTATAAATAATTATGCAAGAAAGTTAGAACAGGCTAGAGGATATCAGCAGGCAGAAAATCGAGGCAGAATGTAACACGAAAGTCTCCTTGAGCTTATCGGATGAAATTAAACAACCTGTGGTAAATAGGTTGCTCGTTCTATGGAGCAAGGCAAGATCAGGAATGTCCTGGTTTAGACTGGGAAGTTGGAAGGCTCAAAAATAACGGATAGTTCTGGTAGGAGAATCTGCCTATTTTGTGAAGGGAATGAGGAATGGGTCCATATTCTGGCACCCACTGGGAACACCTGGGAAAAACGCTATTTCCTGAAAACTTTTTAAGGCAATTACAGAACGATTGGTATACTGGAATTTGTTTGTGAACTACATTAATTGGTGAATATGGGCATATTCCTAGCCAAAGTGCGCGAAGCTAAAAGCAATTTATTTCCTGGTTAGAATGCAATAACTAATATAAGTTTCCTTTCATATACCTGTAAGTATCATTCTCCCTATTTTAATGTTTATTATTATTATTATTATTATTATTATTATTTTATTTTTATTATTATTTCCTCCTCTATCTAATTCTGCATCACACTTAAGCAAATTGTGCATAAAATATGTTTGTAGTGTGTATGTAGAATTATATAACAATAAAGATACACCTCCTACTACTACTACTACTACTAACTTAACGAGAGCAGCCGTGTTTTGAAATGAAGTTTTCGGCTTCATGGTGATACACGTATAAACACTTTCCTTGTTCAGCACTCCTTTAAGCTAACAATAAGTAGAGTATAACAACAAATTCTTTGGTTTATTGTGTATTACTACACTTGTCCGTTCGTTATGTTTCTGTGTTTATGTATGATCTATAGTGCAAACAATTTCTTTTAGACCACCTTTGTTCACTTTGTGCAATTGCTGCACTTCAGGAGCCGCAAGGATCAAGTCTGCGGAATCCTTTACCTAACTCCTGAAACTTATTAAATATTTCAAGTGCCGGCACAACTTCCAACAGCTGGATGAGATATCCTTTAACAAGCGCTTTTGCCACTGAGGATTAAATAAACCATTCTCATTAAAGCCACACCCTATTTGGTGAGAACCATACTGAATTTGTTTATTTATTTAATTTTTCAGGTATGACCGGAGAAATACGAAATGCATAAAGTGCACCATCACTTAAACTTGACGTCTACAAAGTGATAAATATGTTTACCCCTCGCGCGACCGGTTCGTATGTGCCAGCGTGTCTAAAGCTGCGGGTTAAGGTTAGCGTTCATCGCTAATAACGCAATTGAAAATTAACTGTTTCATATTATGAAAAAATAACTTTTATACAAAAATATTACACTTCTTGTAATTCCCTCTGAAAAGTAGAGATCGCTGGTGGTGTAGTGGTAACCATACTTGCCTCCTAAACCCAAGATCGAGGGTTCGAACCCGGCCAGGGCCGATGGATTTTTTTCGGGCGTAAAAATCCTAAGTATGGCTTCCTTCGGAAGGGAAGTAAAGCCGTGGGTCCCATGTCGTACATTTACGGCACGAAAAAGAACCTCGAGCCTGAAAGAAGAGGCCTCTGAGCGAAATTTGTCAACGTTTTTTTTTTTTAATTTGTTTATTTTCGGACGCTCTTTAACATCTCAGGTCATCAGCGTCCCATTCAACTCAGGGCGTGAAATGGCCGACAATTTTTGCTCAGAGGCCTCTCTTTCAGGCTTTAGGTTCTTTTTCGTGCCGTAAATGTACGACACGGGACCCACGGCTTTACTTCCCTTCCGAAGGAAGCCATACTTAGGATTTTTACGCCCGAAAATAAATCCATCGATCCTGGCCGGGTTTGAACCCGGTACTCAATATATTTGCTATTGTATACCTACTGTAATACCTCTGGTGTGCTGCGTTGTATGTTGAAAAATAGTCGTTTTTATTTATTGATCTTCTGTTGTGTAATAAGTCTAAAACAGGGCGTAGTTAATTGCAAAGTGCATTGTAAATGTTATGTTTCTGTCAAAAACAAATTAGCATTTGATAAATTTAACATCATTTATTTAACAATTATACGAATTAAAAACAAATGTCGCATATCAAGGTAAACGGAACAATTTAAGCTTGTGTAAATAACAATTTGTACGAAAAATTACAATATTAAAAAGATAATAAATATTAACAATAAACTTTAAATTTCTTTTGGAACATTTTAAATGTTTTTATACACATGGAGCACATACCTTAAATTTTTCCACAGTAAAAGACAAGAAAACTACTCTCTAGCTTGCAAATATACGTTAGCCTACCTACTGACAGGCAAAACTTTACAACTTCATGAAATAAACCACACACAAAACCAGCACTATTAACTGACTTTAGTAGCAATATATGCCCCAGCACGGCTATTGATTACTCCCACAACTTTTCAGAACATTTCCTATAAATCAGGCAACAGGGTTACATATAATTTACATTTGGAGCAAAGCAAGTAAAAAAATACTGAACAAATAACAACAGCAAATGTGTGGTCATCATAGTATGGAAGAAGCTCCGTTTCCAATTTGTAATGATTATGCCGAAACTTTTCTCCCCATTGGAACTTCTTACCTACAGCCTACCGCTGCACGAGTAAAAGAAAAACGTAAAGTCCAATTCCTTGTGGGGACTAAGGCTATAGCCCGTCTGGTGGGCCTGTAATAGCATCTCTAATAACATCAGCACACTCACATGACATTGCTAGAAAGTGAACGAAAAAATATCGATCGGTGGAGTATTTTAGAGTGCAACTGGCACAGTATAATTGTGTATACAGTGTATTTTTATACTGAAACACTGTAGTAGATACTCAACATTATTTTCAATTTAAACTCCTTATGTGGAGGAGGGACTGCACCAACATTTTATGTCACGAGCAGGCATTGTTTGAAACTAGTGCTGCAATCTGTGGGCCACTCCAAGAACTTTTCACATGGTCCTCGTTGGTTTGAAAGAGAAAGGAAAGGCAGGAAATAAATTCCTGTTATGGTGAACAAATCCCTCGTTATGTTATTGTCGCACAACACCGATAGTCAACACAGGTGTTAGCAAGAAAGAAACATCTTGGTATAAACAAAGTCTGTAGTTTACGGATGCGGTGCCGCTTCCATCTCGCCTGCAATGTTTACTGCCCATACCTCTGGCGAAGTGCATATATCCAGTCCGTGTGTAAACAGTAACGTCACTGTATGTGTGCCTCAGCGCAATACTCGCTCTCTTACACCTTTACCTACACAACATGTATCTTTCTCTCATATTAGTACTTCCACTCCTCCCGGTGGTGTTCAATGTGAGCGTTGTGGCATCAAAAGGAATTTCCTCTCTTGCCTTGCGTTAGCAGAAATGTCTACTTCTTAGTACTTTACTCCGGTATAAACACCTACGTGAATTAAAGTGAGGTTAACTGACCTCAAACTATGTGTCGTTAAGCTGGGGAAAGTCTCATCTATCGTGTGTTTCTCTCGCTAGAGGCCCCAAACTACTGTCTCTAAAAATGTATGTTATTTAAGCAATGACTTACAAATTTTAATACACTTAGGTTCACTGATGCAAAGCTGGACCTGTAATGTGCTGAAAACAGAGACGCACACTTATCACTTATATTTCAACAAGTTCTTGATTACTTTTCCCAATAGGCGACATCAGTGACTTCAATCTCTTGGCGTATAGCTACTTTGAATTGTTCGAATGTTCGGCCTCTATTTTTATACAAAATTCCCTCTAATTTATCCCAAAGAGTTTGAGATCTGTTAGATTGGGAGATTTGCGTATAGCCAAATACATTTTTTAATTCTTGAACTCACGCTAAGGTATAAAATATAAAAAGTATTTGTAAGGCGTAATGATCTTGATGGTGGTCCGAATAATCAGTCACTCTTTTGTATCCATTGTTTCTTCAGGAAAGTTGCAGTCTCCTAAGAGTAAGAAGACTTTCTGTTATCTATTTAACCAACTGTGTGATGGTATATGCATTTCACTAAATTAAGCCCAAAATTGCGTCCGGCAGGTTTTAAATGAACCTGTTTGCTAGAATTTACGAACAAGGAACTCGCGCTGTGCGAACGTGTACGTAGTTCGTCACGCGACATTCGAGTCAACTGCCGAGATGCGGTGACTCGGAACAATGGAAGTCGCTGAACCTTCATATCGCTCGGTTTCTGTTCTTTTTCGCGTCATGCTTTTTATGTAAGCATATCTTAATATGCTTACATAAGTTTGTAGGTAATTATATGGAACACGTAGTTTTTTATAGACAAGTTTGGACTCTAGCGCTAGAAAACCACAAATCCGGAAGATTGTGGCTTTGTAACGTCTCTAGCATTGTAGTGATTTTAAAATGTGCATATATACTTGTAAGATATAGGACAAAAGAGCCTATGTGAACAACCGTACGATTCAAAATTACAGCCTTAGACATGATATAGGTTCTTGGAAACATTTTGGACTCTCTTGAAGGGAACTATGGACATGCTAAAGAACACGCACGTTTCTTCGTTTCCTCTTTTTTCTTTACGAAACAAGAAATGATTGTGAATTATGTGTTAAAAACATTTCTGTTATGAGCCGTCTCCATTCTTCTCTGCTCTTCGCCTTTGTAGATCAGTGTCTACCAAAAATAATATGTAAGCCATCGACATCAACTATGTTTCTGTGGTCAGTCCTTGGATCTCAAAGCAGTGACTCGATAAGTCAGTTTCATCGCTTATCCTGCTGACTGTATTGGTGGTATTCTTTGTTCCATTTCTTCTCTTGTTCTTGATTGCTCACTCTGTCTTGTTATCCTATGCCTTGTACTTTCCTTTACATTTTCCTTTGGCATTTTCTCAGCATGTTCCTCTCTGAGTTAGAAACCAAATTTGGGCTCCGAACAGAGCCATGAAAAGAACATTAACATTCATTACAGATACAGATACTGAAGCTGTAACTATTATCTGTGAAAACGAAGTGGAGACTCCAAAAATTAGCACACGTTACTGATGACACAATTTCACAATTTTGTTTTTTGTACGCACATCTATTACCCTGTTTTAGGTTACTTAGCCTGTCTTGGCTTCTCTTGTAACTTCTTCTGCTTATTTATTTTTATATTTATTATTGTATTGTTTATTCTGTCAATATTTATCGTGGTACTTATTTCCTCTTTATATATTTTATTAATTTATTTTTCAATTTATATTCGGGCATCATATTATAATGGGACTATATTTTTTTTTACTTGCCTCCTAAACCCAAGATCGCGGGTTCAAACCCGGCCAGGATCAATGAATTTTTTCGGGCGTAAAAATCCTAAGTATGGCTTCCTTCGGAAGGGAAGTAAAGCCGTGGGTCCCGTTTCGTACATTTACGGTACGATAAAGAACCTCAAGCCTGAAAAAAGAGGCCTCTGAGCAAAATTTGTCGGTCATTTCACGCCCTGAATTGCATGGGACGCTGATGACCTGAGATATTAAAGAGCGTCCGTAAATAAAACTAATAAAAAAAAAAGAACTATACTTTTCGGTTCCTATGCTCTTGATTCCGTAATTAACGTTCTTTGTGTTTTAGATTCGGTTTGTTTTCCTATCAGAGCTATAGTTGCCCATTCTTACCTTCTTTGTACGTTTACTTTTTTTAAATTAATATTTTCTTTGTTTTTGCCTATCCAGATCATGATTACTTCTTCTTCTTCTTCTTCTTCTTCTTCTTCTTCTTCTTCTTCTTTGTGCTCTTTGCGCGTCAATATACATTTCTTTGGGCTATATTTCCCTGTTCGTCCATTTATTATATTTATTTATGAATTTTTAGGTATATGTGTACTTTATACAGTCTATTTCTGGGTGTTTTAAACGTTTTTTTTTTTTATTTCCTAATTTTATTTTTCGTCATAAACAGAAGAATGTCCTTGGCATGGGAAGCTTTCTGGTCCTTTCAGTTTATACTCTCCGCCAGAAAAATAAGCATAAAGCTTAAATTCAAAACACTAGAAACTGCATATACCCAGTAATGCTATACGGGTGTCAGACCTGGTCGGCTACAAACAAACAGATAAATGCATTACAAATAAGTCATAGGAAAATGGAACCCAGGATATTAGGAATAGCGATAAGGAACAAATTTTCCAATGAAGCGTTAGCTCAAATAACACCAACAGACATCGCAGAAAGAGCCGCCACACTGAAGTAGACCATAGCGAGGATGCAGGACAACAGATGGACGTATAAGACACCGAGACACACGCTTAGACAAACGGCACAGAGGTAGGTCAAGACGGAGATGGGAAGAATTCTACGCGGCACAGGAGGTCGACATTGGTCCAGAATAGCAAGAAGCAGAAATACATAGAAATTCATTGAACGACAACTTCGAAACGAGTGAAATCTGATGAACAAAAGTGTACCAAAGTGCAACATACAGGGTAATACTGTACACAACCCTAATGAGAATTAGCTCATCGCTTTAGCGAATAAGAACTACCATCTTGTAGGAGGTCTTTGACCTTCTTAAGGTCATTCATGCCTATTATTATTATTATTATTATTATTATTATTATTATTATTATTATTATTGCAGTTGTTGTTTACGTATCTGTACGTGTTTTTCTATCTAACTACCGAACTTCACTATTGTTGTTACTTTTATTTTAGTTCTATATTTCTGGTTGGCCATCTTAACTCACATACTTTTTGTTTACATGTTCTTGATCTCCCTATTAAGTCTATATATGTTTGTTTTTGTCTGTTTAGATTATCTGTACTACATGTCCAAATATCCAAAAATAAACAAAATAACTAAAAATGTGCGTCGACGTTGAAGGGGAGTGCATTGAAAATAAAGATATTTATAAAAGTATACCTAGCTGTTTCAGTGTGAGCCCCAAGTTTACAAATACTTGTTGCATATGTACGTTGTTAATTTGATAACTTTTCGGAATGATCCGCAGATGGCAGTAATATTCCCAAACCTATTATGATATTAAACTCCTCCAATTTTTAAATTGTACAATATCGTAAATTACAGTTCTGGAAGGACGTAATTTGACCAAGAAACTTCTGAATAAATTTTTCAAGCATACACTGAACTGATTCATATTTAAAATAACATAAAAAGGCATTCCTGTAGAGTCACTATTTTATTATCGCGAAAAAATATATACTGATGTGATACCAACAGCAAATGACAAGGATAAATGCGAAGTTGGAAGTATGGAGTACGGCCAGTAGTCGAAATATCTATTCACCCCCTGAGGATAAGTTTGTAACAAAGTTGCCTAGGAGAGACCGAAAGGTCTTCTTCTTCCAAGCATAATTATATAGGAGATGCTTAAGAAATTACAAATCGTTTAGGCGAAGTTTTCTCGGAAGTTAATTTTCGCTTTTTCGAGAGTATGAGGACGCTCACCTTTAACATTCATCTTAAATAAAGCTCACATGAAGATTTGGAGTCAAGGGAAGCTATTCAGAATCCTTCATAAAGAACCGTTACATGCTGTTGAAACAACCTGTGCAAATACAAAATTACACGGTTTCGCTCTTATTTTTCCAAAAATAAGTCAAATGCTAGTGGAGATCTGCGTTACGGTGGGAATATAATATGATCTTCCCGTACTACCATTCCCAAGTACTATTATCGATACTAACTGCATTGCCGTTTCGTCTTAACCAAGAGAAAATGTATCACTTTCTTGTTTTGTGAGCTTTCTGTTCTGTGTGTAGGATGGAACGCGACCCAGATGTTAAACTCCGGAAGGAGAATAATAAATTCTCTTTTTTTAACTTGCACAAACGGCCCAAAGTGAAGCGGGTCTCCCTTTAAAGAGACATATTAAGAACCCTCTGCAACGAACGAAAATCGAGTTTGGGATTAGCTGGATGGTTTTGAGTAATACTGGCCCATTAATATTCCGAGCGGTTGTTACTCGAAATGGGGCACTGTCCCTCAGAAGGAAATGGGGCTGGCGAACAACGAAGCACCGAGGGAAACGACGCTCTGGAAATGACCTGTTTCTGACGTTACCAAGTATTTAGCCGTCGGTCCTCCATTTCCTCCCCTCTTTTCCTTTAGCAGAGTTCCCACGAAAGCCATTCAGACTAATATTTTGTTTGCTGCTGTTTCAAACTAAGATATTTCCATTTCAAATGAATGGAAAGAACGAAGCAGCGTTTGATGTCTTCCTTTAAAGTTTCCCTCATTGACCTTTTGAAACGTTTTTTGCCCCTTCAGTCGCTGATGTATCGAAAAAGCAACTAGGTATATTGGACTCAGCAGAATTTATTCAGGGTTTGTTGGCATAGACACAACACGGTGTTTGCAACAGAGGTACACGCGTTTTTTCTTTCTTTCTACGAAAATGATATTAAGCTATTTATAGAGTATTTTATACAAAATATGCAAATAGGCATTATGTGTTCTATGCATAGTTACAGGACGAGCAAGTGGAGTTAATGATAACATTTTACCTGTGTAAAAATATTGCTATTATTATGTTATAAATGTGCATTTAATTCACAGATAATCTTGATCTATCTTCATTTATACTATTTAAATTTGAGTAAACTTTGGAGAATTCTGTTCATATTGGTCATTATTATGTTTGAACGACTAACAGAGATGTTTTGCATATTCATTTTTGATAATGAAATACTCCATTATGACCATGAGCCAGATAGAAACGAACATGTTTCCGTACATTTTGGATCAGTAGGGCCAGTCTTTATTTTGCCCCCCCCTTTTTTTTTGCTGATTTTGGATCGTTATGGAGTTTTTTTTGTGATTATTTACGCGTTTTAAAAAGCACATAAAATTTTCAATATTTCGAAGTCTAAAAAGGTATAAAAATAAAATCGCATTTTCGCCTCACAAAAATATCTTTAGTGAACCTTGTTATACATTTATGTTTTTCAAGCAGTCAAAAACTTTCTCCTCCACCTATTCACTTAGGCTCTTTTGTGCAGAATCTACATCAGGAAAGGAACGCACGGTTTCCTCAGGCATAAGAAAACCAGGAAATAGGATGAGGGAAGTACTGTAATTTTGAATAGTCCTGGTGAATGATCTTGTGTTGATCTCCGCGAGACAATTCTAGGAAATTTGTGCTGGGAGTAACTTCTCAGTTGCATAAATGTAACAAACAATTGCAAGCAAGAAAGATGAGATCGTCCCTACAATGTATAAGAGATGTACTAACCTAATTCCCCTATAAACGCATAAATAGAAAAAAAAACTGGACCAGAAATCACTGCGCATTTTTGCTCAATCGCCAGGACTATTCAAAACTACTTTACTTTGTCTTTATTAACATTTCCGTGATGTCCTGAAAGGTATGAATCCTTTCGAAATAGCTTATTTTAAATATGTTCCAATCCCTTCAGCGGAAAAAGAACGTTCTTTCTCCACAATAAAAGTGTTCTCTCTGTCAAGCGGCTGAGTATGATAGTCGAAACCTTGAAAAAACACCTTGTTGTTGCTTGTAACCACGAGCAGTATATTAAAGTTTGTTATGTGATAAAGAAATTATTAAGTACCTTAAATACCTATATTTATTAAAAATAAGAAATATTACTCTATATATTCTCTTTTAATAAATGCCTATTTTAATTATATTATTGTCTATTTTCTCCTAATGCCTCTGTTCATAGTCCAAACTCCCTAACTCAGAGGGAGGGAAAAATGCTGATAATATGCCAAAGAAAATGAAAAGAAATGTTCCAGTAACAAGACTACAAAACAGAGATAGAAATCAAGAACGGAAATGAAAGAGCTGTCAATACAGCCAGCCGTCTGGGCAGGATATGCGATGAGAATGGACTCCCAGCTGATTAACTTGTTGAGTCACAGCTTGAGATCTAAGAATTGGTCACAGAAAAAGAAAGACGATGACGACGACTTTGAAGGTGCTTTTGGCAGCTACTAGTTTACAATGATGGAGAATGGAAACAACTCATAAAAGAAGCCTCCAGAAATTTGGTTCTAACTTTCCTGGAGTGCAATCCCGGCATTGGACATCGGCAAGGGGTCGGAATTTCAAGGGCTATTTATGTTGAAATTCTCTGTAATTAAGTGGGAAACAAATTTTCAATTTATAAACCGAACATTATTGCTATATTTTACACCTAAACGTTATCGTACGCCTGACTTTATTTATTTATTTATTTATTTTGAATAGTGAATGTTTCACTAAGCAAGTTAAATTGAATACTTTTTGGTGCCACTCCACTTTTTTATTGTAGTTGGGTTAAAGGATAGAAAAAATTAAATATCTTCAAACTACACTCCATGGATGGCTTCAACATCTCATTTATTTGTTTATTTTTTGACCCTATGCTGAAGTAAAAATAAAACGTGGTATTTCAGAATTAAACAATCTAATATTATATCCTAAAATATAACTTAAAATTAATGTATATGATGATTAATACGATAACACAATTTGCAGGGCTCTAACCGACAACGGAAATCTCTAATTTGAGATCAAATTAACTGTACCATAATACATTATTAGATATCTTCAATGAGAACTGCCCCCTATCTCTTAAAGGACGCTCCCCATGAAGTATTATATATTATAATCCCGGAGTTTTAAAAATGATAAGGCAATCCATTGGACATTAGTTTCGTTTGTAAGATTCCCTTAAGACTATTTTAGCGAATCCTGAAGGAATGTAAGATATTGCGATTCTACTAATAGAATTCGTTTTGAATTATCTTTCCAACTCTCTATTGATCGTACCTATTAGGTAGCGAAAAAGATAAAACAATTATACAAAAATTATAAAAATGTGTGTCTGTGTCTCTGTTAACGCAATTTTTGTTTTTATCAACGAAACTCGCATATAACCATCAATAATCAAACGATTTATCGAGTTCGTCAACCAGAAAAATTGGTTCATTGTGGATGAGGGTTAACCTAAAGCAAAAAAAAAAAAAATTTAAATTTGAAAAATCGCTCTTGGGCCGCACTTTTTGCTTTATTTGAACGAAACTCTGTAGATTTCTTTAAAATAAATTGATAAAAGTTGTTTCCGAAAATCTAGCCATTAGTGGTAGGGGTATATCTGAAAATAGTCATTGTTAAAACAACATTTAAAAATCACTCTTGCAGCCCCAATATTAAATGTTTTTTTTTTAATTGAAATAAAATAAGAAAATTTTCCGAAAATTAGGGAAATTGGACAACTAGAAATAGGGGTATACTTGAAAATTGAAATTTAAAAAGCGCTCTTGCCTTTAATTTTCTCTGAATTGTTTTAAACTAAGAGGAAAATTTAATGCAGCATATAAACTGTATTTATGACGATGCATGTGTTCTATATTTAAGAAATCGTCGTGAAGATAGCAAATTGAAATATTAATCTAATATGTTTGTGAGAATTATATTTGTGTGTAGTAGCGCTGCGTAATAACCTTCAAAAAACATTTGCGTTACATGTTTTAATACAATAACATTTAAATTAAATTTCAAAGCCAATGAAAATCGATGAAACTTTCGATAGGTTTCATTTGCTTTGTACATTGTAGCTGTTCTGAACAGTAACATGTTTATTAAAACATATGAACAACTTCCTTTAAATATGCAATGTAACTCAAAACTTGTTCTTATTGCTCTATTTTAGTGGATGCAAAGATAATACAAGGGGCTCAGTTCAAAATATGGTTACGTATTAAAATGTTAGAAAAATACCCACACATTATAGTTTTGTCTGTCAGTGATCACATATTCCATTTAATTAATGGAATACCATTACTTTTTGTGGTTTAATAATAATTATAATAATAATATTAATAATAATAATAATAATAACTCAAATTGTGGTTTCTATTTTATAATATAAGTTGTAAGAATTCTAATTTTATTTTCCTAATACCACACAGTAATGTCATAACTTATTTCATTTAATTAATTAAGCGACGTAATTTGTATTTGATATTCATTTTTATTAAAAGTCATTTAACTCAGTGAGAAATTCGCTTAGTTTACGCATCTCCTGCGTGACGGCCCTTTTTTTTTTTTTTTTTTTTTTTGGGACATGTTTCGCTTTTGCGTTACAATGTTGTGTACACGAGTTTTATATGTTTCATTCAGGCAAAATATCACAATAGACTTAATAGTATTTCGGCTATGGATATATTTACTAGTGCTTCTGTGTGTTTTGAACAAAGGGAGATGGCTGGGTTTAAGTATTCCATGCACAAAGAGTTCTCATTTTTTTAACGCTCTTTAACATCATGTCATCAACGTTCTATTCAATCCAGGCCATGAAACGGCCGAAAAAATCCATCTATTTTTGCCGGGTTTGAACCCGCGATCTTGGGTTTAGGAGGCAAGTATGGGTACCACTACACCACCAGGACCGACTAAATTGTAGAGTACGTTCGATAAAGTTTGTAACACGGAAATGTTAATCAAGAATAACTTAAATCGCAAAATTCGCAGAAATTTTCACGCTCTTTAAAACAGTCACGAAATTGGATTCTTTCTCCTATCCAAGAGCATTACTGCGTGTTAATTCTTATTTTAATGAGAAAAAATTAAAGAAGGCGAAAAGTTGCATTTGGCATCTTAGGTGGAGCACATAGATACACAATTACATTTAATAATTTGCTAAGCAACTGGTTCGAAAAGCGGTCTTCGTCATTGGAAACTGGTGCTTGGTGGCCGTGAGTGGAAATACCAATGAAATGATCACCCTATATAACTTACTACATTAGTGTTTGTTGTACTTAACCCCAAGCCCTAAACAATCCAACACCTTCTGGAGCAAAGCGTACAGGTTTCCGCTCAGTATTTAAACTATGATCGAGACAGGTTAAAACGTCAAAATGTTGAATCAGGAACGATGTTGGACCCTGTGTCTTCGTTTCCTTTATGTTGGGACCAGCAAGACGTCCCTGTCTTCACGGAAACCGTTTATTTGGACGCTGTGAGACGCTGCAAACAACTTGTCTTTGATCTCGAGGGGAGAATGAAGGTGGACCCAAAGTTGTAGCAACTCAATATCACGCTGCTTGTTGTTCTCCAAAACTTTGTCTTTCACGCTTGGCCCCTGTGGCCATGAAAAGTGTCATTTGCTCTCAGTTAAACCTCCGGAGCCCGCTCTGAATGATATAGTGACTCGCCCAGACGGTCGTCATTCTCCCAGCACAACATCGCCGCCGTATTTTCTCTACGTTGTAATGTCCGAGATATCATGCATGACAGTGTCTCATACAGGCTAAATGATTAAGCAATCAATTATGTTTAGTAAAACTAAACTGATTTTTTTCTCCCAATTTTGGACGTTCCCGAAGGCTCTGGGAGAGATTTCATTGTTGCCAACTTCTTAAGAGAAAATTTCAAAAAGTGATATATTTTAGGGCTTAAATTTACTTTGTCACTTTTCATTAACTTCAAAGTATTTAGTTTACTTCTTTCTTTTCTGAATAGGGGAATGTTTAATGGTCCTTAAGCCACATTTTAACTCCTTTCTTGAAAGCCGAAAATCACCGTTTGCTAAGGAACTTCTTAAGGGGAGTATCAAAGAATGTCATTGTAATGTTAAATTTACCAACTTCAGTTCCCATTTTCTTAAAGACTATTAAATCTAATGAAAAGAAACTTTTACCGAACACAGATGCACATAATTGAACATTTCTTATCTATTTTCTCTCTATTTCATGATTCTGGAGAAAATTATAAATTATTTTCAATTTTTTGCTTTTTCCTAATTTTTTCCCAAGCATTTTATTTATTAATTTTTACGTTGTCACATGTGGTTCTAGCTCTATCATAATAGATCCACATCATCATAATAAAATCATGAATAAGTGGTAAAAGTTTCCAAGTGATGGCCTATACAGATCCTTAAAAAATGGGAAGCAAAAAAATGTCGTTTTTCATAGTTACAGCCAAAAATAAATTGTTTTTACAGAGAAACTAACTTTTTGAGGGAAACACCAACTAAAATCCTCTAACATTGTAAAACAACAAATAACGATGTCTTGGAAAATAAGGCTGCCAATTTTCCTATCAATCAAAGCAAGCCACAGCCTTCTAAAGCAGATAGGTTAAAACTCTTATATCTCAGGAAAAATGGCTTCTGCAGTGACGTAATTAAAATATTATTGAAGGTACTTATAATCAAGGAACATTAATGGAAATCATATCTAAATAAAAAGAAAGTTTCAAATATTAAAATGGTACATAAAATAAAAATATGATTTTGAACCCCCTTTCGTTTAATTCTTCTCCTTAGGTTTTTAAAGAAATTGAAACTATTACAGCCATATTTGGATGTAGGAATGATGTAGACTTGTGACCCATATCTCTAACATCGACTTGGCTTCATGTAGGAATACAGTTGGGTAAACTCTAGCGGTCCGCTTGGTGACGTAATTTCAACAGCAAACTTCTCTGTAATATTTCCTGCCGACTGTTGGATTCTTTACGCTTTTATTTTATGAAAATGTTGCTACTTTTTGGTACCAGTAACAATATGTGAAAATTACAAAGTAGAAGCTATCTCGGCTCTGATTCTTGATTATAGATTCACAGAATACAAGCTGAATAAAGTTGTTGTTAAGCTTCAAGAGTTTGATGACGATTTCACTCGGTGGTATCAACAATGTGGGGTGGCTCAGGAGGTAGCCTTTGGGACTGGCATTCTAGAGGTTCCGTTTAAATCCTTTGGGTCGGCCATCCTAAAGTTGAATTTTTCCATTGTATCCCCTGGTCGCTTAGGCGAATGCTTAGATGGATATTTACTTTCCCTTTTCTTTTCGTTGGTTTGTTACAGGGTAAAAATGCCAGGATAGCGCGGTGTGACGGTGGCTTGCGCTTTAGAAAGTTTTCTGCCCCGGCGTCTGGTACGGAGGTGGGCTTTCTGAGGGACTCGGAACTCCGGTGTCAGGGAGCATGTTAGGGACCCCGTTTAGGTCTGTGTATTCTGGCCGCACGGTGTCTGCTTCTCGTTCATGGCTTTCTTTCCCAGTGCCCTCAATGAGACGTAGGCGTAAACGGCCAGCCCCGTAGTGCACAATTAATATATCCTGCACCCCAAACAATCCAACAAACCAATAACAATCAAGTAATAGTCGTCTAGTTCTTCTGGAAATGGCTCATACAAATACGCGCCGACTTTTGATTTTAAACACTCGGACACCTCACTTGCTTTAAGCAAATAAAAACAATTGAAAGTTACTTCAATTTCATTGGCTTTGAAATTTAATGTAAATGTTAAATTTTTTAAAACTTTTCCCGCTCATGTTTATGTAATATCTCATTCAAGCCAAAACCACTATAATCATTAATTCAGCTCAAGACAAACACGTAATATACATGTGTAACGGTAAATTCAATGCGGTAATCTTTTTTTAAACAAATGTCAGAATTTTTTCTGTTGGCGGAATAAAACCCTAAAGTGTGTCACTGTTTGAATTCCTTGTACATAAATAATTTTTCTCACTACAAATATGTTGGGGGCTTTATCAAATAGAAATCAATTTTTTTCTTCTGAATTTTACTAATAATAGACTGAATCACTTCATTTCAACATTCCTATTATGTCATCCATATTGATTCCTGCTCCAGCAGTATTTCAGGCTTTGTTCGTCTGAGGGCAATAATTAGTTCCAGTTCGATTCACTGCCAGTTTTTTCATGTATTGCATCTTCCTGTGCAGCAAGAAACATTATAGTGAATATGCTTCGTTTCAGAGTCGCCAATGGATGTCAGATTATTCGTGCACATTAAATCGATCAAGTGGATTTTTTTATACAAATTACTGACGCTTTATTTCATAACCACGTTACTTACAATTTTTTCATATGAATTCTGTTACAACTTGTACAGAAAGTTTCATTTAAAACCTTAAACTGCATATGGTATATTTGCACCTCCAGTTTCAGTGTCCGATTATTTATCTTAGCTGAGGATAAAGCTTGAGAAGATTCTGCATCTGCTGTAAATTTTGAAATTTCTTGCAACTTGTCATGTATAAATTAAAACAAATGTTTTGATAATATGTGATTTTGTGATGGAATATTTTATAATTATTATATAAATATATCTTTCGATTTCTTCCACCTTAGAAGCTTCTGAACAGTTCTTCAACATATCAACAAATCCACTCTTTTTAAGCAAAGAGTCAAACAACATACTGCAATCCTCCAACTAATTCCTTCAAGGAAATCAAAAGTATGAATCGCAAGTGAAATAGGTAACTTATTATTTAACTAATTCAACATTCTACTTTTCCATTGTAGCAGCTTTCATTATTACATTCGAAGTTGATTTTTTACAAGGTGAATCGGCGTGGCTATAAAAGAAAGGATGTTTCTTTTTATAAATGATTAGCTGCTTAGGTATTACAGTGAGAGAAGTTCAAAAGTCCCTACAAATAGTTCAGCCGGTCGGCGGTTAGACCCCGCTTGCCGCCAATATTTTCTTATGTAGACTCGCTACGTGCAAGCGCTTCACCATTTTGAAATGTATGTGCAACACATGAAATAATACTCACCCTCCTTGTAATAGGTGTTGGAAACATTTTTCCTGACACACAATCCACATCTTCTCTGGAAATTATCACTGATCGCATCAGTTCCTCGCCGCTAATGGATCTAACTTCTTTTCGAATGTTTGCTTTTCAGTTCATGTGTGAGGTTAGTTGAACAAATACTTTATTTTTAAATGTTCCCTAAGGATAAAAATCACAAACCGTAACATCTGGGGAACAAGGGAGCCAGGGCCAATACTTCTGGGACCAAATATACGGCGCAATTCCATCATGGATTGATGAGCAATTTTCAATGGTCTTCTCCAGTCAGTCACAGAACCTGTTTCAATTAACTTGTATACTATCCTTAGTATCGTCTTTCGTGTTTAAACCAGACTAACAAACAGTTTACGCCCAATAGTCTATCTCATTCTGCCACACGACTTTCTATACTAGAGGTATTCATTGATAATTAATATTGAAAGAAGCTGTGAATACTTGAAAACTACTGCATTATTTAATGGAATCTCACTCTAGACTTTACAAGACAACTGCCCAATTCTGTTGAAATCTCGCTCGCAACTGACTGGAAGAGATAATGGCGTCGCATGAGGAATCTCAGCGGGGTAGGTCTGCTGGTTGGCAATTTAAGATGTGGAACATTTAAACTGCTCTCACAGTACTTTTTATTAAGGGCCTCAATTATCCTACATAAACGGAACCTGGAAGAGGTTCACAAAATAGCAGGAAAATAGAATAAAACTAAGGAGGCACAATTAAATTGATAAAATATTGTGGCACTTAGACGATCATATGTGTTAACATAATCGCATATTAACACATACAATGTTATGATACATTGGGAAAGTTCCATGCGTGTAAGCATGGGCGGTATGATAGTAATACGCATGCGTCCAGGGCATGACGCTGGAAATGGAGTAATTCTGCAAAGAGTTTGGCATTTCACCTCGGAAGAGTCATCTAGCTCGCCAATAAAATATATATAAATAAGGTATTTGGTAATTAAACTATTGTGGATACTCTTAAATATCTCGCTTCATGAAATTGTTTATTCTCTTGTTATTCTCCTTTTGATTTCCTTGAAATATGTTTTTAGTTGATTAAGTGCATTAGTAAACTGAGCCTTTTTTTTTTTTTTTTTGAGTAATGTTTAACCCCCGTTTTTACTGCTGAGGCACCACAGGCGGCGAACGCTGCTGATACATGAGATGATTGGGAAGGTTATTTGATTTTAAAGGAAGGAAGCGTTCCAGACCTAAGTTTAGGGTACCTCCCCGGCATTTCCCAGTTATGAGGACTGAGGAAAGCCTGGAAAAACCCCCAGTCAGGGATGACGGTTCTGGAGGGATTTGAAACTCAGACCTCCCGCTCACGAGTCCGCGCCTTAACGACCTCGGCCACCCGTGGCGGTAAACTGAACCTGCACTCTATCTGAACTTCTAATGTAAAATAAGAATTCCTCGAGTAGCTCTTAATAGTATTTAGTGAATGCAAAAGTTGAAAATATTGTAATGTTAAATGCAAAAAATATAGTATTAACAAAATCTTGAGATTTTTTTTTTCTCCCAGTGTCTGAATACCGGGCATAGAGACTGAATAATCAGAACTCTGCTGTAAATTAAATGAATTCGCCAAATTGCAAAGTAAACTTATTTCCCTAGTTTTTAATTTCACAGTGTCCATTAAAACAATTTAAAATTAAAAAATCAATATCGTTGCTTTTAATTTGCTTATTTTACCAAAGGTATTACAATCAAATTAAAATAATTAATGCAATAGAATAATGACTTTTCCTTTCGGCAGTCTATCAGCTTTTATTAATTTCGGCATTAAGGTGCTCAGGGCTTACTTCTGAATTCAGACTTATAGTAATGCGCATCCTATTAGGTTTATGAAATTATTAAATATGTAAATTTTAAAATTAGGCTGTAAAACCATTTGCTACAGGCTCTCCAAAGAGCAGAGTTTTCAGAATACTTTCTGCTGGCTTAAAATAATTTAAACTAGTTGCTCTCAGTAGAGAAAAAGTGGACAGTGGACAGAGGTGAAAAACGCTCACGGAACGATCTCCGTTTCGATGAAACTACTTGTCAGCAACAAACAAGCGTTTCTTCTAGAATCTTATCAGTCGTCCCTAGTTCCCTGCTGCCTCAATATCGGTTGAACGCCCTTGAAGTAACCACGAAGGGAAGATGTGCTGAATCCTGCGGCTACTTTCAGGTTTGCATTTGAATGAACAGAGGAGGCTAATTGAGAAGAACGGAAGCCAAATCTAATGATGCGGACAGGCGAATCGATAAGGGTTGTTTTGCACGCTGGCTGTTCAAGGTGACAGCTTCGAGCTGACCCCCCGCTGCACCTGGAGTGGACGTGACACGGGTCACTAACGCCGACATTTCATTTTATTGTGTCTTCTAGAGGTCACGAGCAATATGTCGCAGCTGCGGCCATTACATTATACGCATTCTGTTCTCTTCACGAGCTGATTCAAAGAGACCTACCCACACCTGCGTTCAGTTGTTTCTCAGTGGCACCAAAGTACGGAAATACGATCGCTTTACAGTACATATGAAGAAACATTTGTCAGTATATTTTCTTATTGCCTGATTTACTATATAATATGCAAAATAAATGGGAATAACGCCTCTTGTTTCCAACAAATAGCGTCATGAGCAAATATTGGTCTGGTAAATCAAGTTCTTCAATGATCATATCCCTCTTATTGTTGCATACGTGGAACACAAAGGGCGATATCACCGGAGAAGAAAGGGCAATGCTATTTGCTTACATCAGTTCTGCTTATGTTTTATCTTTAATAAGTGCTGTATGTATAAACTCCACCACTGCGTTTTATATTTACTGCAGATTTATTTGTCATTTATCATTCTCTTAGACACATTCTTTCTGTAGGTACTGCTAATTGTTTTATCTGCACTGACTTTTAATTGATGTTCAAATTCTGCATGATATGTACAGTGCTCATCCCTTAGAACAATTAATCCAAGTCAGTCGCATACACAGGATGTCCTTAAAGTACGGTAACACTTTCCTTAATTTATTACACTAAAACTACAAATGATACAGCTTTCATGTATGTCATATCAAAAAGCAATTCAAATGGTTTTGTTTAGATTGTACCGCAAATTTCGTAGTTCCCGCATTCGCCGCAGTTGGCGTTTTGTAAATATGGCGATTATGGCAAAAAAAAAAAAAACACGCTTTCTGTGTGTTGGAATCTACAAATGTAAGAGTGCTACAGATGTGCAACGGAAGTTCAGTACTGTAAAGAAGATCCAAGCAGGAAGTCTATTTACGGCTAACATGACAAATTTGTGAGTATTGGTTGCTTGCGTCTTAAGAAAAGAAGTGGCGGCCATCCGGCAGTGAGTGTGAGAGAGGCATTCATAAGAGGTCCGAAAAATCAGCTCATAGAGCATGCTCGAGCTGCAAGTACCACGGACGATAATTTGGAAGACACTGCGTAAGGAATTGTGTATGAAGCCGGATAAATTGCAGCTCTTGAAACGAAATGACAAACGGGGGCGTTATGAGTTTTGCATTCAACAATTGATGGAAGAAGATGGCCACGTCTTGGATCGTATATCTTTAGTGACGAAACGACATTCGTGATTTTCTAAATACCTACGTTTTACCTAAATTTTCTACCTCAACGCTTGAGCAAGGGAGTAATGATAACTGTTTCCAAAACTGCCCTCCCAGATTCCCGGATCTAACTCCCTGTGACTTCTTCCTATGGGGATACATCAAAGATTGTGTGTGTATGTGCCACCTTCATCACAAAATCTAGAAGAACTCAAGCGTAGGATTGAAGAGGTTACCATCACTATGTCTAAAGATACCAAACAGTTTGATTACCTTGTAGACATATGCCGAGTTACAGTGATTAGTGTGTAACCCGTTTTTACTACTGAGGCACCACAGGCGGTGGACACTGCTGATACATGAAATGAAACTATGTATTGGGAAAGGATATTTTTGTAAGGAAGGAAGGAAGCGTTTAGGGTACCTTCCCAGCATTTGCCATTTATGAGAACTGAGGAAAACCTGAAAAAACCGAGGCAATGAGTGAGGTTGTTAAGCTATGTGTCGGCAGATCGCGATTGAGTACATTGGGAAACTTTAGTAACGTCGACTTGGATCCGCCATCACTCTACCAGGGCAACATACGACGGCAGAAATGGTGCATGTAGTAACTACACTTGCCTCCTAAACTCAAGATCGCGGGTTCGATCCCTGCCAGGACCGATGGATTTTTTTCGGGCGTAAAAATCCTAAGTATGACTTGCTTCGGAAGGGAAGTAAACCCGTGGGTCCCATGTCGTAGATTTACGGCACGGAAAAGAACCTCAAGCCTGAAAATTGAGGCCTCTGAACAAAATTTATCGGTCGTTTCAAGTCCTGAATAGAATGGGAAGCTGATGACCTGAGATATTAAAGAGCGTTCATAAATAAACTAAATAAATAAGAATAAAGTCATTGTTACATTTTCTGATATTTGAACGTAACTATATCTATGCTAACATACATTTTAGCTCTTTGTGGTTCTGAATTATTTCATATAAAATGCATAGCTTTACTTTATTAATTTTAATTTGTCTTTTAAAACATACACTGAACATATTGAAAATATTTAGTTTTCATATACATGATAAATGCTATTATATCTATAATAACTAATCTGTGGCATGTTTACGGCCTTCTCAAAAATTCCTAACTTTGAGGTACAGTGCAAGGATTAAGATGTTTCTTTAAACACGGGGCTCAGATGTTTATTTTTGGTACTTAATCTCCCCAGTTGCTGTCGTGTTCTAATGATGCAGTCCTTTCCTTCTCTTCTTTTTTCCCTGGTGGGGCACCAGAAGTAAATTAGTGCGGGAGACACTCTCAAGGCACAGTATTTTATTCACCAACAGATGTCACTTCTGCTGTCCCTAAGCGCATTATCTGCGCCCGTGTGCGTTTAACGAAGTGAAATGTTGTTAGGGTATTGAAATGCCGACTCGCAACGGACTCTTCCTGAAACTTAGGGCTCGCAGAGGTTGCTCTTGTATTCCTTTCACACCGACTGCTACTTAATAGGGTCATACAAGTCGCTAATTAGCGCTTTACTTTAGAAACCTTTCCACTTCGATCCATCGGGAAGGAGGAAGAAATGGAAATCGACCTCCTCCTTCAGTGCTGTCTGTTGAATATTTAACATTGCTGTTTGAAAGGGAGCACACACATATGGGGCCGAAAGGAACGAGCAGCTTCATTTTAGAATTTACGAGTTCGTTTCTCACTTATGGCTTGCATTTATTTTTCCTAACTGAACACTAGTTTTTGCCGTAAACTCTCTCTGCTGGAATACTATATTAAAACCTAAATTGTTTATTTTGTAGAAATACTCTGAACTGTTTCCTCTCCTCTATGCTATAGTGTTTAATTAATTTTCTGTTTAGTGCTTGTAGATAACGATTTCATTGCTCATAAAACTGCCGTACTACCCATTTGTTTGGGCCTCGTTTACGCAGCAGAGCGATTCCGTCACACCGATGTGGTTCGCGCTCGTCTACTATCTTCCAAATTTGGTAAATTAAAATACTATCGGCAATGCTAATTATTAGTGGAATACTTTGTACAGAGCTTCCAGAATATGTTCTTACCGCTCTCATGGGATTTGAATCTCGGAGGCTTGGCATTGCTACGCGCCTGTACTCTGACTTCGTTTCTTAAAACTATGTTTTATATGTGAACTTATAGCAAAATGGAAATACTGTCCTCCCTCAGCTATATAAGCATTGATCGGGTAAATACTTCCTAATTGATATGATTTAATTCCACCACTGCAATGCTTCTGGTTCCATTTCGTATGTTTTCCTGGAGTTCTTTCAATGTGTTAGGATTGTTTTGTCCTTCAGGTCATATATGGGAAGCGAAAGGGGCATACACCAGCACTAATCACGCTTTATTTTCAAACACTTCCATAATTTTATCCTCTGCTGTATGAACAGTGGCGGAATCTTGTTGAAACCACCCTTATGCTTTCCTTTCTTCCTTCAGCTGATTAAAACTGGAAGTTAGAATGTCGTTTCAGTACCTCTCTCCATGTAAAAATCGAACCGATTATGTCTCTTGATTATTACTTAGTTAATATCTAAAGCCTCTTTGATGTTTACACTTCTGTTGTTTATCTAAAATGGTTGTTACCGCCACTAACATAAGGTGGGCATGGGGGCGGCCATTATTGTAAACCTCCATTTGCGTGCATCTTCTTGCTTGTACATCTAATGGCAGTACCACACATTCTATTAAACTTATTAATTTTGATATCAATGTATTTCTGCAATGAAACACGCTGTATCTTAAATAATTATAATTGTCAACTTTTTCTATAATTTATCCACTTATAACAAATTTGCTTGTTTAAAGAAACATAACTTTGGTTTTGTTGTGTTTATTTTTAAGTTATAGGGTATACTGGATAACGGTTTCAAATGCTATTTGCAGTTCGTACTTCCTCCTATCTCTACAAGTTTAATCCAATCCAATACACTAGCACAAACAAAATCATAGAACGTCATTACTAGCTTATTATGTCATGCCAATTCCGAGCCTTTCAGTTATTTTTCAGTAATTACTAATGTAGTTAGCATTAATTTTACGTTAAATTAATGATTATCATCTTTAAATTTATGAGTCTTAAATTATCACACCACAAAGTTTGATTGCAAACAGTCTGGTCCAGCGAAACAATTTCCCTGAGACTTCTTTTGAACGGCCAAAATTTAAAATTAATTATATGAAAAATTACAAATGTATTTTTTATTCAAAACTTAACCAGGATGAGACTTGTTTTCGGTTCTCGGCTTAAATTCTAAAGTATAATGTGTGCAGTTTTTGTGTACCTGGAGAAATACTATAGCGGCAGACGGTGCTTTCATTACATGTAACCCTTGAAAGAAATATCTTATAGACAAAATTATATGGGGAATATTTCAAAATCTTTAAGTTAATAATAAAGTTTTATAACCAATAAAATAGAACAGAGAATATTAGTTTTATGAACGTACTGGCAACATCATTCTTAGAAACAGGCAACAACGTTAAGCAAAACTTTATTGTTAGGGAGTGTCACAAAAGAAAATTTCAGGATAGCAGCAAGAAAGACAGGAAAAATTTAGTTGATGCACCAAAGAACCTTTTTACACATGTTCGATCTACCAAAGAGTTTCTATCTAAGTACATACCTTAATATACTTAATGGAACACGGGCGGTTGAACGTTTTAAGTTGTAACACATCAGTCTTAAAAAATTTGATGATAGAAATTCAATTCCATTACCGTAATGTACCCTGTAAAACAGTAACAAGGTAAGAACTGAGTTTGACGATTCATTTGCGGCGTAAAGGGAAACTGTTCCTACAAAACTTTTCCAGTCGAAATTACTTCTACTGCAGTTCAACTCATTTTCTGACCAACGTCTCTCGTACAAAATAAATGAAACCTTTTTACTGTACTAGTTGAGCAGGAATGCAACGAACATTTTATTCACTGATAATGGAGTAGTAAGCATGTGTGGAGGTAAATCACTAATGATGTTTCTCTTATTAACGTGCGCTAGATTACACCGCCAGTCGAGCTGTTGATTTGGTGTTTGTTCCGCTTGACTTTGCTGCAAAATTATCTTGCTAATTCCTTCATTCTCATTTCGACTATGAACAGGCTTTGTTACTGCAATATAGCATGGATTTAGTTTTTAAAGGTTAAGTTTCTGCAGTCTCGGCAAAATGTTGCTGTGTCTGAATTGTGAACATTATATTCGTTTTTTTTATTTATTTATTTTTAAATGTGTGCTACTCTTTTCGACATTTATCACATATTCTTCATTCTTTTCTGAGTTTCTTTATCTCATTTCATTTCATATCCTTTCCGTTCCATTTACCTCTGCTTTTACATATAATATTAATTTTTTCTCTTCTTTTTCATCTAAACTTCTCTCCTCTATTATTTCCTCTCTTTTCTACTTCATCTCTTTTAAAATGTGAATCAGTTTGGTCTAGTAGTGGATGAGCAGATTATGAATTTCCCGCTTGCTCGAGGGTCAATTAGTTAGTTCAGGTGCGATGTCGGCCAAAGCCATGACTTGGAATCGCGAGCTTCGTGGGAGCGCAAAAGCTTGAGCTAAATACACGTATATACCAGTGTGCTGAGAAAGCTGTGGTTAATAACTGGCCTAAGTAGTTTATCCCACAACGAGTGTTTGTTTACGATTCGTAAGTGCAAGCAGAATCGGCTCGTGTTGTCAAGAGATTATTGGAAGAAAAATTCCCTGACGATCTAGTCCTAAACTTTGCTGCAGTTCTTAAATTATTTGATAAATTTCGGAAAACGGAGAATGTACAAGATAACCAAAGACGACAACGGAGAGTGCTCATAGAAGTTCTCGATGACATCGGGCTCCTAGAATATCTCTTTGGTGATTTGCTCAGCAATCGGGAATTTCCTTACGGCTCTGTAAGACGGCCACGAAGTTAGTTAAGTTAAAATGATATAAAAAGTACATGACAGGCTAATTTATCCTCTTTTTTTTTTTTTTTTTTTTTTTTTTTGAAGACGTTCCGCTACCGATACTGGAGCTCCGAAAACGTGACATACAGCATGAGAAACCCCTTCATGACGAAACATTAGTAGTGTGAAACATAGTTGTTGGTGAAAGAATAATAGACCCAATTTTTTAAAAATACAATTAATAGTGCAAGATTATGCAGTTAATTTTGCAACTCTTCTTTGCAGAATTAACTGAGAGGGAAAGCAGTTTCTCATTTTTTTCAGCAGGACTCTGAAACGGCTCATGCAGCCTAAGTTTCAAGGCCAAAAATTGAGTAAGTGTTTGACGATATAATTACCTATAAAAGCATATGGCCCACTCACTCCCCGGATCTAACCCCCTATGACTGTTATCTCCAAGGTTCAATAAACTGTATAGGATAAATCCATATACCTTAGAGAAACTGAAGACCAGCATTCGTGAAGAAGTAAATCCACTTTCGTCAAGGGAATTAAAAGGAGTTGAGATAATTTCGTTAGTTGATGCCAGAAGCGTTTGGAAAATGAAGCAAAACAGTGCCAACATTTCCTCAAGTAATTTTTTTTTTATATATTAGCCAGTAATGAAGTTGTAGTTTGGTAAAGCGCGAACTCCTATGGCCATGTGTAACTACGCGCCGTGTATGGTAAACTCATAATGTGCCAGCAGTAATGGGCACCATCCCAGATAGTCCACCGACATATTTTCGGACCAATGTTGTCGTGCCTGCTAAACTACAGAACATATTCCAAAATAAAGAACAATGGACAAATGTAGAAGCACTGGCCTTGACCGTGACCTTGAGTTGGAGCGGATGAGGTCATCTAGCGATATGCGGCAGGGAAGTTGAGATGGGCATTGGTGGTTGACGCGGCAGCCGAGGCAGTGTAATTCGAGGATGCGAAATTATAGAAAGCTCCCAACACTTTCAAACGATTCGAAACAAACCAGCCTATAATCTCAATTGAGTTGACGAGTGAAATTGTAAAAAGTTGCTAGTACGGTTGAGTAAACTCAAGATTTCCCAATTGAGATCACACAGAACAGATCTTTTATCGACAATGCAACAGGAATTCAACGTTAATCGCATCCCAGCTGCCTCACGGACTACGAGATCTTGGGAAATTAATTGATCTCACTTTTGTAAAAAGAATTGTTAAATGTATGTAATTATGCCGCCGATCTGTTTTAAATAAAATTATACTTGACTACTACGTGTGCGTGCATTTCTTTATTCTTATGTCTTATATTCAACCTTCATCACACGAGGCCCATGTAAATTAAACTTGCGGCTTTGACTCCAATGCAGCCTCCTATGAGTATTTCTTTCGTTCTTTTTTCTTCTTTAGCAAAAGCTGTTCTTCTAATGTTGCTATTTCTTCTTTCTTTTATCAGTTTCTGTTTTTTTTTCTGTTATATATATTCTTTGATATTTCCTTTCGTCTACTGCTGAAGACATTTCCTTACCTTGCATTATTTTTCTGTTTGAAGAATCGGTTTATTTTTGCATTTCTATATTCATGCTACACATAATAGCAAAACAGGGCGTTTTAATTGGCAGGCAACTGTCGTGTTATTGATATTTGGCAGGCATTTCAATTAAGAGAGAAGAGTTAGCGCAGAGTGATACATGACTAACGTAACGCTGAACATAGCGAAACCAATAGAGGAACTATTCATTACAAAGCAGCCAGGCAATTCACTTGAAGCACAAAGCTCCTAAGTGAGCCTTTCCTATTCTGGGAAGTGAAGTAACATAAATTTCTCTTCAAACACTTACCTAGTTCATTTCAGAGGACGGTGTTTCAATTACTAGCCGGGTTCGATTGCCGCCTCACCGCAATCCTGCGGGCCACCTAATGCATTCGATTAATCGTACCGTTGGTCGCTGGGACGTCAATAGACCGCAATGAGAAAAGCGAGGCGGAACATGCCACTGTCGCCGCAAGGTAGCGCACAGATGGGTACTATGTAAGTGATTATGAGGACCGAAGAATTTCTGTGAAGACTTGCTTGTTCTTTGAATTGAGTTGAACACTTCCACTCGATTTGGATGAGGGTTTTTATATTTTTTAATGAGCTGCTTTAAGCACTGCGAGTGTTAAACACACTCACTGCATTGAGTGTGTTTAACATTTCCTTATGTACGCCAAAATCTGTAATTGATCCTTACTGATCCGGAACTCCCAGGTTCTATTCATGGCACTGCATTTATAAGTGCTGCTGGAAGCAGGAAAGATGACTAGCGACGTATGCGGGGGGAAGAGGGCTTTATCTGCCAAGTAAAACATTACTTACTGCATGTGTCTCATCTAAAGTACTTAGGATTCGGTCCATTCTCATTGCGTTAACGAAAACAGAATATTAATAGTTGAATTGTCAGCACATTCCTCTAACTAGTCTGAGTGACCAGCTCTCCAGCTCCCTGATAGTACTTGCCCCGAAAGAATTGGGCTTGTACCCAGCCTCGTTATTAGGTACTGGGCCAAGAAGTAGCGAATCCGATCTGAGAAGCCGGGATTAAGGTTGAAAAGAACGACTCAGCCTTGGAAAAATCAGATCAAGGGCGGGAACTGTACCATTGCTCTTCCACCTTCCATGCCGGCGATATAACCGACTGAGCCACCATGTCCTTCTCCAAGCACGATTGAGTCTTCCTTTCCAACTAATGTCCTACATACAGTTAGTGTTAAAGAACTGTTTCTATATATGTATTAAGGTTGTTTCAAGTACTTAAGCTCAAAATCTTTCAGTGACTCTCAGCTCAGTAGCTACTGGCTAGTTACAACCTAGTCTTGAGATCATTAATGCACATATTGAATATATATATATATATATATATATATAAAATTGTTTCGAAATTATTTTGACAATCCTGTAAAGAGAGCAACGGATATTTTAATGCCTTGTTTTTGTCTTAACAGCGCTTCTACAAATGCAGCAGTTGACAGGGCTGTGTAGCATTTTTCAAACCTGTACTCAATAATAGAATGTCTATTGATCTCTCACGTTATATGAAATACTATAATTTTGTGACCACCCCTTGATCTAGTAGGTAGCGTTATTGACTGCTGGCCAGGAGGCCCGAGTGCCTGCTTTAGGGATTTTTCTAAGTTAGATGTGGATACACCCAGCCTCACGAGGACAATTGGGAAGCTGCCTGTTGGAGAGGTGGCGTTCTTCGGTCACGAAAGTCGCATGTAGGTGACCTGCGGGGTGCCGGCATGTTAATGCCTCCCTGCTGTACTGCCCTCCATCAATAAAGTCGTAACATGGAGGTACAGGAAGCGGAGGTCGCCGCAGCAGGCCAAATTTTGAAATTTCATTCTATAATGAAGTTCCTCTTCCTAAATTTACCAAAATAACATTTCCTGATATCTTTCTTTGCTTCCTGGCCTTGAAATTTGATATTTTCAAGTGTTAAGCTAGTTTGGGATATTCTTTTTGCAGCGCTAGAACTTTACACGTTTTCCATTCTCATTATTGAGTTTTGGTTCAAATAGAGTACTGTTACATAAGCCTTCTTTAAGAAAACCAAATGGGTGCAAGCTTATGCATTATCATTAAGGGCGTTCTGGCAGTATTTTTTTTTTTTTAAGCATCTGCAATATTATACACCCTGATATCTGGTACCAATATCAGGCCGCATTATTCCATTTCTGTTTCATTGTACATTTTATATCCATTTTTAATTAAGTGTATAGATCTACATTGCTGAATAACTAGATTAAACTAACAAATTACACTAAAACTACAGCAACTCAATTTTACCTAAGGTATTGGTAACCAGTGCTTCGATAACCATGAACAGAATACTACCACTTCTGGTATCCAGTACGTAATAATTAAGTTTAAATATTCTCAACATATACAATACAATATGTTTTATATATGCATATGTAAATATATGATTGCCTATTGGAAGGTGTTTCAATTTGGAATATGTAATCTTCAATGTGCCTTCTTCTTCTTCTTCTTCTTCTTCTTCTTCTTCTTTCTCCTCCTCCTCCTCCTCCTCCTCTTCTTCTTCTTGTTCTTCTTGTTCTTGTTCTTGTTCTTCTTCTTGTATACGCTCTTCAGCCATCGCTTGGCATCTAGGCCAGCTCCCCACCGGAACCGCACCCTGGAAATTACAGAAAATATTAAACGTGGAAGCTTTTTTTTATTTTATCATTTCATACTTTAATGTTTACACTCAGAATTAATTTCAATTACAGTTTTCTGATTAGAGCCTAAAAATATATCGAGAAAAATTTTAATCTTAAATAAATTATATTCATATATACACATATATGTATACATATATATATGTACTGTACCAAACAACATAGATAGGTATATACATGGTGTCCCAGAATCACAGTACTTTTTTCATCTATACTCTCATGTACTTTCATTGCATGGTATTGGTTGCATTTTGCAGGTGTTTTAGGGCTGGTAAAACTTTAAGTGTTATGTACGGTTCTTTCCTATAATTTTTCCTGTCATATTTTTGCCATATGAAAGTTTGGGAAAATTTATTGTATCGTTAAGTTCATTAAGAAGTATAAGTGACAATTGGAAGGATTACGTGAAGAAAACTATGGTCTGCGTATGTGCAACATAATAGCGTTCTTAAACGGATTTAAAGAGGCGACGGCAGTGAGAGTTTGAGGACAACAGACGTGTCGCCAACTGGCTAGGATGGACATCTTAGTTGGCGTCCACCATGAATGCAAGTAACCCTTGTTCGTTATAAATATAATTTATTTCATAATCTGAGTAATGCTTGTTTTCAGTCTGTACACATGTTCGATATTTCTTAATTTAATTCCGTTTTAAGTCATTGTGGCTAAGATTGATTTAGATCACCTGCAACTTCCGCTCGGCTGCGTTCAGTTGTTCAGATGTAGTTGCATAAAGAAAGCTATGTGTAGAAGATGGTGACATGTTCAAAATAGAGTTTAGACCTGTTATTAAATTCTTCACAAAATAAGGACCTGCTCCAAATGAAATTAGACAGCGATTGGACGGTGTATATGGGAAAGCATTCACCTCATATTCTACCGTAAAAGAATGGGCCATACTTTTCCGAATGGGTCGAGAAAGCACTGAAGACAAAAAGAGTGTAGGTCAGCCCTTGGAGGAGCTCACTCCTGAAAACATCGCTCTTGTGGAAGAAGTAATTATTAAAGACCGGCGGCTCAATGTTATAGAAACAGCAGCAAGGCTGGGCTTTCCTAAAACAACAGTCCTTCGAATTATTCATTAACATTTAAAGACGAATAAGATTAGTGCAAGATGGGTGCCAAGACTTCATTCCTCTGTCCAAAAGCAGCAACGAGGCATCATCTGTTGTCAGGCATTTTTGGAGTTCTGCCGTTGCAACGAGGGAGAAGTTCTGCAAACCATTGTTACATCAGATGAAACTGTGGTCCTCTACTATGATCCCTTGTCCAAAAGAGAATCAATGGAGTGGCGTAAACCTGGTGAAACACCGGTTCTAAAGGCCAAGGTCACTCAGTCAACCAAGAACAACATGGCCGCAATTTTTTGGGACAGTGAAGAAACATTCTTCATTGACTTCAAGGAGGGGAACACCACAGTAAATGGAGAGCAGTATGCTGGCCTACTGCACAGACTACGTGCTTTCATCAAAGAGAAAAGACGAGCAAAGCTGAGTGGTGATGTGCCCCTTCTTCACGACAACGCGCCTGTACACATAGCTCTTGTTGCAAAGGAAGCTATGCAGAAATGTGGCTTCAAGGAAATCGACCACCTGCCCTACAGCCCAGATATATCTCTCAGCGACTATTTCCTCTTCTCAAAACTCAAGAAGGGCCTTCTAGGAAGGAAATTTAAGTGTGACGAAGAAGTGATGGATGCTGTTTTTGTCCATTTTGCAGACAAAACGTGTGACTATTTTTGGGGGGGGGGATTGAAATGTTATCTATAATTCTATCTATAATTCAAAGATGTGAGAAGTATATTGTAATAAAGGGTAACTATATTGAAAAATGAAATTAATTTTTGTCTTTATCATATTTAGAAAATGGTTAGACAGGAAACTTATGGACCTCGTATATAGACTAATTATCTATAACATATTCTCAGTTACAATAAGCTGCTACTTTTTTCCATCTTTACAGCGAAATTATGTGGCGATTTTAGGACATCGTAACTTAATCATAGAAAGAAAAAAAGTACTGCATTTGGTAATTAATCGGAAACTGGGGTCATAATAGTAAATACAAAAATTCTGGAACACTTTATTACGCTGTATGTGCATTTTCATACACGAGGATTAAAGGTGTTGTAAACAGCAAAAAAGCAGATAAGTACGAGTATTTCAAGGTTAAGCATATATACATATTGTGTATATTGACAAAACATTAAAATGCCAACTACACGTATTTAATAATTTTATAAGGACAATAAGAATTCAAACGCAGTTTAATTACGAACAATCAAATTAAATTGTATTTCATAATCCAGTAGATCATGAATATGTTATGCCTAAACTTTATTAGATGCTTTTATTTGACATTGTTTTTCAAACATTTAGTTCTATTAATTGCGCCAAGTTTCAATACAAACTGATTTATATTCTCTACTGGAAAAAACAGATATTTGGATATGCTGAAAACTAAAAATATATAAGACAGTAAAGTGTCACAGTTAAACAATTCAACGACATTAGATATACGACAAGAAATTATATTAAAATTAATTTCATAAGTTCTATAGGCATATGCATGTTTAGATTTACATAATGAAATAAATACAGTAAGAATAAAACTATTGCGATCTCTGGCAGTTATGACATTTTGAAAGTGTTAATAGTAAAAGATTTTTAGACATCTAGGAAAATAGAGAAGGAGACAAGGAGTTGAATTGCGGGGTTAAACAGATTGCCTTGCAGTTGTATCTACAGAGCTAGAGAAAAAGCTTGTCTTCTCAGATCATTTTGCTCCCATTTTTTTTATCCTCAGCCATCATGACCCTAATTTTTTTTATCTATCCTTTGAAAAGTATTCTTCGCCTATTAAAAACACGAACAATCAAAAACTACGCACAGTAACCACTTAATCCATTGGAAACGGTTTAGGGCACTTCAAAAATCGTATAAAAGTATTGCATAAAAATGCTCTCTCTCCATACAGGGAATTGTTTGCATGGTCGCAGCTTATAAACAGGAATGGGAGGGCAGTAACCTAATATTGGTTACTATATTGAGTGACCCGTGCAATTATTGACCACTCATGCAGTTTTTGTACCTATGGTCGAGAGAACCATTTTTGCCGTGTTAAGCGACAACGTCACACCTGAGGAGATAGCAAACGACTTTTTTATAATTTGGAAGTGTATGGCTAAGCAATTTTTCTTTTGCGCAATTTATCTATATTATATATGCTTGACGGTTCGTCAAGTTTGAAACAAATTTTAGCCAAATATTCTCATTATTAATGTCTCAAGTCATTAAATCATCTATAATTTAGTAGTACATTTCATTAAAGGGAAGTTTTCGAAATAAGAAGGGGGAAATGTGAGCAATGGTACAAGCCAAGAAACCATTTAGTAAGCAGTGGCGAAGCGTAACTTTTTGTATACAGTAGACTGAGACATGGGTTGTCGAAATTAATGGAAAATCTGATTTGCGTTAAATATACTACAAAAATTGTTCTATAATAATATACACTTTTTCTGTTGTAATAATAAACAATATAAGTGATTATTAAATTAAATTATATACAATGTTTTAAAAAATTTCACGATCCATGACACATGCCTAAATAAATTTGTTTACAAGCTCAATCCTCCGATCCATTTTGTACGCATGCACATCAATCGCTTACTAAACTTTTTGCCATCCTTTTCTGTAAAATTTTAGCAACATAAAGTTATTAGTTTATCAAGGTCCGAGGTCCCACATATTCTAAAATACGATTTAAAAAAATTAAGAATGAATTTTAAAACTCCTAGTGATAGTAAATTGTATTTAATGCTAAAATAAAAAAGTATATTATTTCATATTAACGCAATGCAACTAAAAATAACACAAAGTTATATTTTAAATGTATATAATTTGAATCCTGGGTCTTCTGTTGGACTTCAGGTTCTACAAAAAATCACAGAAGAGGGAATATAAAATCACATGGGCCGACACTAATACTGGCTTACATAGTAACGAAAGCTCCCATGAAACTCTTACTCTCTCTCTCTCTCTCTCTCTCTCTCTCTCTCTCTCTCTCTCTGGCAGTGACAGAAAACCGTTATGACTTTTGCGCAAAGCAGGCTGACACTTTCACCATATTAACGTCATAGAAAGCGCACTAGTTCGACATAAGGAAAAAATTCAATTGTCATTAAAATTAACATATACAAGCCAACATACTGATTGAGTAGACTCAATCTCACAGCCTTAAAGAATATAATTGCACATTAAACAATTTAATTGATAAATTGTTAAGGAAGCAGTCGCCTGGTTGGTCTGTAAGCCCCGGGTTCGACGCCCGGTACCTACTTAAAACTTTTCTAAGCTATAATTATCCCATTGTATATTTTTCTCTTTCAAAGAATAGAAAAGACTTTGGCATGTGAAAAAGAGAGAATAAAAATATTAAAGAATTATTGACCGTTGGTGTCACTTTTCGCATGCATTGAACGGGATGCCATTCCTTCCTCTAGGCTTTGCTAGCCTCACAAATTGCGCCTACCGCAGCGTCCGCTGTGTCCTCTACCTCCGTCTTGGAACATAACTGGTATAGGGCAATACTGCAGGAGGGCATGTAAGCAACACCAGTTGCAATTACGCGGCTTTTTTTTTTTTATCAAAGGACACTACCCCTCTATCAATCAGCTCCTCTTTTGTCCTCACGTGGCTGGGTGAACCCCATTCCAGACCTATTTAATTTAATTAAATGAATTCCATGCCATTAAGACGAAAAGTAGAATGGCAACAACATTTTGCTCTACTGAAAGGACTTATTTGCTTAATTCATTATGCTAATATTATAGTTCTTTGCCCCATCATAGGGTATAGATCAACACACGCTTAATATGCTCACTCTCGAGTTCTTGAAGCGGGGATTCGCTATGGATCGGCTCCTCGGTGTCAAAAGAAGTAATTTTTAGTTTAAATATAATTTCAGTCTTAGGAAGCCAATTTCGAAGTGCATATTACTGGGAAGCGACGGCTACTTTGCCGCGGTGCGAATCCTGTCTATGCGTGAGGAAATGCTCTTTCCATTGGTCAGACCGTTAGAACCGCAGAACAACTCAACGGACCTATCGTGATGCATAATTTTGCCTATGTCGGGAAATGAAAAATAAAAAAACGAGCATGTCTTTAATTACTCTCCTTTTTCTGCGATCTAGGGGACTGCAGGCTCTTCCACTGTGCTGATTTGCTTAGCTTTCCAGGTCATGGGCGCGGGTGTAATTTTCGTTGTTGGTGATTATCCTTGACATAACATTTGCATAATCTGGATCTCAGACGAAGATCCTTAGACTTCGATGTGGTAGTTCTTCTGATCGGGGATCAGAATTCAGGAAGCTTGACAACGACGCGGTGCATTTTAAGAGGACGCGGAACGCTTGAACTAATTATATAACAATGTTAGTTGTTTTCGTTACCCACCAGACGTTGAATTTTTGCGCACAGATTGGAAGATTGTCATTGTCAGTAATGTTCTGCCATTGTTTGTTCAAAATATTTGCTGAAGCATTTTGAGGGCCTATGCAGCTGGATTGTGCAGATTTTTAATAAACTCTGCTAGTTTGAGGTTGATCATGAAGCGGAAAATGCATATGTGCACGCAATGAACAAAACTGATCTTAAATAATGCAGGATTGAGAAGCTGGCTATTTTCTCTATTGCATATGCATGTCCGAGGTTCGCTCTCTTCAGTCGCAACAATTTCAGTCTTTTTTTTTAATAGTGTTTAACGCCCGTTTTTACTGCTCAGGCACCACAGGCAGTGGACACAGGTAATACATGAGATGAAATGATATATTAGGGGAAGGTTTTTTAAAATTTTTTTTAAAAATTTTAAAGTTTTTTTTTTTTTTTTTTTTTTTTTTTTTTTTTTTTTTTTTTTTTAAAGTTTAAGTACCGCCCCTGCATTTGCCATTTATGAGGACTGAAAAAAAAAACTGGAAAAAACCTGAGTCAGCGATGACGATCCTGGCGGGATTCGAACCCCAGACCTGCCGCTCACGAGTCCGCGCCTTAACGACCTCGGCCACCCGTGGCGATCACCAGCGGAACTTAAATCTAGTTTTCCTGGAATTGCACGTTTGCTGAGAATCATCGAATTTCCACCAGTATATATATATATATATATATATACTGGTGGAAATTCGATGATTCTCAGCAAACGTATATATATACTCCGATTGCGCAGCGGAATGAGGGCACGATATATTACTAGTGTAAAGTACTTATTATATAGTTGCCATATCCAAGCTCGTTACAAAAAACGCCAACACTCTTTAGTTGTATTTTGGGACATTGTATGTTGTAATGATTATACATTCTATAAGATGGATTTTGGAACTTTCTTCTAATGTTTTTACTGTTGGATAAAATATTGCAGTTTTATACCACCTTGTACCATATTTCTCCAGTGTAAAAATTGAGCTGGTTTATTACTTGTGTCATAATCATAATTCTGTAACACAATCAATGCTTATTGTACATAAATTGTATTATTATTTCACTTTGATATACCAAATGCATGTTTCATTTCTTGTATTTTTAGACTACTCGCTACTTTGAAAACAAAACCAGCATCAAATTATTCTGCAATTCATTTTAAATGCATATCAAGGTTTATTAATGTGTACATATAAACGAAAAACCCTTAGTACCTACCAGTAGCATTCTAGAAGTATAAGTAGATATTCTGTTTGAAATATTTTCTCTTTGTAACAATTGAGATGATTGTGTTAATTGTCCGGACTACCTGTAATGTTGCTGAAACCTTGTTAGCATTTACGCCACATTAGCATGAACAGACCTGATCTTGTTCTCATAGCGCATGCTTGCGCGCTTTAATGTGGCAGAATTGCGGAAATTGGTTTAAAGATGTGCAAGAATAAGATATTGTACTTTCAAATGTATGTTTTAAAACTACGTAGAACTAGTATCACAGGTTTTGATGATAAAATATTTCTTAATTAACTTCGCATGAATAAGAGTCCCCTCTGTCGACGACAACTATCGGCACGCCCGCCGACAGTGTCATTGCAAACTGGGGACTGAGTCACTGTTAATCTATTTTAATTAATTTTGTAACAAAATCTACGTGAAAGTCCCCTGAAATTTTATTATAATACTGAGCCTTCTTGTATTCACCGTTGCATGTCACTTAAAGTCAGTGAAATACAGTGCTCTGAAATTAAGCTTGAACGAGAGTACCACTACTACAGTAGTAGTAGTAGTAGTAGTAGTAGTAGTAGTAGTAGTAGCAGTAGTAGTAGTAGTAGTAGTAGTAGTAGTAGTAGTAGCAGTAGTAGCAGTAGTAGTAGTAGTAGTAGTAGTAGTAGTAGTAGTAGTAGTAGCAGTAGTAGTAGTAGTAGTAGTAGTAGTAGTAGTAGTAGCAGCAGTAGCAGTAGTAGTAGTAGTAGTGGTAGTAGTAGTAGTAGTAGTAGTAGTAGCAGTAGTAGCAGTAGTAGCAGCAGTAGCAATAGTAGTAGTAGTAGTAGTAGTAGTAGTAGTAGTAGTAGTAGTAGCAGCAGTAGCAGTAGTAGTAGTAGTACTAGTAGTAGTAGTAGTAGCAGCAGTAGCAGTAGTAGTAGTAGTAGTGGTAGTAGTAGTAGTAGTAGTAGTAGTAGCAGTAGTAGCAGTAGTAGCAGTAGTAGCAGCAGTAGCAATAGTAGTAGTAACAGTAGTAGTAGTAGTAGTAGTAGTAGTAGTAGTAGTAGTAGTAGTAGCAGCAGTAGCAGTAGTAGTAGTAGTAGTGGTAGTAGTAGTAGTAGTAGTAGTAGTAGCAGTAGTAGCAGTAGTAGTAATAGTAGTAGTAATAGTAGTAGTAGTAGTAGTAGTAGTAGTAGTAGTAGTAGCAGCAGTAGCAGTAGTAGTAGTAGTAGTAGTAGTAGTAGTAGTAGTAGTAGTAGTAGCAGCAGTAGCAGTAGTAGTAGTAGTAGTAGTAGTAGTAGTAGTAGTAGTAGTAGTAGTAGTAGTAGTAGCAGCAGTAGCAATAGTAGTAGTAGTAGTAGTAGTAGTAGTAGTAGTAGTAGTAGTAGTAGTAGTAGCAGCAGTAGCAATAGTAGTAGTAGTAGTAGTAGTAGTAGTAGTAGTAGTAGTAGTAGTAGTAGCAGCAGTAGCAGTAGTAGTAGTAGTAGTAGTAGTAGTAGTAGTAGTAGTAGTAGCAGCAGTAGCAGTAGTAGTAGTAGTGGTAGTAGTGGTAGTAGTAGTAGCAGTAGTAGTATTTATTACGTTTCACCATACAATACAAAACATCTTTAACAGTCGCATGCATTCAACGGATCTCACTGCTTTCATGATACACTGGTTATGTTTGATTTACCACAAGATATTACATTGGATATTCACAATAAGATATAAAACATATACAGTATAAAATTAAAAAAATAAATAAACGAATAGACATTAAAATATAAAGAAAGTCTATTTTGGATGATACATAGCTGGATTCAGTAAATTTGTTTCTCCCAACCCACCCCCCTTTACTATGGTTATCAGCCTTTTCAGAGCCTTTTCAGAGCTGAGTTGTCACCTTCATCAGAAATTTACCTAATCTCTCCTCTACATCCCTGCTGCAAGTATAGTCATATCCAACCTGTAATACACAGAATCACCCAGGTATGATGCTTCGCGCAATACAACGTGTTTCATTGAAGTAGTCACAAATTGGCACTTGTTTTACTGTTTAACATAAAGCGCAATACAAGATACTACATCCAAGTAAAGAACATGTTCGACTCTGCTTAGTTTCTACCCAACAAACGTTTCACTCACGAAGTTCTTAATCTGCTCCAAATGAAAAGTAGTTGGTGATATTACCGTTTGTTATATGTTTAATATACAGTTGTTGCAACGCAGCTTGCAGGCCCGTTTTGTTCGCCTTTGTCCAGACCTTCTAATAGGAAACGTGACTGCCGAGTTGTGTGTTTACATTAATTGCTGGTGGTTACATCTGGCGGATGGGTCATGGGCCAGGAACCCAGCGGAAGAAACTCTCTCCAATTGGCATGACGCTCACGGAGCCCTGACAAATGAAAAGCGAGTCACGCAGCATACGTACTAGTGCAGCTTCTGTTCTGCAATTAAAACTTTAAGCAGGGTTAACTCTCTACCTACGCCCTTATCAGTGATTTAAATGAAATACAATTAATTCATTAATTACATTTTATTGAAGTATTATTTGCTAAAAACGATTAGAAACAGTCCAAGAATTCTACATACCAGGACAGGTGGCCGAGGTCGCTAAGGCACAGACTCATGAGCCGGAGTTCTGGGGTTCGATTCCCTCCAGAAGCATTCTCCCTGACTTTCCAGGGTTTTCTCACTCATAAATAGCAAACCTTAAACTTAGGTCTGGAATGTTTACTTTTCTAAAAAAATCGTCAATTTACCATTTAATCTCATGTCATCAGTTATGCCTTACCAGTAATAAACGGACGTTAATACCATTAACATTTTTGCATACATATGGAACATCCATCATATGCCCAAGCAATATGGTCCTGGCAATAGAGAAAGAAGCGTTTATTGTTGAAAACCATTCGCTGGTACTTTTCTGATTAGCTCTTTTTCGATAATGTTGAAGTAAAGGGTTTTTCGAAAGTGAAATTGGCCTTAATTTCTCATATTACAATATTAAAATGTTTAACCCTGTCCTTTTGTTATTATAAATCAGTTTGAATTAGACCAATATTACTAAAGTCTTTGTGCTATTCCAGATTATTATCGTTGCGCCTCTGTTATTAATTACAGTGATGGAGCATTTTCTACCGTAAACACGAAGTTGTCTTATCGTCAACCATATAGTGTAGCTAACTGTAAATTTAATCTAGCATTCCGATGTAAACAGTAGATTTCCGGCATTCTGCCACAATCTCTAACCCCCTCCATCTGACGTCACGTATCCTAACTCCCTTCAGACTTATGCGAATATCTTGTTTCCGCAGGAATGTTCCGTTGCTTATGTTAGTGACTTGAGTTTTACAGTAGTGTATTGTAATAACATTTATCACTGGAAGAGAGGAAAACATCAAAACCAGAGAAACTTGTCACGACTAAGCCATCAACTGGCACGATCTTAGCTCCCGTAGCTGCTGGTTAACTGCGGACGCAGGCGAAAAATAATTCGCTGCATATTTCGTAGTCACCACAAGGGACAAACTTGTGTGTACACCCCAATCGAGATTTCACATCTGCGAAGATGACACGCAAATAATTAAGTTAACTTGGAAGTAGGTTGCCAATGGCCAACTCTATCAGGACAGGAGGCTAGCAAGAGGGATAAACACAGCTAAAGCGGGTTGTGATGAATAAAAGATTACGGACCGATTGTTTAGACAGTGGGGGAAGAGAAATGAGTCCCCATTTATTCATGTTTGACAAGGATGGTACTACAGTAGGACTGAAAGGGCAACCGGCTGGCTGAAGAGACATTAACGATGATGAATTTATCGCCCCTCGGTAAACAACCACGCTGTCGATTGCTCGCCGCACCCCGGGGGCTAAACATCAAAGGGAGACTGCGTGTTCGATTCTGACCGATTCACTCCCAGGGCAGTTTGCCACCTAGGGGAAGCAATTAAAACATAGAAGCATGCATTGAGTAGTTACATGTAATAAATTAGGCAAATATATTTTAAGTACACAAAGTAACACGATTTGTATTTTGAGGAAAATAAACTAAACTGTTATAACTCAATACGCAGGCTATTTAACTCTTAAGGAGCTTCGGTATCAATTTGGAGTCCCCTGCTATTTTTTTGAGACTGTCGTATACGCGTTACGTGGCGCGCTTTATGTGGTGCCAATTCCCAAAAACACAATCTTAGAGTTGCAGATCTTTATATTGAGCATATATTTTTGAAGAGCTAGTAAAGAAAATTATTTGAGGGGCTAGTAAAAAAGTGCCCAATTCAATATAGAGGTGGGAAACTCTAAAACTATTGAAAGTTGTTTAATTTACTGCCGTTAAAATACTTAACCTACTTTAAATAATAACTGTGTATCGTTTAAAGTCTAGTTTGAATAAATTGATTGTTTTATTGAAGTTTTTTTTTTTCAAGTACATTCGAAAACCTTTTAACTGCAACCGCTTACATTGAAACAGCTAGTATTCTCATCACCTGAAGCTGAGATCATCAGCTCTACAATACTGGATCAATATAAAATCTAGAATGGATAACACCTAGCACAAACTACGTTGAACTTGAAAGAAAATATTTTCAACGCTAGAAAGAAACTGAACTATTAAACGCTTCATTCAAAGCTATTTGCGATTTATTATCTTGTCAATCACGAAATATTAACATAAATAGTCTCAATTAAAATTTTAAATAATTATTACAGGAATATTTAGATAAAATCATAAAATTCTCAAAAAAAAAAAAAGTAATGAAGCTATTAAAATATGTAAACAAATTCCAGTTTGCAAACGCTCCTGCTGATGTCTTCATCCAAAAATGAAAAATAAAGTTGAAATTAATCTACTTTCAAAAATGAAAATGTTTATAAAGTACAAAAAGTTATAAATATTGATGATTGTTCAAAAAACCACGGCGTGCAGTACAGCTGGGATAGAATCTTATTTTATTGTGTAGCATAACTGTCGAAATGTTCAATATAGGTTCCTTATATAATTCTGCACACATCTACATGCGAGATATTTTTTTTTTTTTTTTCCCCACAAACGCCCTGCTAAGTGTCAGAGCTGATATTTAGATGGGCGACTTTGATTTGTCTCTCCAGATTCGGGAATACTTTTAGCAGGAGGGGGCATAGGTATGATCCTTTATGTAACAATCTTGGTGTTACCTCAAAGAGAGAGGGAAAACAATCACTCTGTATTAAGTTTGGAGAATGAGGTGGACAAGAGAGGGTGAATGTCCATTACTTTTTCCTTTACATAACCACCCTGTATTTCAAATCATCTGCATATGGACTTTCGGAGAGCAGATACCTCCGACTTTTTAGCCGAAGTGACGCTGAACAATGATCGACTTTAATGCTCCTTACCATTAGCCGCCATTATGCAAACGGTGAAACATGGTGGCCCAAGGCTTAACTACCGAATGGCGAGCATTATATAATAAAAGTTTGAGAGTTTCTCTTTTCATTCATGGATCGATAATAATTGTATGCTTAAGGCACTGCATATAAAAAGTTCGCAGTAACCAGTTTAAATGGCCCTGTTCTTATTAAGCCAAAGTGGCGTAACAGAGAAATCGAACAAGGAAAGATACGACAAATTGTAACTCCGGTGCCACGTAACTGATGCGTGTTAGTGAGGGTCGACATTCACTAGAAACTGTTGATTGTATATAAATACTCAACTTTCACTACTCATTTCAGTGAGTAAAAACTGCTTTAGGAACAGTCAACCGTCACTAAATTAAATACATATCTTAATGGCATGTGAAGGCAGAGCGTGTTAATAGGCTACCTCCGCCTCGCTGTGTTTTAGTTAAGGTACTTGTTTGCTCTTTGTAATAATTTATATAGAAGCATTTCTATTTTACCCTCCAAAATATATATAAGATAAATTTCGAGAACATTTTAATAATCAAGGGCTTAAATTTTTAACATGTCTGTACAAATATATATAGTTAGTGAATTATCTGAATACAAGCAAAGCAAAAAGGGTGACGTAATGCATATTCAAGATGAATATGTAACCAAAAATTCCTAAAATTGTACATTTCGATAGAGTTACATAAATGTGTGTTAGTGTGCGTCCGTGTTTGTTTATGCTTAACTTGTCATAAGAAGCTAGTACAAGTGTCTTCTCTATACGCAGTCGCTACAAACTATACCCCTAACATTTGGGTTGCAGGAATTGGCTTGGGTTCAATATGGCAACGAAGTAATGAGAATAATAAAAACGTATGAAAGAAGTTTAGAAAAAGTCTAGAGGATATCAGTAGGCAGGAAATCGGGACAGAATGTAACAAGTATGTCTCCTTGCGCCTATCGAATGAAATTAGATTACATATGCTCCTTCTATGGAGAAAGGCAACATCAGGAATGGTCTGGTTTAAACTGGGAGGTTGGAAGGCTCAACAAATAAAGGATAGTTCTGATAGGAGAATCTGCCCATTTTATGGAGGGGATGAGGTATGGATAATACATATTCTGGTCTAATATATGCACTGGAAGGACCGGAGAAAAACATTACCAGAACATTTTCTTAAGGCAATTGAGGTCGATTGGTATATTGTTTGCGGATCACGTAATTTGGCTAAGTATGGACATTTTTCTCGCTAAAGTACGCGAAGCTAGATGCAATTTATTTTCCGGTTAGAACATAATATATAGTTCTAATATATAATATGGACTGTATATATGTAAAATTTAATGATATAAGTACATAATTCATCAAATTGAAAGTTAAAATTATTATATTGGTAATATATTTACCTATTTTTTGTTTTAGAGCCTGAAAGTTTGTTGTTTAATTAATTTGTTCTCTATAATTTTTGTCCGCAATACCACAAAACGTCCTGCTTTAAAGTAGGTACATTGTTTTCTGTTAAAATATTCGCAACTCATATGATATGGCATTGATTTACCAAAACTTTTTATTTGTTATAATAAAATTAAAAATACGGATTATTTTATGACCATCAGGATTTTTCCTCCCTTTAATATAAGGAAACCGAAGATGGTCTACACAAATGTGTTAATTACGTGAAAGATATCATGAAACATATAATTTAAAGATTTCACTAACCAAGACAAAATCAATGGCTTTTAATGGGAATAATCATTTAAGGTGTCAGGTAGTTATTAATGAAGAAATAATAGAAGTCTCTAGTTTTAACTATTTAGGTTTTAATGTATCATACAATATAAGCGAAGATCTAAGTATAAAACTAAATAAATTAAGACACATGAATGGAACAATAAAGAGAACATAAAAGAACGAGACGTCAAAAACTACACAATTGAAATTCTATAAAGTAATGACAGTGCCAGTGCCAATATGGAAGTGAAAACTGAACTCAGATAGAAAAAGAATAGAAACCGCAGAGATGAGATTTTTAAGAGCGGTTAAATATATATGTAATCTAAATAAAAAAATAATGAAAAAAATTGTATCCGTATATATTAAGAATGGAAGAGGAACGAATATCAAACAGCTACTAAATTATAAACCTAGAGGATATTGCCAAATAAGAGTCATATGTTTAATTGAGGAACAGGTCGACATGCCTATGCCTTAAGGAATAAGAAGAAGAAAAGGAAGAGGGCGAATAAAAAAAAAGGAGGAGAAAAATAGGCAGGAAAAACTAGCCGTAGAGTAGTGAAAAGGAATTTGAAAGTAGAAGGGCCGAAAGAAAAGATACGCGGAAGAAGAAGCTGAAGATAGTTTACGAAAAAGTAATGAAAAAAGAGAAAGAAAAGACAGCTGCGAGAAAAAATGAATAGGAAAAAGAAGTTGAAGAAGAGCAGAAGAACCTAGATAAAGAGTGAAAGTTAGGTAGAGTTGCTTCTGAGTCTCCGAGTAGTTTGGCAGACTAAAAGCCAAAACCAGAGATTTCAACAAGCCTCACAGAAGCAGGAGCCCTTTTCAATATCGGGGCCAAATAGGAAACCCAATCAATTCTTAAATTCAACAAAATCCCTCGGCATTACGACTCCCTCTCCGCTCTCTTGCCATATGTAACTATATTTCTTTTCCATACGTCCTCAATCGACCCATTGCAGCGCCTCGGCACGGAAAGGAAACGGGAGCCGAAAATAGAATCACACTCTGCTGCTCTGACTGGAATAATGTGAGGAGTTTCCTTTCTGCCGCAGTATCATTGTGGCCGTCCTCGATAGCCAATGTTTATTTGAGCAATACAAGAAAATGACGTCCGCCGTGTGGGTAACTGTTTGTTAACCCGCTAAAGGCCATTCCTACCACATGAGATCCCAAACGGCGGAGATTTGAACTACCTTAGAGATCGAGTTTGGAATCTGGCCATCAGGGGAGTACAATAAAACAAACTTTATCTTATTTTTTTGGCCAACTCCCTGCAATAATTTATCTAATATTCCCCTTAATGAACATAGTAAAATAAACAAATTGGTTAAATATTTGATGCCGTCTTTTTTTAATTTAATTCACAATTGGGGGGTGGGTTGATTAGTTTTCTGATTTTTAAATTGAACATTGATTTAAAAATGTTTCTCTATAGGAATAAGATGAACATACACAATATTTATTTTCTTTCTTAATTAACAAATACCGAAAACCTGAGTTGTGTTATCGTTTCCCTTGATCCTTGTATCTTTGTTCATAACAGCCTGAAAATTTTGAATTTCCATTTCTCTGGTGATCAGGATAATTGGATGGTCCATAAAATCTTTATCTGGGATTTTACTTAATCTGGATTCTTGTGCAGTTGGAATTGCTGGCATCTAGTTATCTGGTTGTACGAGTTTCTAACTTCTGGATTAGATATTTATCTAAGTTTGTGACGTCACAAGCTCTCAATAATCTTGGGAACTCATATTTACGAGTAGTCTCAATTTCTGATATTCTGATTTCTTGGGTAGAAGCGATTTGTGCCTTTAAGGTTTCTGATGGTTCAAAATATTTACTTCCCTTTAAATTCGAATTCCTGGCATTAGGTTTTATGAATATAGGTCAAGATGGTATTATGGGGGTACCTCCAGGAGGAATAAATGGGACACCGCTCAGCCAGGATTCACAGGCAGTGATTGCGTGGACGCAGGTGAAGTCTCTAACATATAGAAGGCCCGACGCCGGTGGAGTCCCCCCATCCTCCAATAAGTTCTAGCGCCTCAGAAAGTCTGCTTCCATATAATACGCCGCTTTCATTATAAAGCGCGAGTCATCAACAAAGAGCCAGCCCATCTTGCCCTGGCATTTTCCACCCTATAACAGAAGGTTATGAATTAATGGCAGAACAGAGCGGAAAGCACGAAAAAACCCAAGGTCAAGATGACAGCTCCAAGGGGATTGAACCCGGGACCTTCCGAATACCAGTCCCAAGTGTTACCGCCTAAGCTACTCCGCTCGGTATGCATGGAATATAGAACTGCTTATTATCTGCTGTAGTTGCAACTGTGCCGGCTTCCTCTAGACTACCTGGATCCGTTTGCGTTGTCATGAGCAGTGAACACGTTTTGTCTTCGTCTGGTTTAAAAGTGCGAGTTGTATGTGAATGCATTCACAAGCTGTGTAATATGCACTAAGCTACATCAAGGCCTACTATTTGGATCTAAGTTTCCTTTATATTTCGTATGCCGACACCTGTATGCTGATAAAATGGATCCAAATTACGTACATAAAAGAAAGATGAAACGATCAGTGCAGTGCCTTACTAAAATTTCTGTTGTATATGGAATGTTAAAGTTAGGATTTTGAACTTTGCAATCATAATTAAAATAAAGTAAATTTATTATATTTTGTTTATATTAGTGTCTAATATACAGGCGCTTGAAAATTAATTTCATGTACTAATGCAAGTAAATACAATACTAAGGTTTCGGAGTTCGATAATTTAATTTCCTCTATGGTTCATCCAGTTTCACCACTCCTGCTCCAATGAACAGCACATCCCAAAAAGAAAGAAAAACAACTTTCGCAAATGTTATCATTGGGTCGCCATGCAAAAGAGACCTGGGGTCCTTCAGAAAACGAACCAAAAGAACATGGAGCCGTCTCCATGCTATTATCAGAGTATCTTCGGTATTCTCCGAAATACCTTTCCTTTCAACTGCAAGACTCATTCTTGCCGTGATAGCAGTAGAGCCGCAGTTACAAAAAGTTTAATTCTCAAATTGAATACAGAAAGTATAGAAGCTGTAATCTTGTTTCCATTGGAGAGCACGAAGCTGAAAAGCAAGGTACTTTACACTTTTTCGGCAAAGTGTGGGACTACAGTGGTTGGCTTTGAGTGACTTAAACACAAATTTTGTTAAGGCAAGACCTTTTAATTTATGCAACTAATTTTACGATATTGAAGTTTACCACTAAGATTTGTCTTGTTGCAATTATGTAAAAAGCACGTTGGATTTGATCAAGTGAATGTTAATGGAATGGAATTTTTATTAATTACTTATGTATTATTTTTGTTGTGGCATGAATAACTTCCCATTCGATATTATTATGTGTGAGCATAAACATTACACCATGTTTAGTTAGATGGTAAATTTGTATTTCTTTAGATAGTTTTGATTTAACTCGTAATTGAAAGGCAAAAAAATCAAGCAGTGGATTAATAAAGTTAGTTGTTATGGACCAATTGTCAGGGTTCAATAATGTCATCTTCACAACTATATAAGGGCTCTTCAATAAAGAAGTTACCTTTTACTCATCCTCATGATTTTATGATTTATCTCAAAGTAGTCCTCGTTGGATGCAATAAACCTTACCAGCGTTTCTGCCAACCTTCAAAGACATGCTGGAAATCATTTTTTGCGAATTGCCCCCGCAGTCGCCACCGCCGCTTCTGATGATGAAATATACCCCCTCCTCCCCTCGAACCTGTTTTTTTCAATTTGGGGAAAGGTAAAAAGTCATCTTCATAGGAAGGATGGGGTACTTAACACACTTCACCTGCTTTTCGTGAGGTGTTCTGCAACTTGCGTCCTTGCATTGTCGTGATACAGCGTCCAGCTTGTTGAACGGAAATGTGACCTTTTGTGTGTGATATGAACTTGAAGTTTTTTTAAGAGATCTCTGTAGTATTGCTCACTACAGCAGTTAACAGGTGCGACGTACTGGTAAAATGAAATGCCTATAACTTTCCCAACATTGTTTTCCCTTTTGGGTGTTGAAGATGATGGAGATTTCCACACTGAGTTTTGCTGTGTGCTGTTAGGATCGAAAGTTTCTTAGAACCCAAGTTTCAAGCCACTTAGAGGGGTCTTAAGCAAGCAATTTGAGATAGGGAACCCCGAACCAAATGTGTAATGTTAGGGTTTTTAAAGTTACAAAAGGGTGTGCAGATCACTGACTTTTACTTCCAGTTGCACCTTAAAGCATACAAGTCCATGCAAACGCCGATCAACAAACTGAAACGTGTGTTTGCGTTAATCTCAACAGCCCGAATAGCACAACTTCTGGCTTTTGCGTAAATCAGTGCACGTTTGCTAAGTTCAGAAAAACTGAAACAATATTCAATGTATAATTTTATTGATTAATTATTATTCTTGTATCTTTTGTTACTACACATGAAACCATAACCTGAAACAATTGACAGATTCCTCACAATAATGGGAGAAAAATAGAATCGCGATTTTATTTATTAAAACTGAATCTCTCTCAGCATGCCAGCGCAGAGGCGTGCAATTATGTGTTTAACCTGAAACTTGGTACCTTATTTAACGCTGAATTGTGAAAATCTGCTCATTGACCATTAACAATTATACATGATCACATAAACATGATGGTAGAAGTGAATATTTAACAGTCTTTTCAGCACATGAAAATAAAATGAACAAGGTCTCTTAATATGTATATGTTACGTAAGGTAGTTAGTATAACCGTCTAGTTCCCGATCGGAGCGTTTCTAAACATGAAAATTAGACACTGAAAACGTCTACGTTCCAGACGTCTGTGTGTTTGTACACATGTGCGTTTAAGCTAAAAGAAAGTAAAACACAATAGAACGCAATATTTCGGGTCTAATGCCCTTCTTAAAATAAAAAGTGTTAAGTAAACTAGTCGGCTTCTAAAATCACCCGCATCTTGAATTATTTAATACCAACTAGAGCATAAGAAACAACCTACAATTGAATTTCGTATTTTAACTTCCTCGAACTCTGTGGTAAAACGAAAAAATAAATACAAAAAGGAACGCTTTGAAAATCGAAACAGAAAAGTTCGGAATTTGATTATTGTTTTATCGATATTTCAATCACTTTCTGGCACAATTGCCTCTCCACTGAAGAAATGAATGTTTGGCTTCTACAATCCAGGCTCACAAAGCGCAAAAATGATTAATTATTCATGTTAACGGCTCCATTTCTGAGATCAAAGCAGTCGATGGGCGTCAGTGCTGGATGAATAAATAAAAGAGCCATTTGGCTGCCGTAGCCACGTTTCATTGGTTTTGCAGATTGTTTCTTGTTTGGACCCACTGAATTTATAGTAAAGTCTATATAGAGCTACTACGGATGGATAGGTGCATCTTTCAGAGAGAAAACTGTTGTTTCCTATGTCACTTGTAATTCAACGAGATCGCAGAGACTACATCAATGAGAGAAAATAACAAATTGTTGTCTAATCATCTTGAACTTATGTCAAAACAGCCCTTCCTCAAACGTCATATATTGGTACATCTAGACACGTGGGTTTTAAATATTAGCTGCAGTTTTTTATCTAAAGCGCTTCGAAATTTAAAGTTATGCTAAATATTGTTTATCTTTTTATATAAGTTTAAAGTGTTAATAAAATTTTTGATCCTGTATTATAAAAAAAGCAAGTTCGCACTCAAAAATATTCTCAAACTGAAATGAGATCATATTGTTACTAGCTCTAGGTTTTTAGATATCACTATATTTTAACAAAATATATAAATTAGTAATTTCACAAGTCTATTATAAACAACATTATTTGTGTTAAAATATGACAAATAGAATAACAAAAATTAAGTAAGCTGATGAATAACATGAACAAGTATTTGTGCATTTTTTCATTATATTATTCTATTCTATTATTGGTTTATATTTCACTTCTAGAGCCTATGTTGTCATTTTCCTACAATAGCCAACAGATACAAATTCCAGCGTTTACTGCCTTAGTCCTCCCATGTTCGTCACTCATTGCACCACAATTATAGGTGAAAAGTCATAAAGTGGATCTTAATTTGATGCTATCTGGCAAAAGGTCATTGATAGCAATAGTACAGTTTTGAACACTTTGAAGATTCCAAGGTCTCAAGGTCTCCCAAGCTGCTTCCGATTCTCTTGAACCAGTGTAAGTGACAAATTGAGAATGAGGCCGAACCTGTCACACTACGTGTGCAGCTTTGGTTGTTTAAGTAGCACAACCTTCTGCAAAGACGAAACTTTCTTCGGTATCTGGCATCGCAATTTAAGATAAACTTTAGAACAATTGCTTCACTATAATAATTTTCTAATGCATCCCGATATAAAATATCACTAATATGAAATGAAATACAAGTTGAAAGGATTATTTTATAAGAGGGAAAGGATAATAAAATATTTATATGCATACATGTATATGATCTTGTTTCAATATGTAGGATTGGTAATGCAGTGACAAAGCATTCACGACGTGCTTCAAAATGTCCTAACAGATTTTTTTATACCAAGTGTTGGTATAGAACAGCTACAAAAACTGTTAAGCCGGCAATTATATATAGTGAGAGAGAGTTGTGCTTTTAGTTAAATATTATGCCTGCAAATTTTGATTAAGATATTAAATTATTTTGTGATGGCGCAATGGCAACTAATATTGAAGTCTAACAAAAATGTTTTAATATATTTGGGGCATGTTATTAATACATATGTTTTATTAGTCTTGTAGTTAAATATTTATTTTATTAAATGTATAAAACACATTTACATTTCCGTGACGATGCCTTTAAAATAATATTTATTTAATATTTAACGCTGCTGATATTAAAGAAAAGCATACAACGACAGTATTTAAGCACATATTAATTTATGATGTCAAACTATTGTATTAAAAAAGGAAAAAAAACGGAAAACTTACACAATAATTATATGCATTAAATGTAGTAGTTATGCTATTCTGGCATTTACTGTTGAATCGCTCCGTGTTTTATCCATTGTTTAGAAAGATGAAATCATTTTTCTACTTTATAGTCTTGCTCGCACAAAACCTTCTCTTGAAACAACTTTAAAAACAGCTTGATGCCTCAATCATTCGTTTTATATGGCTCTACAGCTTGTATATGCCAAGGTAGATTTAGTGCATTTATTCAGTCAAAACCTCCGCGTTCGAGTTTCAATCTCTTCCTCTGGTAAACCCTTGTGACAGAAGGCCCCATTAGTTGTCATGAAACCATGTCAATATAATGTTCAGCAGCAAAGTTGATCTTAGAAATGCGAAACTTTCTGAAAGATTTATACTCAGCTCTTGCTTTCACAAGTCTGCGGAGGCCTAATAACCTGATATATTTTCTCTCATCAGCTATTAAACTCACACCACATTTTCATGGTGTACAAAATAGACATTTCCGGAGTCAATTCAAAGTTTCTGGTAGGTTTTGGAAACTTAATGGTGCCCCAGAAATGCTTTAAACTGTCTTTATGTAAAACCAAATAGATGGATACACTTTAAGAATGAAAATGGCTAACATATGGAAGGATACGGTAGGTTTCTCTGCACTGACATATAAACGCAATATTCGGTTGGCAGCTGTTAGACCACTTTTCCGGATTCCTGTTGCTATAGGAATAGTTTCATTTGTAACAGCTTGGCAAATTTCGAAAAGCTATGTTTGATCTAAATTTATATCATCCTTGGGTTCAAATGAAGACAGATTTCTTTCAATAGACTCAAATGATGCGATTTGAAGGTCTTTATAACCGTGAAATCTCTTTACTATTGGTTCAGAAAATTCGTTTGTTGCTAGTTTAATCATCTGAATGGCGGAAGAGGTGACTCAAAGTAAATTTATTTCTGTAAAGAAAGCATTTGAGCCACTTCAACAGCCTTTGAAGCTCTTACAGAACTAAATCACTCCTCCTTTAGGGCAGTTTCAGAACAGTCAACGGGCGTAATATTCTTTAACTTGATACTCATTTATTAATTTAATTATATTTTCTTTTATGTGAAGAGGTAAACCGGAGGTGAGTATAGTGTGACCCTAAATATTTTATCCAGCCTCGTACAGATTTTCGGTGGAATTTTCTGCCCTTCTTTTCTTTGATTGAAGGGCAATATACAACATTTTACATATGTTTAAATATACTTAGTACATAACAGAGGCTAACAAATGGAACACATTATACTAAAATCACAACACACTTCCTTTAACAGCTCTGGACAATGGACAATTTTAATTGTAAAATTATTCTAGGAAATTGATCTTGCCTGTTACCTATTATTGCAAAAACCCATCTTCAATTACAGAAGTGTATCTCCTCGGTTTTGGCGATTACCATAGGTTGATATAACGACCTATAGCGATATTGTGTGGCGTGCGCTAGTCTGCCAACTGCCGGAAACACACGGACACCGAAGCCCAAAGACAACAATAACATTTTTACGAATTTTTGTGAATGGAGTTTTCCATTTGAGTTGGTCAGGACTTTACAAGTAATAGCTTCCAGTTTAGTAACATTAACTTGTGTGAAATTTTCGAATTTCTTATGCCAGAAGGAATGACTTGTATATTTTAATCCCCTTACCTCTAGATTGAGCATGTACGAAGAATTGCAGCTGCAGTGAATTGGAGAAATGTATTAAATATATACGATCAAATCCGACATACAATTATTCTTGTTGTAAATGTTTTACTTAGCTGCAACTGATAGTAATGGAAATTCGAAAGTGCTGCCTACCGTGGCAGGTGAGCCGCACTGTTCAGACAGAAAATAAAAACTCAAAAGAAAACAAAGTTGTTTGCCTCGTCTATTAGCTATACATCATTGATTAAGTAAGTGCGCAACAGGCAGACGTATAGTGACATCACCACGGAACGATGATTTGTTATTTCAATATGGCAGACAAGTAAATGGGCTTTATACGTAATGTTGTCGCAGCTTTTGTTTGCTGTACATTGCTCATAGCAATTATATTATGATCTTGACTGATTTGTAAGCAATCTTCAGAATTCAGAATAACTTATTGTCTATGATAACGATTTAAGGGAAACTTTATGAACCAATGAATTCGATTTTGAAGTGACGGCAGCTTAAACGCCATAGACATTAAGTGCAAGTAACTGTGCATCCAGGGTTACTCTACTGTAAAATTTTAATGGTCACTTAAAGGATCAAGTTATTGGAATTAATATTACAAAAACACTATAGCAAATTCCAGGTCCTATGAAGCACATTTTGTTAGCCTTTTAAAAGAAACTCTTTAAGGGACAATGGGAGTGAATTTTCAAATGTCCACATTTTTGTAAGAATTTTTTCAAACTTTTACTATGATGGCATTGCTGTTAAGTTAATATGTACACAAAATTTAATTAAATTGGGTAAATGTTTTGCAAGCTATAAATTGTTTCATAAATTTTATTACGTAAATATGTCGCATAATCAAAATATCCCACATGGCTCACGAGTTCAGAAAATTGGTTGGCAATTTTGCAATTGCAGCTTTTGAACTACATACAAAAATTTTATAGAAAGATATTTTAAATAAATTATATGACTGAACGTTTTAAATCTATAAGAAGTTTTAATATTTCAAATTAATCATACAATTCATACAATTTTTTTTTAAAATTATTATTGGTGTTAGTATGTATGTTGTCCTATATAATATTACAATGGAAACTTCTGCCCTTTCTGAGAAATTTTAATTGAATGTAAACAAAAACTGTTACGCGTGGGACATATTAAATGTGTGAAAATGAATTATTGAGAAAAACGCTGTTTTATAAAGAAGTATGCCGGGAAATAGTGTGAGTTAAAAGGTCACGCGAAGCTCTTTAATTGACTGTAGAGCCCGAAGTGAAGGGAAGACATGCAAATGATGACTTTCTGTGGACGCCCAAAAGTTCAAGGAATCATTTGGAAAAAAAAGGATCAATTTTGGCCATAAATCTCACTCCAGTATCCCTTAAGATCACTTGCAGAGCTATTTTATTTTAGCAAGACACCCATCTAAAGGCACATGCTATTTTGAACAGACATCGTTGTAAGAGGATGGGACTCCACGACATTTTCCAAGAGTGACCAAAGAAATCTCTGGGTCTTACTTCTTTCTATAGGTTTACCTGCGAGATCATATCGCGATTTCTCAGCAGAGATAACGTGTAGGAAGTAGTGAAGGAAAGCAGGAAAGGGATACTTTTAAACATCAATTGCGAATTATTTCCTTACGTCTTACTGCGCGTTACAGAATCTCTCAGTATGTGGTACTGTGTACAGTCAAAAAGTGATCACATTTTAGTATGTTATGAATAAAATGGTATATAAAGCATGTACGTAAAATTTTTAAATACTTTCTAAAAACATAATTCATAAATTACTCTTTGTACTTATTACAAAGGTAATGTATAATTTTATATCAACAAAATATTTGCAGTAATTAATAGCATAGTCAATCAAATAGGGTTAAACCAGTAACGTCTCTAATTTTTAGCGGCTCGATCTATCTTCTAATGTCATTCTCGTCTTCATCGTCCTCTGAGAGCATTATTTAAAATTCTGTAAAGTATTTCGTCTTCATTAATTTTACAAATATGGGCTTACCAATTTCTCCTGTGTGCTTCAATGTTATCGGAGAGTTTAAATATTGTTAATCATTGTGGATATTTTGATTAACTTATTTATCCATTAAAGTACATCCTATTACCCCCAATCGTCCCACAGTGCAACATTCCGATGCGTATAGCAAATACCGGTATCACCAAAAGTTTATGAACTTTAAGCAATGTTTCTTTACATTGTTAATGTCCGTTTTATTGTATCACAAATTTTATTAAATAAAAGTGTTTCCCTGCTTATATATGTTATATTCTTAATAAATAAGCTATTAACTGACTAAAAAGCATTTAACTGCTCGATAGGGATAATGTTAATTCTTACATTTATTCTAATTGGTTCTTTCCAAAAAATGTCATGCTTTTAGTAATACATGTCAAAATTTGTACAGTATTAACTTCCCATTATTAAACAATATATAGCCTGCTATACGTTTTTCTCTGAAGATATCATTACAACTTCATCTGCAAATCATTTTATTATATATTCTAAAACGACGAGTTAAAAGCAGTTGCCAGTTTCTAATATCATTAATGTACATTAAACAATGTCGGTAAAAGGATACACCCTATTCAAACACATTAATATACTTATATTCTGTTCTTAGATAATTTACTTCTACTTTGCGTTATGGACCTTTGCTCCCCCATAAAGACATTGAGTCACTTTTATAATATGATTGTTATTTGTTCTAACTTATCTGCGCGGAAGCCTAAATATAGTGTATAAATGTCATATTAAATGGAAAACTAAACTATTTTTTTCTAATAATTAGCTTCCAGTAAAAAACACAATCGTCGCAAAGTCAGCCGTTTTCCAAGTTCATGTTGAGTTTGTGATTTTGTATGTGATAAATACAAATCCATTTACTTGAAATTCTCAACAGTATCATTTGCAATATCTCATATTTATTAATGATTAGAAAAAATTCCCCTTCTGCCATGGTACAATGTTTTTGATCAGAGAAAAGTTAGAGCATTAGAAAAATTCATCCACGGATAAGAGAGGGAAGGGAGATTTTCCTAATGCAGAATTGGAAGACACTGTGACTATAAGAGGTTGAAACAGGACATCTTTAATGTTAACAGTTATTTTCATGCTGTGTTCTCCTTTGGTCTTGCACGGCATTCGTGGGGTTACACCTCGTATAATTGACAAAAGAGTCACTTTAAAAACGCGCTACTTTACTTTACTTTAAAGAGGTATCGTCAGTATCATTCGCCGTTTGTGAAAGGTACGTAATGTGGGTCGGTGTTTCACTGGCCTAGTAAAAGGTCTGCGTGATAACAGGATTAGAATGTTGAAATATATGTAGGGACCCGCCTTTTCTTTCATCGTTTCACTTCTGGAATCATCCTACCGTGTTATCTCTGAGAGTATCAGACCGCCCCTTGCCCGGATCTGGTAATCAATACACTGCCGCAACAACATACCTTTCTTCCTTGTTAAAGTGCACGGGGTAATTTCGTTAAGAGAAATGATTTAGTAACAGCTGGTTCGAGCCTCAGGTAGGTTTTATCGTTTTTGTTCCAGTTTCGTGTTTTACTGTCTTTTCTATTAGACCACGAAAGAGCAGAAAGTCGTGACGTCACGTAAGGATCCATTGTACACTCTTGCGCAATAATGGTCGGCTTACACTATAGAATATAATTTCATAACTACAAAAATTATTAATAATGACAATAATAATGCTGACTTTTAGAAGGAAAGATCTGTACCGACAGAAGAAGTAGGAAATAATGAATCATTAGAAAAGAAAAAAAGTTTTAATTATTTGAGATAGAGTATCTCATGTGAAAAATCAAATGATGTAGACAACGAATGAACAAAATTTTGAAAAATAGTAGTTATAGTATTTTTTGTACCAGTTTTAAAGTATACATGCTAATACCGTCCTTGTAACAAAGTGACCATACATACACACATATCTACAGGCATATAGACCTACATGCTTACATACAAACATGTCGATATACTTACATCACACGTTTATGAGTAATGTTATATACATGTACATAAACACGAATAGAGCCCTCACTCTTGAACCGCCTTACCATCTACTCACCCGCCCCCCCCCCCCATCTCCCACCGCCACGAGTGGCCGAGGTCGTTAAGGCGGACTCGTGAACGGGTTCGAATCCCGCCAGGACCGTCCTCCCTGACTGAGGTTTTTTCCAGGTTTTCCTCAGTCCTCATAAATGGCAAATGCCGGGGAGGTACCCTAAACTTAGGCCTGGAACTGGAACGATCCTTTCCCAATATATCATTTCTTCTCATGTACCATCAGTGTCCATCGCCTGGTGCCTCTGTAACAAACCGGGCGTTAAACACAATTCATTCATTCCCATCTCCCCCCCTCTTCAATATAGCCATTAACCTTCTTTGTCAAGTCTTAGCTAGAAATATTTCCGGCAAATGTTCAAACTTCTATTGGAAGTAAAAAACTGCCTACCACCGCTCATACTGGTGCTCATTTCTTAAACTCTCTGTTTCTTTGCGTTCTATCAAAATATGCCTAGGTATCGCTTTCTCCGAACAGTGGGTAAATTCTTTCCCCGAGAACTTTAACTGTTATATTTCCTTTCCAAGCTCCGAGACCACTTCTTTCTTCTCTCCCACAGACATCCAGATAATCCCCCTCCCCAAACCGGATGTATTTGAATCTACAGGTTAAGCAATACTTTTTCTGCCCATCAAGTTTCAGTATTTGCCTTTCTATATCTCGCAAACGTCTGTTAACTATTTGGCAACTATTTCGCGTAATGTTCTCTCCCCTTAACCAAATATACCCTAGTCCAGTTTTGTCTAAGCCTTTCCTTATTTTTGATGCCCATCCTTATTTGCTGCCTTAGACAAACTGCTAGAAGAAGAACTTGATCCCCTTGTATTATTCTTAACCAATACTTAATTATTCTTATTTTTAAATGCACACTTTCCTTAGAAATACAAAACTCATTAATTAATTAATTAATTAACGTGTACTTAATTAATTAACTCATAATGGGTGCATTGAAAATAACTTTACTTAGTGAGACAGAATACACTTGTAATTGTATAAAACAATAACAATCCCAGCGCTAACATACGAATGCAAAATATGGGCAACTAACCAAATAAAAAGAACTGAAGCAGCGGAGATGGGACTTCTAACATCGTTGGCCGGATGGAGCCTTTTAGATCATAGAGGAAAAGCGGATGAATAACAAGTAAGGAATTTAACGAGACCATCGCTAACTATAGGCAAAGAAGTTGTGAGCAAAAAGCGGTGCGCTTCTAGAGTTAAACCTCAACTTCGGGTAATGTCGGTGCACTGATAAAGCTGGATTTAAAATAGGGCGAATTTCTTTTCTTTCGCTACATTTTCAGTGAATGTCATGCACCTTACATGCTACTGCTCATCGAAACTTGTCACACTACAGCTGACTTAACGAGGAAGATTTGAATTCTTGAGCTTGGATGTTTTGCTCCATTCTTCCGTACGATATCACTGAGATAACTATATGCACGAAAATGCTTCCTGGTGAAGGCATATACATAACGAAACTCAGGTGAAACTTAGGTATCTTTGCATGTTAAAAGGCACTATTATCCTTGACATATTCGGGCTTTAAGAATCGGATCTTTTTTTATTCTCTCTTAAGGTGTACAACGAATGAACTCGCATCGGCTACTCAAGCAAATAATATTTGCCAACAATGAGTATGGGCAAAAAACTTTGCATAAGCCAAAAAGGAGTTTAAAGACATAATTTATAATTATGGGGGTAGAACTGTTGTACCTGAATTCTATGAATACAACGAATATCACGAGGAACCTCAAGCATTCAGTGTGCTAGAAAGGATATCTTTATCTTTGTATGTGGTGGCCTTCTTGTAACATTTATTTTGTCTTGTTGCTTTTACAGATAAAATATTTAAATATTGGGGACAATTAATAATAATAATAATAATAATAATAATAATAATAATAATGTCTAAACGGAAATTAGATTCTATCCCAAGACGAATCTCAGATGTTACTTATAAGTCACTTCGCTCCGTGAAGTCATTTTTATTTTAATGCTATTATTTATTAAAATAGGAGTAAGTTTTATAAATTTTTACTCTGTGTTCAATAATTTTCGGAACTTCAGCATATGCATTTACAGTTCACGACGAAACTGTTATCTGTGTTGTTAGGATGTGGTCTGGAGACAGAAACGAAAAGATCACTTACCTGTACTTGACCGATGATGACGCTTTGAGAAAATGCAGGTTGACCATGACAAGCATTCCATTTAAGTTTTGTAAACACGATCCTCGGCGGTGCGTACTACGGAGTGTCGCTTTAGAGGGAAGTTGCTATTAAGGGAAGCTCTAATTATATTACTTTCATATATGTGCGGAAAGTTCTGAAAATAAAAAAGTGGCCTATTTATTTGTTTGTAAGGCCTTCTAAATTTATAGTGCTAACATTTTTTTTTTTTTTTGTTTGAAACAATAAAACATTTCCAAACTTGTCGGCTTATTTTTCTGTTAAATCCATATCAATAAAAAAATTAAGCGTTTCATAATGAAAAACAAAAATGAAATTTAATTCTAGCCATGCCTTAATAAAGTAGTTCCAAATAAGCGTATCTTATTAAAATGCATTATGTACGAAGGCCGCTGTTAAGGCCCCGTTATTGGATGATGCAACGGTTCAGTGGTGAATAGTAGGAGACGCTGGTAAGCCGGAACATCTACGATCACACACCAAGATTAACGCTTTTCATGCAAAAGTCTTAATAGGCATGCTTTGCATGAAATGTGTATTTTTGTTGATTTGGTTTATTTAGGGACGCCATTTTAACATCTCAGGTCATCAATGGCCCATTCAATTCAGGGCGTGAAACTGTCGACAAATTTTGCTCAGAGGCCTCTTCTTTCAGGCTTGAGGTTCTTTATCGGCCCTAAATGTACGACACGGGACCCTCTGCTTTACTTCCCTTCGGAAGAAAGCCATACTTAGGGATTTTACACCCGAAAAAATCTATCGATCCTGGCCGGGATTGAACCCGCGATCTTGGGTTTATGAGACGTGTAGTGACCAAAGAGTAAACACATGACAATATTGCTAGGCTACTTACCGTGAACTGCAGTGTACAGTGACCAATGTCAGAGAGGTTGAGTCAAAGTCATCCAGCAATGGCCAAGGAATTTGCACAACTTCAAGAATTCTATCAAACGATTTACAGCAAACCCTCCCTAGGAATGCAATATGGCTGTGCCCTTTAGCTCATATACCAATTTCCAAGACTTCATATACCAATTTCCAAAGACTTAGGCTCTCACAAGCTCGGAAGCTCATATCTGTGCAGAAATATTCACTGCTGGAGGACTTCCAACACTGTTTGAAACTGCGGGTCTTCCAAAACGTTGAAACTCCATCATTCAGAAGAAGGGAGAGTACAGAGGGCTGTCTGTACTCAGAATGTCTGGGAAGTGAGTTGAGTTCTAATTCCCGCCAAGTATTGCAGTTCCACACAGATGACAGTAGCGTAATCCATTTGTAAAGCGCGAACAGAAAGAATCGCTGTCTACATTACGCAGAATGATGAAGGTACACATAGAAATGAAATTATTTTTGAATAGTGTTTAACACCTGTTTTTACTATAGAGGCATCACAGGAAGGTGGACACTGACGGTACATGAAATGTTAAGCTGGGAAAGGAGTTTTATCTTTTAAGGAAGGAAGATTTCCAGGCCTACATTTTAGGGTACCTCCCCGGCATTTCCCAATTATGAAGACTGAGGAAAATCTCAGTCAGGGAGGACGTTCTTGGTGGGAATCGAATCCCAAGTCTCCCACAATCGACCTCGGCCACCCGAGCAACGGCGAAGTTCGTGGCAGGGCACACCGAAGTACCTTATGAAAACCTGCCCAGACTCGCTTCGTCCGCCACAAATGTCACTTACAGTCGCTGTGATAGAATCTCCGAGGAGGTGAGTAGTTTAACCATTTGGACCTAACGCTTCCTGTCCCGCAAGTGAGCACCTGTATTCTGCAGGGCGTGAAGAAACGTCTAGTAAAATACTCCAATGAACACTGCAACTCCGATATCACACAAATTGCTATTTTCAGCTACGTAAACAACTTAAAGGTTATACATGTATATTCATTTATAGAAGAATTAAGATAGAACGAATCTACAGTTTGTCATAAACCATCATTTCAGTTGAACAAAGACAGACACAATCATAACATGAAATAATCATCAGTTAAGCAGCATAAGTCATAATATCACATTATATGAACACACCCCATTATATAATTGTATTAAATTATGCAACAAACTTTTATGGATATTAGAGACTCAAAAAACATTTAATATTGGTGTAGAATACTGGTTGAAACTTGTTTTTACAGTGTAGAAGCACATCTAGAGTAATTTATTTCTTAAATAAATTAACATTTAAAATGAAATACCAGTGTATTGCGCACAGTCATTGACCTTACCTACAAACTATAACTAAATAATTATTTTCAAATCCTTTTATATTTTTGTAAATTTTTAATTTTTACATCGTTATTTTATCTTCTCTTTTTTCTATTGTATTTTTCCATAACCTGATGTATCCAATATCATATATTTGATCTTTACGGGCGATAAAAGGATTTTATTTTATAAAATTTGTTTATCAGCAGGCAAGAAAATTTGGTAATGCACAGACCAAGGTTTCTTTTTCTTTTCTTTCTTTCTTTCTCTCTTTCTTTCTTTCTTTCTTTCTTCTTCTTCTTCTTCTTCTTCTTCTTCTTCTTCTTCTTTTCTTAATACTTCACACCTACAGCTGCCACATTGTTTTCCATTCTCTCTTCTTTACTCCCACCGCTCTACCTGTAAATCCTTTGCTGTTTGTACGTAATTGAATAAAAAGTCGTGTCCGTGGTCTAGAATTTGAAAGGTAATGGAGGATTACTGTAATTTGGAGATTTTAATTTCCTATGCTCCTTTCTGTGTATGATTTCGACGTGGGCAGGTAATTGAATACTGTTTTTGTTTTCCTGTTTGCAGGTAAGACGACACATGAAAGGAGTTTCCTGTCGGCCCACTTTAGTGTCCCTCCTTGGGCAAACAACGCAGTTCCGCCTACGATTCAATTAACTCAACTCTTTCCGGCAAGTATAATAATAGCCTAGACTTTGATCTAAATTGCAATTTTCCACGACGTAAACAACTGGAAGTTTTTTGAATTTCACTCGCCGAGTGCAAGGCTAGGCATACGTTTTAATTAAGATAGAACGGATCTACACAGATTTATTTCCAGTAGAGCAAAAAAGAGTGTCTCAAAGTGCTCGGAAATAAGAATCACTGCTGCTATTTTCCGCTCATTCCCCCCAGCCTTGGCGTAAAGTGAAATGTAATGCAAGGACACCAGAGTTGTTAAAGGTAATGATGCTACTCTGTCGACTCTCTACCCAACATTTAAATGTGGGGAACTCCTGACTCCAGATGATCTGTTTTGTACATCTCTCACTCAAAACTGAAACCGTGAATCAAGTTCAGTTGCAGACGCTTTTAAAATGACGAGGGGAGGAGGTGCATGCTAAAGTATGGACCGTTCCAAAAACCACGTTAAATTGAAAACAAATTCCAGAGATTTTAATTACACTGTCCAACGGCACTTAGTATATCTCTATTATCTGGTTAGGTAAAGTACATTGCAAGTTCTGTGTCATCGACGAAAGGGATGGGTTAACGAGTACGATAAATTATCTATGTATCAAGCAGATTTCATGGAAGACGTTAATATAACGTGTATATATATATATATATGTGTGTGTGTGTGTGAAAATTAAAAATAAAATAACACTATTAACAATGTAACAAATTAACAGTAATAATACAAGTAGATAAGGATAAAACACTTAGATAAAGTCACAATTGACATTACTATATTTCGAACTACTAGAGTTCTTCAATGGCAAGAAGCTAGACCATTGCATCTTGCCATTGAAGACTCTAGTAGTTCGAAATATAGCAATGTCAATTGTGACTTTATCTAAGTGTTTATCCTTATCTACTTTTATTATTACTGTTAATTTATATATTATATATACTTAAAAAGAAAACGGAGAAAATTACGAGGTACGTCCAGAAAGTAAGTTCCGTTTGGTAATAAAATTAAATTGTGTACAGATACAGAAAAAGTATTTATTGCACAAAATTCTACAACTCTTAAATTACTTTTCCACATAACTGCCGAAATTTTGCAGGCATTTGTCATAGCGTGGCACAAGTTTTTGTATACCTTCTTCATAGAAGTTTGCCGCCTTTGTCTTCAACCAGTTGGAAACATTTTCTTTCAGCTCTTCGTCATTGCTGAAGTGTTGACCGCCAAGGAAAGACGTGAGATGTAAGAACAGATGAAAGTCGCTAGGAGCGAGGTCAGGGCTGTACGGAGGATGGTCAAACACGTCCCAGCCAAATCCCTGTAGGAGGTTTTTTGTCACATTTGCAGTGTGTGGTCGTGCGTTGTCGTGAAGAAAAACAACACCTTTTGACAGCAATCCTCGGCGCTTATTCTGTATTGCGCGGTGCAATTTCCTAAGTGTCTCGCAATAAACATCTGCTTTGATTGTTTGACTACGCGGTAAGAAATCAATGAGTAAGATGCCTTTCCAGTCCCAGAACACTGTGCACATCATTTTTCGAGGTGTCAAGATTTGTTTCGGCTTAACCTTTGCTGGGGATGAAGTGTGCCTTCATTCCATTGATTGCCGCTTACTTTCAGGGGTGTCGTAAGAAACCCAAGTTTCATCTCCTGTGACTGTGTCAGAAATTCTTCGCCGCCTTCATCATAACGGGTCAAAAACTGAAGTGCACTACCCATCCGTTTTGTTTTGTGTTGCTCAATAAGAACCTTTGGTACCAAACGTGAGCAAAGTTTACGAAATTTCAGTTTTTCGGTAACAATTTCATGAATTAGTGATCGTGAGATTTGGGGAAATTCCATAGCGAGAGCACTAATTGTAAACGTGCTGTTTTCCTGGATCTTGTCATCAATCGCGTGAACCAGTTCTTCTGTAACCAAAGATGGACGCCCACTTCGTTCTTCATCGTGCACTTCACTACGTCCTTCATTGAACTGCCGGACCCATCTTCTCACCATTTAATCACTCATCGCATTTTGTCCGTAAACTTCGCAAATTTGCCGATAAATTTCAATTGGTTTCACTTTTCTAGCATTCAGAAAACGAATCACAGATCTGATTTCACAAGCGGCGGGATTTTCAATCAACACCGACATTTTAAACAAGCACAACAAAGCGTACGTGGCTGACAGCGATCTCAAAATGGCACACGTTTCTTCTCCTTGATACAGAGCGTCTACCGCGCATGTGCGGAACTGCGATCGCAGCGCTGCAGCGGAGATAAATTGAAACGGAACTTACTTTCTGGACGTACCTCGTATATTGCATATTTGTTGATGTTAAAATAGCCTTTGATAGTGTTTAGAAAGACGCTCAATAAATAAAACTGTGTCAGAAAGGTGTGTGCAATAAAGTGATTAACGTTCTGATGCAGATATACAGCAAAGAGAAATTCGGTGTTAAGATGGAATGTGGATACGCTAGTAGAGAGTTCGTCAGGGATGTATTCCATCTTTGTTATTGTTAAATTTATTTATAGAAGATATAGATGCCTTGTTAGCGGAAGAAATTAATGCTCCTGAAGTGGACGGTACTTGCATTCCTCTACTTTTGTGTAGTGACGATCTAATGCGTTTATCTCTAACAAGAGATTGTTTGCGGAAAGACATTCACATCCTAGAAGATTACTCCCTAAAATGGGTATGGTAGTAAGTGTTAACAAAACGGAAACAATGACTTTTAAAAATGGCTATGTGTATGGCAGAGATGAAAAATGGCATTACAGTGGCCAAGAAATATAAATTGTTAAATTTTTTTTTTATTTGGGAATAACCTTTAATATGAGTGGGAAACGGAACAAGCCCCTATCTGTTATTAATTGCACGAGGTCAAATAAATGAGTGTTCTAACTTGCTTTCCAGATGATGTACAATGCTATGTATGATCAAATCTATTCTGCTATATGGAAGTGAAATATGGAGATGGGGGGGGGGGGCTAAACATATAAATAAAATTCAAGTCGATTTTTGGGAAAGGGTTTTCGGGCTCTCCTAAAGAACTTCAAACTGTGGGGTCATGAGGTAGGTGGGATATTTTGAAGATACGGTTAATAGTAAAACAAGGATGGGGAAATACTGACTTAGACTAATGCAGGGAGACCAGTCAACACTTCGTGCTAAATGCAATAGACACCAGATACAAAATGTAACACCAACGTTTTGGGCTGCATAGGTGGAAAGAGCGCTCAGAGAGGAATTGACCTGGTCCAGAATGGCAATGGGGTAATGAAATAATAAAAATGTGTGGAAGAAGATTAAAACAAGGCTAGAAGGTATCAGCAGGCAGGAAATCGAGACAGAAATGCAACACGAAAGTCTCCTTGGGTCTATCAAGTGAAATTAAAGTAACCTGGGGTAAAGAGGCATATATGCTCGTTCTAGGAAGAAAGGGACCAGGAATGGCCTGGTTTAGACTGGGAGGTTGGAAGGCTAAAAAAAAATAATGGATAGTTTTAGTAGGAAAATTTGCCCATTTTGTGGAGCAGCTGGGTATATATTCTGGTAGAATGTACCTACTGGGAACACCAAAGAAAAACGCTGTTCCCAGAAATAAAAACGTTGTAACGTGTATAGAATTTTATTACTATAAAGATATATCTATTACCACTACTTTATGAACCACGTGTAAAATAATTCTTGTCACACACTGCTCACAGTCTCCAAATATGCTGCAATTGCTTCACCATTGCAAAGAAAATCCAATGTTTTTGCAGAATTGTGGATAGAGACGTCGTAGTGCATTTTTTTTTTTTTTTTTTTTTTTTTAATATTTTGAGTAATGATGCTTTCAATATTTGAAGATCTCAAGAAAAACAGTTTTGCTTTACTATTCTACAGTGGCAGTTCGTTGGTTTTCAAACGGAATGGGCGCAATCAGGTTGCAACCCGCCCTTGCTGTTATAGTGGCAGTTCTTTATAATATTAATACGACAACCTCTCATTGATGCCTGGAAAGTCATAATAGGAAGTATGTTAGAGAGATAATACTAAGAATATAGCCGGAAATTACAAGAGAAAATAGTTACAAATTATTGTAACTTATTTCATAATGAAGAAAATTTAGTTAGCATACAGATGGTTAAAATTTAGCTCCCTTACAATCGTGTACTCAAAAAAAAAAAAAAAAATGATTTTCAAATTTTCATACATAAATTGTTTTAAAAATTTAAAATAACAATTAATTTTTTATAATGAACACTTTATAAAATCTTCATTGATACACAATTTAAAAATACATTAGTGGGAGCCTGCTTTGAGAACAACTTGAAAATGATGTACCTAAGTTCCTTTTACCATAAAAACAAGCAGGATTTTAAAGAAATATTAAAATTATTCAAACTTATATACCCCCATGTCACTGTGCCATGCTAACAGAGATAGTTGCTGCCCCACAAATTTAGAACAACTTTACAATATGATAATAACTTTAATTATGAAGCATTGATTATACTAAATACTTTTCTTCTTAGCACATTTCATTCAAAATTAATTAAAAATAATTATGCGCATGTGAAAGTTCCCTAAATATAAATACTATGAGTTTCCGAATGTATTAATTATTTGCATCTCATTACTACAGTTACGAATCGGCAGAGCGTAGCTGCGTAGTGGAAGTCAGCGGTCAAGACCGTGTAATGTATGTTCAGGTAGCAGCTTGTGGTCAGTTTGAGAGATTCTTTGTCCGAAATCCATCAGTTTGAAAGGTAACAGTGCTTATTAGAGTGTCACTCTTGCTATTTTAGAAAAGAGCTTCAAAAATTAAACAAGGAATGGTTGTGTGTTTGTTTGTTACTCTTAACCTTCCATTGTGTGCAAGTTGTGTGCTAATTGTTTTTTTAGTCATGCCACTATGATAAAAAACAAAACTTAAACGCTGTTTTATATACGATACATATGTAAACAAATTCTGGAAGAGGAGTGGTTGAACGATTCGCAAGAAAATATCCTGGCAGTCGTGTTCTAGGTAGAAAAATTATTCGCCAACAGAGTCTGTAAATAAAAAAAGCGCATTGCAAACCGCCGTATTAGTTCTTATGGAAGAAAAAAAGAGATGAAATGCAGAAAATTGCTCCGCAGATGCCGGCAATGTGCTGAGAAGCATCATTTTTGACACAGTGCTTTTTATTATTATTTTAAATACAACACCATTTATGCTTTTAGTAAAAATATAACACTAAAATAAAATTATTAATTTTGTGCGCGGAGAATCTTATATTAGTTTACTCTATATTTCATTAAACATATTTTTATAAATCGAAATGCTTTGTGAAATACAATGAGGATAATTTTACATTAAAGCCACCCATTATTTATAGTTCAAAAATAATATTATCGGAATTCGCCTAATTTCCGCTATAGTATCTCTGAGGACCAGGAGCTATGCCAATGGTCTAAGCATCTTCAGACTTTGACACAACTGGTCTATCGTGGGAAAGTTATCCGGGATCTTCTCTGGCTCTCGTGGTGGTCTTAAGCTGTGCCAGACTTCTTGCAAGAGTCTGCACGTCATTAGGTCGAGAGATTTTGGTATTCATGTAGGCGACCGGAGATAAAGACAACTCAAGACTGTACTTTCCATCGCGCTCCTTGTTTCTGGGCTAATCCTGTCCTCTGCAAGGTTATTAACTCTGTCAAGAGGTTTCGTCTCCACCTTCTCTTCACGCCTCAGTGAGGTTAATGCGTTGTACTGGCAGCCGTTCCCACTGCACATGCAATATCGACTAGCCTGTTTTGGCACTTTTTGCAACATTATGAAAATTAAACATTCTTATTGTCTTCATCTTTTGAGCAACGCATAAATTCCATTATTGGCAGTCAGAGAGCATAAGAGGGGCTGAAGGGAATAGATCATAGCTTAACTATTTTATGAGATAATGTAGTGCTGTCAAGTATGCACAATAGGAACGGAAAGGCACTATGCCAGTTTTTGCAGCTATTCCGGAGAAAGAAAAAAAAATTAGAAACTTCGTAATCGAAATATAAATAAGTGTTTCATTGGAAAAATTTCCCGTTGCAGAATTCTCTGAAAAAATATACGCTTAAGGTACTGGAATGGATTAATATATTTAATATTCAATATATCACATACAAAAATAAAACAATTTAAGTTATCAGGTTAATATACGAGAGAGCAAACCGTTATCTCTTACCATAAGTGCAGCTAAGGACCGGAATCCTTTCCTGAAGACAGTGATTCCGTTTCTAACTACTGATACTTGTGTACCCGACCTATCACTCTCTCTATATATTTATTTTCACATTCTTCTACTAACTTTATTATTTGTTGGGTATCTACTATACATTGTAGTTAAATTTACTCGCACTTAAACGAGAGCCAGTTTGAATGGATGTCCAAATTGCTGCTCAGCTCATATACTAACAATACCGTATTTGGTAAACAAATGTGATAATTTCTTTTCCTTTCTTTCTTCAAAGTTCACCCCGCCCTCCACAGCTAATTCTCAAAACTAGATTAGTTGATTATACTAATAGAGACTCATATAGCCGAGGTCGTTAAGGCGCGGATTCGTAAGTAGGAGGTCTGGGGCTCAATTCCCATCAGGACCGTCCTCCTTGATTTTTTTTTTTTCCAGGTATTCTTCAGTTCTCATAAATGGTAAATGCTGGGGAGGTACCATAAACTTAGGCATGGAATGTGTCCTTCCTTAAAAAATATTATTTCCCAATTTATCATTTCATCTCTGTATCATGAGTGTCCACCGCCTGGCAGAGCTACAGTGTTTACAATAAAAGCTTAGAAAACAACGAACTTTCCTTATTTAATTTTTGAAGCTCTTTTCTAAAATATCAAGAGTGACACTCTAATGAGCACTATTCCCTTTGAAATTGATGGATTTCGGAATGGAAAGTTGAAATTTTATAGAAATGCAAGGAATTGAAATGTAGTCCTTGATACTTTAACAGGAAACAGGAGGCCAATACAGATTTTCATTGTAATCAAACAAAGATATGGAGAGAACAGGCATGACAACCAAAATGGAAAAATTTAGATGGGGATTTATTAGAAATATTTTAAAAGAAGAGAAGAATATAAAAATGATAGGGAAAAGTTAGAGAGAAATAGATAAGAATGATTAAGAGAAAGATAGAAGGAAACATGACCTTAGAAGTATAATAGGTCAGATAAGTATAAACAAGGATAGGATAATAGAGCAATATGATGATTGCCAATACACTAATAACCTAAAGTTGTTTGTGTTGGGATCAAAATGTAAACAACAGCTCTAGAAAGAAAATATCTATTAAGTATGATTAGTATTAATTTTTGTGTATTTTTGGGTCTCGTTCTCTAATGGATTGATAAAGTATGTATATTTGAATGTAGTATATTATGTACTATATTGGGAAATTTTTCAATAAATTTCAATTTCCATTTTCTTGAATAATCCTGTAACTGCGCCTTCGTCTTCTGGTTATAACATTTTTTTCTGAATAACGAAGAAGAACGCTGTAAATCACCTGGTGATATTTATTCATTAAGTTTGTTGTAATTAAATTATTATTTTACTTATTTAGATATTAATTTACAAACACTGACGAAAAGTAATACTCCTCTTTTTGGAAGTATCTTTAAATTGGAATTGAAAAAAGGAAATTTGAAAGTTCTGTAATTAATTTCTAAAATCACTTTGGACGTTGCAGACAATATATATTCCGAATTTCTTATTTAATTGTATAAATACTTCGTTTTGCTGACGATATTATTACTATGATCTAAAATCTAAACTTATTTTAAACAATGTGCTAATACCTTTTAATAATGAAGTTAACCCGTTTGTTATTGACAACAAAACAGTAAGAAAAAATTAACTTAAAAGTTAACAAGAAAATTATAGGATTGTAAATAACGAACTTAAAAGAGACAGGAGAGTCGGTTGATCTAGAAAAACTTCCGTTGGTCAACAGAAGAAGTTAGAAGTATTTAAATTAAAGGTATGCATTGTGTTTTTTTTTTTAATCAATAACTTTTTAGCTCCTCAAAGAAAACATAATGGCTAGTTCCTGAACACTCGTTTCAGTAATTAGTCTGCTGTAGGACCCCATTGTCTGGACTCTGGTTGTACCTAGAGAACGGCCCCCATGCTATCGACCCTCATCTCGTCCAGTGGTTAACAAAGCCCAAAACCGGCAAAGCTCAATGGACAAGGACTTCAATGAAGATGATAAATCATATTTAGAGTGGCCAGGAGTGAATGGGAGATGTTATAATCAACGCCATCTCTCTTCGTCCTCCTCTTGTCACCCCTTTCCCCCCCACACACACTCACCCTTCCACTTTGCACCGTCCTTCACCGTCTCTCTCATTCTCCCCACGTTTCGTAAAAGGGTAGGGGTTGCTACATTCACGGAATCGCTTGCCACCCTTTAAAGTACTCAAACTAAACACACCAACTTCAACGGTATCGACACATCTGACGCACACTTTGTTTAGCAAAGTGACACACCTCCATCATCCCACGGCGAGAAATGGAGTTTCTTGAACTTGAGCTTCGCGATATTTATGCAGGGGATGATTTGAGTTTCCCATTAGCAGCTGCATCACATGCTAAAGGGCATAAACGCGCACGTCAAGAGGGAACTGTTTTCTCCGTAACTTGCCTTTGAAGAGCTTAGAAGCAGCGTTTGCTTTGCTTCCATAGGTTGGAAATCTTTTTAAAACGATTGTTACTTACACATTCTGAGGTAATTAAGAGGGAAGTTCGGTAGTTGCCCTTAATGCTGTCCGGTAAGCGGTTATAGAACATCTTTAAAAAAAATCAAAGAACATATAGCTCTTAAAAATTCCAAACTAAAATAACCTGTAAAATGTGCAAGTATCGATAACTCTGCATAATACTAATCTATTAGATATGTTTCTTAAACCAACATTGAATAGAGAAATATATTTAAAGAAATGGAAAGATACACTTAATTATGCTCATTATAAAAATATGTTATGGAATGTTCGGGTAATATATCTATAATGTGGGGCGGTCTAAAAAGTTCTCGGTCTCACAAGTTTTTAACAATGTTTCATTTTTCAACATAAGCTCCTTTAAAGTCTAAACGTTTTTATTCCATAAAAATGTATCCTGAGGTTGTTTTCTGGAATATCTGCAAAATATTGCTCTACAGTTTGGGATAGGAGCACGAAGAGCGATAGAAATTAATTTGAAGTCTAACGGAGCCAAATAGGAGTAGAATGGATGCTCCATCAATTCTAGATACTTCAAATCTCTCAATTTTTCACTGAAACACTTCCATGTTCACTCATGGTGGTGAAAATTGAACAAAAAAATAGTCCTATATAAGAAAAATGGAAGATTTCTACGGTCAGTAACAGGATTGACCATGTTAGATAAACAACAAAATGTACTATTAGTGAGATTTTCGGTATATTTCATTTTGAAATGTAACTGGTGCATTTATACTATAATAAAGGAAATATAATATGCGTCAGTAATATGGAAATATGCGTCAGTAGTAAAAACGAGCGTTAAATGTTATAAAAAAAAGTCATAAGTTATACTAACTTTTAGAAGACTGCTAAACTCCATGGATTACTGCAGACCGCTCCTATGACCCTGTGTAGTAGTTGTGTGTAACTTTAGCTCATGCCTTAATAAACCAATGTTGCATGGTTGGCCGTGTTTTGCTTCTTCACTACGAGGGTCGTCTACTTCCAGCCTTCCGCTGTGCTTCCGCTCGGCAGTAAAGGCCATATACTTTCAATCGTTTATCTTAGATTTTCCATGCCCACCTCTTGTTATCATGACATGACGTAACCCTCATGTGTGTGTGTGTGTGTGTGTGTGTAAGAATGGCAGATAACAGGCTTTCCAGTATATTATAAAATTACATACCAAATGTAAAGACATACATCACCATTCATTGGTTAGAATGCAAGATAAGTCTCTCTTGATGGGGAAACAGGCTAACGCCTATCCAGAATGGAAGTAAGAAAGACTAAAACACTTTTATTTGCAGGTTATTTTTCTTGATGAAAATTATATTTTTCTTCTGCAAACTTTATTTCATGTAGTTCATTTAGCCAAAAGCACTGGTAGAATTAAACGTTTTATTTCCAGGTTAAAGCAAGCTTTTCCTCACATAAGGTCCCCTCGCTACTAGCTGGTAGCAAAAGTATTCCTCGACTCAGAGCTGGGTGGTTAATAAGTACATTAAAACTAAAGCAGTAAAAAACGGTGTATCGTCAGGAAGTAGATGTTCATGAAACTCTAGTTCTTCATACCAATCATAGAGAAACCGGTGCTCAGAAACTGCATTATGGTAATTTAAAGTCTTAATGCGAGTATGCAGTGAAACTTGTAAACTGCAGACTTTCAAAACTAACCATACTTTAAGGTGTATTTCCTCTACACTATGATGTCGTTTACACCCCAATGTCTCTCGCCGGAATCAGCTAATGCCATATTAGTGCAGAAAGTATGAAACTTCAAGTCCGGATTAGCTTTCAGTGCATGTTTGCATTTGCAAATGTAACACATTCTACTTGAGCTTTAATTTACTGCAGCTGCTTGGAACCGCAACCCTTCCCATTAAAATGTCTGTAAACCATGATGCACAACCCGCTCTTATCGTTGAAACAGGTAGTTAAGACAGAAATGACTGTAATCTCTCATTGCATCAACCATGTTTTCTCGCTTGAGTTGCTGTTAAAAGAAAATTAAAAATAAAAACATTGTATATTATCAGTTTTTATTGCATTGTGTTTCATCGCGCGCAGTAGTTATTATTAATTTAAATATTTTCATCAAGAATAATTATATAAGTTTCAAGTTATATATTGCTATAAAATAACACGAAAATGCTTTTAGCGATGATGCGATGTGGAAAAGAATGCAAACAATAAAACATCGTCATATGTCATACCTTAGCGCAACGAGAAAAAAGGCCCGCGCGTGTTCATGTATACACCAGGGGCCATTCCATAAGCAATACATAGCACTTTTCCATAGCGTTCATTATCCCCCCCCCCCTCCTATGATATCGGTTGTGCTGGTCTCTATGTCATTTAACTTCAGGTCAGTATCTTGTGTCACGATTAGCCCGCAGTAGTCCCGATGTCCCGCACATATTCGAGACGATCTGTTCTCCATGAGCCGAATTTGTCCTGATCATAACTATTGACATGGTTGGGTTCAAGCCTTAGTTTTATAACTGGGCAGACTGAGCAAACACCCAGAGCGCAAGAGTAACTCTTTGAAAATAATCGCTAAAAAATTCATAATTGGCGCCCTGTCTACTGCGCTCCCTTGCCTGATCCTATCAACTATTAAGCACTTAAGCTGGTAGTATATTTGCTATCCGAAAGTGTGTCAAAAACTTGAAAGAATTACTGTTATAATGGAGATTTGATCTTCAGTGAATGGAATGACCTTAAAGAGATTTCATAAGAACCAAAGACTTACCACTACAACTTTTTTTGAGCTCTACATTTGATGGAATTTCGAAGGCGTTGTTCATTTAAAATTGGTCACAAAAACAGTGTACTTGGTGCCTGAATGTACTCTGAGGAACCTACCCCGAGTTTACGAACTTTAAGGCTTTAAGAATGTGTGCTGTACTGCAACAAGACGGTCCCCCCGCCCATTGACAAGATTGACCTAACAGAAGTCCAGAAACTGTTGAGCTTACCGATTACAGTATTTTCCGATCCATGGTAACATTTCTTCGAGAAGGCAATTTATTTTATAATCTCGGAGGTATCACAAAATTACTGTGCAGAGTTTATTACAAAAAAAAAAAAAAAACTTCATAGGCGCGCGTGTCTAATAGACCGTACGTGCTTTTACGAGTATATTGAATATACTCGTATATATTTTCAATAAGATATAAATAAAACATATTAAATAAAATTCAAAAATAAGAAATATTAGAAAAATACTTTTTAAAAGAACTTTAGAACTATATATTTTATAACATATTGTTGACACAGTAGGCATAGCAATGTGGGCGAGTCTTTAGAACTGAAAAGGAACGCTAAACGCATGCGTGAAAAGATTGCGCGTTAGCTTCTTTAAAAGTTAAGCGACATCCCTCCGACTTTCTCTTTTCTTCGTGAGATTTGAGGCCGAACGGAAAAAAATAAATAAATAAATGGTATTTAACGCCTGTTTTTACTAACGAGGCACCATAGGCAGTTGACACTGATACATGAGATGAAATGATACTTTGGAAAAGGATTTGTTTTTAAGGAAGGAATCGTTCCGGGCCTAAGTTTAGGGTATCTCCCCGGTATTTTCCATTTATAAGAACTGAGGAAAACCTGTAAAAAAAACCTATCTGGGAGGACGGTCCTGGCGGGATTCGAACCCCAGACCTCCCGCTCACGAGACCGCGCTTTAATGACCTCGGCCACCCGTGGCGGTAAGAGGCCAAACGGACGAGCGAGATTCCCCACAGGATCATTTATGGATTTGAGGCATATTGTTTGGTCAAAGATGTAAATCAGATATCAATAAATTAGCGTTTAACACGGAAAAAATTATAATTTGATTTGCAACAATTATTGGACAAAATTAGTTCCTTTATTACCTAATTACTTAATTTTTAGAACAAAGATGTAATAAATTAAAAGCGAAAAAAAAACTGACTATATCCTCTAATGTCATATATTTAGCTACTAATGAACTTAGACAATAACGCGAGTGTCCCTTAAATTGAATATATTTGGTTTTAGGCGATGGGCAGATAATTAGCAAGGTGACAATATAAAGAAATCCTATTATCTATGACACATACATGGATCAGTCAATAGGTTTCCCCCAATCCCTCTCCGGTTATTGTCAGTCCTGATGGTCTGGTAGTAACCATACGTGCCTCGTAAACCCAAGATCACGGGTTCGATCCCGGCCAGGGTAGATAGATTTTCTCGGGCGTAAAAATCGTAATCCCTCAGAAGGAAAGTAAAACCGTGAGTCTCGTGTCGTAGATTTACGGCATGTAAAAGAACCTCAAACCTGAAACAAGAGGCCTCTGAGCAAAATTTACCGGTCGTTTCACACCCTGAATTGAATGGGACGCTGATGACCTGAGGTGTTAAAGAGCGGCCGTAAATAAGGAAAATCAAAAAATCCCCGTTTCTCGGCCTTTTTAGACCTGAGCTGTCTCACTTTCATCAGAAATTTACCTTATCTTTCCTCCCCTTTCTTGTATGGTAGCAAACCTCAGCAAGCCCATCTCCATCTGTGAAGGAAAGATGATGTAGAAGAATGAATAAAGAATAATAGTGGAAACTGATTTTGTTATCTTATCTTGGTAGTGTTGAGAAGGGAAATAAATAAAGCATTAAAAAATGTAATTCCTATCAGCCTGTATATGTGTAGATAATTCTCCTCCTGTCAAATGGGGTATTCTCGTCAGTATTGTTAATAACACGTCACACGAACCCCTTGCGCTTTGTAAAGAACTTTCTCAGGGGATCGAACTCCTTGGGGAGGTCTCCACCGGCTTCGCGGAGTTCTGTCTGGACCCAGTCTACGTCTGTTCGTGGATCCTCGTCACTCATCCCTTTCTCCATTTGGGACTTACGAGTCATCGTGAACAAAGCTGAAGTACCAAAACACTCTGCCCTAAAAATGTACATTTATTTTGAAGAATAATAGTTTGTAATGAAGTTATAGAAATAATAAACTTTCTAGTAGATCTGATATTACAGAAATACACTAAAGACTTCTCAAGATTTCCGGCGGGAATATAAACTGATCTTCTCTTGTATAATCCAAACAAAGATGGAAATAAATGTCAACCTAAAGGACGGTTCACCTCTGAAAGAACAGCCTAAGGCAAAGTGTATTTAATAAAGGTGTCATTTAGAGGGGTTTGGGGATAGAAAAGTCTTCTAAATACTTTATTATTGCATATAGTAATATTTATTTAGTAGTTCAAATAACCATGGAAAATGTAAAATTTAAAGTTTATAAAATTGCAACAAAAGAGGCGTAAAGATGGCAAAATTCTATACCTTGAAAAAGATCTGTCGTATTATCTTCGCGTTTAGCAACAACTTTGTTTATTTGAATATCAGGTGTTTATTCTTTTAAACTATAGTAAAATAAAAAGGTGCAGAGATGATGAAACGAAATCTAGCAGGTGACTATTTTCTCCGGTGCTTTCTATAAATTACGTTTTTAGTTAATGCTTCCAAGATGTCGGGGCGTTAAACGGATTTTGTGGCACTCACGAGTAACAAGAACACGAAGCTTTTTAAGCCATGAAAGTCTCGTGCTAATGGTGGTGTGTATTGGTTCTGGAGAAGAGAATGGATCACAAATCCTGCGTGTTAGTGGCAGACGAGAAAGGAAATGAAAATAGTGCATGTTAGGATATCGCGTGACAAGGTGAAACAGAATGTCTCTTCCTCAAAGGAATAAATTAGCGGAAACAACCCTTGTGGCCTGTCATCTCTTTCTCTCTTTGTGCTCGTTTTCTTTGTTATTTTAATACCTGTATTCCTCATATCTTCCCCATTTTCTTACTCTTAATTTTCTCCCCTGCTAACGCCCTGGAAACTTTTTTATGATTCTCTCATTCAAGGAGGAAGGGGGAAAAAACCCTCAAAGCTGGTTACCAAAAGTTCATTTTATTTTTATTCCTACGAAAGTAATAAAGATAACCTGTAAGCTTGATCTCAATATTCATGGGGAGTGTATTGCCCCTTGTGCAGAAGATTTGACCGATTAAACTGCAATTTTGTTATGCACAGGTTGTAGTCTTTTACTGTCATTCTCCTCTGATGGAATGCCGAACTGCTGGTGAGTTTAATTAGTTGTGATGGTAAATCCAGGCTTCATTCGAAAGAAAAATAAATGAATAGGCTACTGATGTGTCTAATATCATGAGATCAATGCGTTAAGTACCTTTATTTAAATGTTTCAGCTTCACCCCTTGACCCGCGCGCATAACGTCAGGTTCATACATTGTTGCATAACGTGGTGTCAACTGTTGAAATGAAAAGTGCAACTCAGAAAGAAAATGCAGCTTAAAGGGGATGTCTTCTAAATTTACTTAAGATCGTTAGCAACTAAATGCTGTCATTTATGATAGAGTATAACGATAGCGTCGGAGTTTAATTATGATAGAACATTTGACATTGAAGAAGAAAAGATAAATAAAGCGCATGATTTAGCACTGAAAGATCTAAGAGTAATTATCAGAGACATAATAGAAGAACATACATCTCATACCGTTATGCATCGAGTCATCCAATTATTTAATTTACCAGTCAGCGGGGAACACTAGATCAGCAGTGGCAAGGAATCTCGCGCTAACGACGCACCTTGCGAGGTGTGCTTAGTGAACAATGGTTGAGCAAATGTGGCGGTACGTTCACGAATGTTACAATTTAGAAATAAATTTTATGTTGTAGGGAATCTGTATAGCTATTTTCATTCAGCATTATTGAAATCTTTCTGTTGAACGAAAGCAGTCCACAATAACTCATTGATTTTTACTAATATAGCATTATATACACGTTAATTATTATTGGACTAGAGTGAATAGACGTCGATGTCTTTGGAAAAGATGTGTGATGATAATGCCTAAGAGAAACACAAAGATAAAATATTTTGTATGCTTTATTCATAAAGAAAATTAAATAGTGGCTTTAATTTTTAATAATAGCGTCAATTAATTTTAAATGATTAATATTACTACATCACGTAATCCTTAATACTGTTATTAATAAATATAATTCCTGAGCTCGACAACTCTGGAGGGCATAGCCTAACCGCACTACCACTGCATCCTCTGTCTACGTCTTGCGGCATCTGTGCATAGAGTGCAGTATTGCAAGAGGAGGGTATTTGATCACCCCGCCAGTCGCTATCATGTGGAATTCTCTATATGGGAACCGAGTAGCTACCCAATTGTCATCACGAAACTGCGTGGACCCCGTTCCGGACCTTCCTAACTTAAAAATTTTCTAAGCACAAACCGGAGATGGAATCAAGTCCTCCCGGCCAGCAGAGGGGGAGTTATGTCATGCAAGGAGATGCTGCCTGCTTCATTTTTTGGCACCTACTTATCTCATTACCCTTCTTAATTCAATTTGAAAATTATTTCGCATCTTGACATATGTTATCCTTACAAGGAACTAAAGCGTGTGGGTATTATTAATTTATAATTGGAATTTCATTAACTAAAGATTTCTCATCAAATAATCTTGTGACAGTAGAACTCGATATGGATATATAGATCATAAATAAATACTGGTTCTGAAATTGAGTAATCGCACCTAGTAATTTTTACATTTAGTATTCTGAGCAGAGTTTCTTCTAGGGTCGGGCAATTTTTTCCCCTATTAAAACGACAGATCAGTGCAGTAAGACACAACGCCAACGTAACAGTTCGATAATTCTTCCCCGCTGACTCGTACAGCCTCGCTGACCTTGAGCGATGGCTTATCATCCGATGCAGTACCTCGCTGTCACGCCGGTCATCAGATAATTGAATGATCCGATATTGTAACTATATAATTACTGAAGAATAAACTAACTGAAAGATGAATGCTACAAATAGTTGAGAGTCAAAATGTGGAAGCAACAACAAAGGCAATTTCAGAATGTTCCAATTCATGTATGAGCCATGTGTACATCATTACTATGAATGTGAAACCAAAATGCAAAAATTAGTGAACAGAAACATATACAGTCTCTATGCCCGAAGAAAGTCAGGGCACCCACCAGCAGGCAAGAACACGTTGTTTATTTTTTCTGGAATGCATAGGATGTTATTCCCCGTTGTCTGCAGAGAGCAGCCGCAATAACAGGTCATTATTATGCAAATTTAATTCCAAATTACGACATGCAGTGAAGGAGAAAGGTCGCGGAAATGTTGAGGAGAGATATGACAAGCCCTGTGCTGTGATAAAGCAGGGAACAATTACGCTTGCTTTCCAGGTCTAGCTCACAGCTGGTTCAGGCGTTCCCAAGACTGAAAGAACGTCTTCAATGGAGGAAATTTTCATCAGCGTATGAAGTCTGGAGGCTACAAACCTGTTGTGTGCAGAAATTGAACAACAATATTTCCAGGAAGCCATGAAAATATTAGAGTGCTGGAAGAAGGCATCGGGCTTCAAGGAGAGTATGTTGAAACTGCCTGTTTCTTTCAGACATTTGGCACCTGCTTTAGAAATTATACTCGCTCATAGTAGTACACCTTGTGAAATGGAGGTTATATTGACCACAATGCTATTTGCAGCTCTTTCAAAGCACATTCGGGGACAATGTGTGTCAAGGAGTATTGAATGTTTTTTTTTATAAACAAACCATTATAACCGAATATTCCAATTATGCACACAAAGTCTCAGATACAATAAATAAATAAACAATCTTAACCATTTTGTGCTCCATTATTTATTAATTTTACATGTTGTGAAAGTAAGTAGAGTTGTCAAATTAAACCTTAAAAAAATGCGACCTGAAGATGTGGGTCGAGCTGTAGCCCTAAACGAGGATGGACGCAGTGTATATTGCATTGCAAATGTAATGAATAAGACTGGAAGCACGCTCATACTCATAAAATCATAAAACGGTTTAGAGAGGCCCTAGAATATAGCAGATGACCAAGTTTGGGTCATTCGAGAGCTATAAATCAAAATGAAGCCAGGGTACATGATGATGACAGTTCTTAGGGAGGGCAACCTGCTAGCCATGACTGTAGCCCAGCAATTTGTTGACATGCATAAACACCCAATTTCGGCCAAAACAGCTATACCAAGTTTGAAGGCAAGTGAACTGATATCAAGCATAACTGCAACTGGTTCCAGGTTGCTCAGAATGCCCCGAGTCGAATGATTGCTTTTTGTAAATAACCATAGGGGTTGAAGAAATGAGCAGTGGAACTGTGTTCTGTTCACAGACGAGTCCTGTTTTTAATTTGCGCTCGCTTGATGGACGTGAAAGAATTTGGAGTAGAGGGGAGAACGATTTGCACAATGTTGCATTCCAGAACAGTTATCATTTGAAGGTAGTGGAGTGATAATTGGAGCAGGAGTGTCTGTCTATGTATGCTCGTATTGAGCTAGTTTTAGTAGAAAATAGAAGTCTGAATGTTTGGCTAATTATCTTGTACCATTTGGCTCATTATAGGCAATAATTTTCTTTTAATGCACGGCAATGCACGCCCACATATTGCCCACGTGGTCAGAGATTATCTCCGAGATTTGGGATCCATGTTTTACCATGGCCACATGAATCGCTTGAACACGTGTGGGACACGCTGGAACGGTAAGACTATCTCTGTCAGAAACAACAGGTGTTGAGACGACTACATCTTGAAGAATGGGGGCATATTCCTCAAGAAGCCATTGTTAACCCGATCGAAAGCATACGAAGATGTATGAATACACTCAATCAAGCCAGGGGAGGGGGTTATTACAATGCTTTTTTAATGTTTCAAACACGGAAAAATGTACGTATTTAAAAAACTTGTCATTGTTTTACGTCCTTTGTAACTTTTTTCACCAGTGTTAAGTTTTTGTTCTATTGTTGTATTTTAAGGTGCTTAATAAAGCAATCTTTTGTTTAAATGGGTATTCTTTCATTTTAAAATAATTAAGAACAACATATAATCAAATAGAAAAGTTTCCGAGTGTTTTTGCCCTTAGTGTATATGGGGCATATTTGTAAACCCTTGGCTTTAAACACCTTCCTGAAGGTAAAAGTTACGGTGATTAAATTCCGGGGATCAAAGGGTTCAAACTCTCTTACTGAGAGTTCTGAATGCAATTTGTCCCTTCTGCGTGTGCAGTCTCTGTATATTAATACTAACGCGCCTGGATATCTACTCTCAAATTGTCTTTTTAGTCAGAACTTGTAAACACTAATTATGGTACATAAAACCAGGCCTGGGCAACCTAATCAACCTTTATATATGTACCAAAACAAATAAAAGTACTATGTGTATCCTTTACCCGTGCTTTTTATTTAAATGAGTTTTCATATTTTCTAATCAACGAAATATAGGCTATCAGGTTTGATTTATCCTCTCGGTGTACATTGTTCTGTATTTGTTGTATTTTGAGATTTTTAAAACGTAAGTTTTCAGGATAGTTTTATGATGTTCATTAGGCTGCAACCCCCCCCCCCCTATATGCACCATAAAGGCGAATAGAGACGAAGAGAAAGGGAAGAGGAGCGTCGACTGGGCAAACAGCAGGGGAAGATTTTCCTCCTCATTAATGTGAAGGCTTAGGGGTCTAAGATTACAAAATAGTTAATTTTTATCAGAGTGATTGCAGTTGCACATAAACCCAGAGAACGTTTTAAAGAAACTCGCAACTTTTAACAGCAGTAGAAAAAGGTAAATCTATATATATATACCTGCTAAGATCTGGTTCAGTTTTTAAGTAATTACTGTACTTTCAGGCAAGTGGCGACAGATGTAAATTCTCGTCTTCTCATAGAATCCACATATTTTGTTTACCGTTATTTCTTATCAAACGAATCGCTCTCCATACTAGAGGAAATATGCTCCTTCAAAGGCAGTGGGTGGGATTATGCACGATGGTTCACCATTCCATTTTCTATACATTCGTTCTAACCTCCTATAGTGAGAATAGCGACTGTTCCCTAACTGCACAGGTATTTTGTAGCATTTGTTAAAATTAAACTTTTCTGTTTGTTTTGTTGTACATTCCTTTATTCTAGTTCACATTCTAATTTTGTTTTTACCCTCAGTAGAAAAGTTTCATTTCAATGTCAAAGGAATGCTTATGCCTTATTCCTTTGAATTAAGCCCCTATAAGGGATAAGAGAACGCTCTAGATATGGAAACTTTGTGTATGAAACTTCATTTCAGCAGTACTCCGTAATGTTTCGTGTTTCTGGTGTGCTGTTGTGTACAGTAATTTGTTCTTGCTGGATGAGCTCAAATGAAAGCATGTATTTGCGCATTAAACTTGTTTTCTATCTTCTTCAATCTAATTGCGAAATAGAGCAGAGAATGTGCTTATAAAATCTCTAAACTGTGAACTTAAAACACGGAAACGAATAGAAAGAATGGACATTTCCTCAAATTAGGAATATATTTAAGTGAAGTGAAAAGTGAATACTACCTCAAATCTGAATATTGTTCAGATAAATGTATGAATAATAGCTTTAAACAGTTTTCCCCAAGGCTTAGGTTTCTAGACAGCTATAAATACTCTTTTCCAAGCAAAAGCCACAGTACAAATTTTGCAGTAATTAGAGAAATTTATAAGTATTCTATTTATATTTTTAAAACATATGCAATGACTAATTCTATTGCAACTGAAAAGAATGCCTCAGGTTGTATGCTTGGGACCCCCATTCCAGGGGTCCAGGGTTCAGGGTTCAAATATCTTGACATTTTTATTTTTCCTTGTGATTTTCCTTGGTCGCTTAGGCAAATGCTGAGACTCCTTTCCGCGAATTTTCCATTCTTCCATTTCAGTAATCTTTTCGTTGGCTCTCTTAAACGCTCGACCCTTATGGGTAGCCGAGGTTTGGGATTCGATTCCCTGACTGAGGTTTTTCCAGGTTTTCCTCAGTCCTCATAAATGGTTGAAGCCGAAGAGGTACTCTAAACTTAGGCTTGGAACGTTTCATACCTTAAAAAATAAATCCTTTCGCAATAGCAGTAGTAGTAGTAGTAGTAGTAGTAGTAGTAGTAGTTGTAGTTGTAGAATAGTAGTAGTAGTAGTAGTAGTAGTAGTAGTAGTAGTAGTAGTAGTAGTAGTAGTAGTAGTAGTAGTATCTTTATAATATTCTACATGTAGGTTACAAATATAAATTTTATACATGGATCGTCGACCGTACTTGTTTAAGTAAGATACACAATTAGAAAGAGGAAAGAATAATAAAAATATAAAGCAACATTGATAAATGTCTTTAAAATGGGAAGTATTTACAGAATATGAGTGGAAGCAACTTGCATATTATTTGAAATTACACTATTTATTGAATTTTAACCAGAAAAAATAACTGTTGCTAGTTTGCCGTATTTTGGCTTGGAAAGTGCCCATATACAACCATTTGATCCGTAAACAGGTCCCAGGTCCCAGCTTGCCAATTGACCTCTTTTGCCTCATTTTATTTTTTTTTCTGGAAACAGCATTATCCTCACATCCAATATTTACATAAAATTTGCTTACGTTAGTCCACCGCTATACACAGAACAACTGGCCGATTGTTTTTTAATATAAAGGTATTGTATTTATGCCCGCAGATCGAATGTATTGTTACAGAAAATAAAATTTAGCTAGTTTTTCTTAAAAGGTTCTCGCACATTAAGGACATTTAAATAAAAGTGCCAAAATGTTCACAGCAGGCAGAGTTAGTCAATACTATCTTAAAAAGTTCTATCTCAAAATATATATGTTTCTAATTCGGAAACATGTTGTATTGAGCCAATTATACTTAGCTTTCCATTGAGGGATCATTACAAGAGCGTTCTATGTTGTTACCACGCACTATCACACATCCTTCAGCCCTAAGTTTCACACGTTCTCGTGTGAACACACCTGCCTTTTCTCCGATGTGATGTCATGCAGTTTACACACGCACCTGGAATGTTAATGTGTTGTCCATAAGGTGGCATATATCAAGGTCTTTAGATACCTTTATAAAAAAAAAACTAAAGATTTCAGGTCATATGATCGAGGAGGTTCCTTGGCCAATTCATCACCTCCTAAGATTTATGAAGTGTTGCCCCATTGTAGCGGTGCACCATCATGCATGAACCGCATGCGTTGCCTTATACTGATCCGAAACCTCAACTAACTGGGATACAAGTGACCTACGGTCCATCATTACTGCACGGCAGAGTTGAAGATAAAGGCAACCAATAAGAAAAGGGCAATGGGACGAAATGAAAGACAGCCGAAATCGCATAAGTAAGAAGTAAGCATTAACTTTGGCCCATGTTTATTATCTCCTGTAATGCCGCAATAAAGAATGGGTCATAACTAAATATAGAGAAAAATATGAAAATAGGACATTTTAAATTTTTCATGACTTTTATTTCCTAATCTCAAATGGAGTAATTTTTGTAATCAAATAAAGTACCTCTGTATTAAGCTGAAGTGAGTGAGAACATAAAGGCTGGACTCATATCATATTCCTTCCTTCGCTAATTTTGGATACGTTATTTTCGATTTAAAGAAAACTACAGAGCTTTGGTGCTATGAACAACAAAGTAACATCAATGCAAAGACACTTCAGCACTAAGATGAACGTTCGCAAAATAGGAATGCCTGACAATTTATAACGGCTTAGGATTACAGCTATTTCCAATTTCTTTCCCTTTGTCTACAGTTTAGCACATAGTAGCAGTGTGTAGGCTGTTCTGCATTAATTATGAGTTTAAGTACTTTGAACATGTGGAAGTATATCTTAGTTGTATCTGTTTAAGGGTTTTATACATTCACGTTCGTGTTCTATACACCAAAGCCTTTGTAAATTGGAATATCGACAACCAAAGAACGTGCAAAGCAATGTTGCACACTTATGGAAAAATCTTCACTCGTTGCTGTTTTCGGACATTGTTTTATACGTTTGATGAATACATTTTGTAAAACCGCGTATATCGGCAGCATACTTCTGCATTGTTCTAAGATGTCCTACATTCAGAGCATCCAGTTTCTTTTTAAAACAGTTGGGGAAAATGCCTTGCTCTATGGCGCACCAAAAAATATTTGACCTATTGGCACCTGTGTTGATGTGAGAACTCGTATTGTACTAGGCTGTTATCAACTCTATAAGCTGCTGTATCTCTCGGCCTGCCAGTCTACGAAGTCTTCCATCTACGACATTTCTTATCGAGATGTGAAAGTCTGGCAACAATATTAAATACTTTTTTTAATGTGTAAAATATTAGTGAATCACGGGAGGTAGATCTATTGCACTTGATAATGTTTCA